>JASJET010000450.1:80000-92784 GCA_034092305.1 Diaprepes abbreviatus
TACATATATATATATATATATATATATATATATATATATATATATATATATATATATATAAAATGCAAAAAGACTTAAATAAATATGAAGCAGCTTTATGCAAACACTCAGTCTTGTTGGACTTACCCAAATGTTGTCAATTTTCGCCTAGAGGGGTCTACTTATCCACAAAACTGTTCTCCAATTCCCTTTTTACTTAATCAAAATTTCATTATACCCATTTTAATCATCGAAAATAGGGAATTACCTTCGATACACCGAGGGCATGCTTTTATTCCTTCTCCTCGCGTCTATCTACAGAATTAAAACCAATAACCTGAGGCAGTACACGAGAATCTATCTATACCGTCTACCTACCTCATCTCCGAACGAAAACAATTGCGCCGCTAATTGAGCAAGTTAACATATACAATCATAACAGACAGTTGTGGAAGGATCTACAGGGTGTGGAAAAAATTCGAGGATTAATGAATGACTATATTTGTGGTTGAAAAATGAATATGGGTAATTTTTCTGTTCTTGGAACTTTTACTGTGCACATCAAGTTTTCAACATATCTAAGAAAAATATATGTTATTATACTATTAAAAAAAGAGCTATTTTTGTCAAATTTTTCGCCTATTTTCAAATGCTCGTAAAATCTAAAGTTTTGGTTCGATATCAATTTGGAAACAAGCGTTTTCTTTATCTTGAAAAGATTTTTATAAACCATTAGTTTATTATATACTTTTGGTTCCAATGGAATTTTTAACAGCGCTTGTCTTGCAGAGATGTTTCTACGAATTTTTATGATTTTTAGGTAAGTTTACACCCTCACCTTTACTGATAAGAGTTTATTTTTTTTTCATTTTCAAATTTCTTCAATTTTTACGCTAATAACTCAGATTTGTAAAAAAAATCGAGAATATCAGCATTTAAAGGAATGCAATATATATATATATATATATATATATATATATATATATATATATATATATATATATATAATAAAATATTGGCGAAGCGGACGTGAAAATTTGTCAATCTACATGATTCTAGTGTTAAAAATATGGGACTCGTCAGGTCACCGCATTCGGTACAAACCATCATCTCGCCTTTGCATCCTATAAAGCTAAATTTAAAATCAAAAAACAGCAAACAAGATGACAAAGGCGACATCTCGATGGTCCACTTGATAATACAAGAACCACACAGATTAACAAAGTTTGTAAAAGAACTGCCATATGGTGGCGCGACGGTGAATTAAAACAGAAATATGTAAAATCGAGTACACGAAACGCGCTGCCCAAAGGATAGGGGTCGCATTTTTCGGTACTGGCAAGCAAGCTTACCGCTCATTTTAGCAGCCAAAGCCACGTGTCGTACCAAACGATCCCACCATGAGAGCATCGACATGAATAGTTGTGTATCTTAAAATTGTGTTCCGTTTCACTTGAAAACGTTCTAACCGAAACGTTGCAATATTCAACAAAAAGAGACAGTGGAAGTCCAACATATATATCATACTTCCTCTTTATAATCTTTAAACAACATGTTTATTTCAAACCCTAGTTCGTTTTAAATTCCTCGGTGATATACTTTCTTATTTTTGCTCTTGATTTGCTTCCCGGTAAAGATTTTGAAGAACTACAATAAAAGTATGGTTCCTGTTTGTATTTTTCAAAACTTCCTGAAGATTTATTGTTGCTACTGTATTATATGTTTTTCTACGAATGTTATACGTATTTCTCTGTTAAATGCTGTTTTCTTTTCTATAATTTGCTTGAGGCGAAAAACCATTTTATTCTTCTTCATCCTGGTAGGTAAATGTAAAATTTTGCCTGAATTGGTACCGTAAGACTTCCTTTTCTTCTCAAAGTTCAACTTGAAGACATAGGCATAAGTCTATCGCCTTGAATATGAAATACTTTTTGATGGAAACCAACAAAATAATGACGAATAAATAACATTACGGTTTTTCTTTATTCTTTTTGTGTCCTAACAAAAGGTGTATGTACACTTTCGAAATTTTTATTATTTTATTGTTTCGTGTGTACGTAATGGATAAAGATTAGAATAAAACTTCATAAATTTAAAAATCCATTTTTTGCAGCGTCATTGTAAACATAATTACTTGTTGCTCCAAATTGTAATACCACATTTATAAAAAATAACCAGGAAAAAATATAACGCAAAAAATTTTCCACGTAATCCATTCTTAATAGATAAATAAGCAGTTGTACCCCTTTGAAAAATCGACGAAGTTCATGAAAGGAAGCCAGTCGCTACTTGATTGATTACGTAAGTCTGAGACCTGAGATTATCAATATTTCCAGTGACGGCGCGTATCATTATAATCGAATTAGGCCAAGAATATTATTGATTGCTTATTGCCCTGCCCATACGAACAGAACTGACTTCGGAGATATAAGAAAAATGATGGAAAAAAGGTGCGTGAAACGATTTTGGCGCCCAAAAGGCTAATGATTTTGTAATTATAGATTGAGTTTGGGGGTTTGGTGAAACATATTTTATAGGAGAAATTAATTGTAATGGTTACGAAATTACTCAATATTATATTTATACATGGTGTCTCTAAAAGATCTGTACAAAATTCGGGATGTTAAAATTTTCTAAATTTTTTTGTAAGTATTTATCATATAGCTAGTTCATTTGGATTAAATTTGGCATTTTGAGACTTCGTAAAGTGAGAAATCAAGATTTGATTACAGCTTCCATCAGGCGCGGATTCAGGGGGGGGGGGGGGCGATCGCTTTGAGTTCAGGAAAATAGACCCGATTTTGCCTTTTATACTATAGTTTATTCAAGAATTAGAGAGGGTAATAAAACATTTTTTACCCTTTTTTTCTTCGCAAACTACCTGTGTTCTTTAGTCCGGTGTCTTTGGCAAAATCTGTTATACACATATATTTCTCATAGGAATGGGTTAGAAATTTTATAATCAAAAATACCGGTCTATAATAATGGACTATTTGGGTTGGATAACAATATATATTTGGATGTGTGAAGTGGTAAAAAGGATTTTGATCCTTGGCATAGACGTCAGAAGGAGGTTTATTATCACTAAATATTTAAGACATAAAATATTATTTCGGTAATAAACTTAAAATAAAAAGTTTTTATAATATTATTTTATTTCTTATAATTTCTTAATAATTCACATACATTCGAAAATATAGATAATTATTTAACACAAATCACAAGTGCATTTTTATTATTTTTAATTTTGGCATAGAAACCGTTTTAGGTACATTCAGACTAAAACGTAGCCTCTTTCTCTCAAAAAATTCTAAGTTATAATTTAAATACTTACAAAATACCCATTGTCAAAAATACAAGAAGTTAAACATATATAAAAAAATTAATTCGTCCATATAATATTAAAATTTTTTTGAGGCTATCGGTCATTTCATTATTAATTAAAAACATTTATAGGACTTCTGACGTTTCAGTTTATTTATTTCTTAAACCATCTGCATATTTACAATCAAACACTAAAAAGGGCTTCAAATATAATTAATTTTTATATTTTATAGAACATTTAAATAATAAATTGTGTTTACGCTGATAAACATTATGTATATAATTCGTAGTCAAAGTCAGTAAAGCTATCTTCGCTTAAATTAATTATCATTTGTTCCTCTATCTCACCGACCATGAGATCGTTGTTCCACATTTTCTTTTATTCTTGTCCTTGGCCTTGCTAAATTCCAAATTTGAATATATTTGTCACAAAATTGAAAACGTTATTTAGGATTGAATTGATGCTTGAAAATGTGACTTTTTTTCTTTAAACTTAATTATCTCAGAAACTATAAAGTTTTGTTATAGTAAACCCTTAATAAGATTTAAAATTATAAGCTAAATCGAAAATACGATTCGTATATAGGGTGTTCTATTTAAAAAAATACAACTTTATGCTGTCCTAGTTTTTGGCTCACCCTGTAGAGTCCTAAATATTTTTTAAATCTGCGTAAAAATAAACTGTATCAAACAATAAATATAGTTTCTTTGTTAATTTCACCGAAAAGGCACAAACCTACTTCATCCAATCGTTGACTCACCCTGTACAACTCCTTTTATTGCAGTTTTCATCTCTTCTTCCAACGAAGTTTTTCGTCTTCCTGTGATCGAATGTGACTTGGGAGTATTAACAATTCCAGTCGTTTTTTCTCCTTCAGTATTCGATACATAGTAAATTTTTTAACTCCTGTTATATTGGAACACATCTTAATAGAGCTTTTAACATTATTATCTAGATATTGATATCTTAATACATCATAAACATACATCGAAATAAGTTTTTCGTTGCCCTGGTTTAACGATTTTGGAATAAATATAAATGTGAAAGCCATATCATTTGGGTATCTCACTAATCTCAAATAATATATAAAAACAAGTAAAAACAAGATAAATCACTAAGGACACACTGTAAGGTGTACTTTGCTCACTGACAGAAATCAAATTAAACTATCAGAAATTTTATTGTTGCTGTAAATTTATAAAACTTTATAATATTTAAGTATAATTACATCTAATTAGATTCACGGCAGTCCTCAGTTACTTGCGGCACTGGAGCAGGTACGTTGGAGGATTCGGTAACAGTTTTATTACTCTCTTTAGTTCTTGAATAGAGTATAGGAATGTGTATGCTTGCGATCGCCCGTCTCCTTCCCAAGAGATTTGAGTTCAGGAAAACAGAACAGATTCTGTCTTTTATATTGGGAATGTGTATGTTGCTCGCATTCTCTCTCCCCCCCCCCCTATCTGCAAATTGTTTTTTCTTGTGATCACCCCTCATCTCTCAGAGTTTCAAATTCAGAAAAATAGACTCGACCCTACTTTTTACACTAGAAATGGGAATGTTGCTGGTGTCTCCCCCCCCCCCTTGTCGACAACTTGCTCTCGCTTGCCATACTGTACTTTTGTGATATCACCGCCTCCCCTCCCCAAAGAGAGAGGCTGGATCCGCCTCTGATTTTGATGTACATTGTAGAGGGCGCCACCAGAAGCACTTCGCCTACATATTTTAATGACATTTTAGGTAAAGATGTGTCGTTATTAATTTCTGTCTTAATTTTTTTTTAATATTGCAATTTCATTTTTGAAAAAGAAAGCATGGACTTTGCGATGAATAACATATTTTGTGTCATCGTCGAGGATTATATTTTTCCATTCTATTATCTGCTTTGCTTTTTTTTAGTCGTTTTCTTTATAATGACCATTTGAAATCCTGAACACCGTGTGCAAAGCAATTTTCGTTAAAGTGCTACATATTTCTGCTGCATCCAAAGTCTTCAGGGTTTCGTTCTCCAATACCATGGAAAACATTTTTAGTCATTATTTGTTCTTTAAACTCAATTGACTATTTTTTTGTAGGCGCACCACTTTTAAAGGTTCCACAGTTTACCACAAATATATACATTTTAATACACTATAATGAATTTTTTTTTACACAATATCTATATGCAACAAAAGTATATAATTAGAATCGATAATAAATCAATAAATTACTCGCACCTCCCATCCTCTAGTAGGGAGGAAGTCCTAGTCTCTCAGGACTTCTCATCAATAACAACTTGATTACTAGTCGAGATTCTCTATGTAATTCTTTTGCTAACTTCTCCAATTATTCTTGTCCTGATCAATTTCTCACTGTCAAAGACACTCTACCAATTAACTTTAACACCACCGAATCTTTCTCCTACAATATGCCCGTTTCCAAGAAAGAGCTGCACTTGCCATCAATTCCTCTCGTGATGCATTCCCTGGCCCAAACGTTATTCATATCCCTATGCCCTTGCCAATCTTCCCCTTACAATACTCGATTGTCTTCTTGCCTTTTACAATTACACTTGATCTAATGAACAGTTTCCCAACTGCTGAAATGCTCTTTCCTTAAACCTATTCACAAACATGGCAACCCAGAATTCGACTTAACAGTTACTTCCCTACTTCTTTAACAAATCTTTATGCAAAATTCTTGAAAGAATGATTAATTGGCGGCTTTTCTGTTGCCTTGAATCAAAAAATCTCCTAATCTCCTATAAATATGGCTTTCACCCTTATAGATCAACAACGGATCATCTCGTTGGTTTTGAGATGGATATCCAGGCTGCCTTTCGCAGAAGACAACACTTGGCTGCCATATCTCTAGATATCTCTAAGGCCTATAACACAACCTGGAAACATGGCATCCTTCTCCAACTTCACAAACTAGAGTTTAAAAATCATTTACCAATATTATTCGCGATCGTCTTTTCTCTGTCCTCCTGGATACCCATACCTCTCCCATTCTCCCTTTCAGAAATGGCATTCCTCAGAGCTCAGTACTTAGCCGTACTCTCTTCCTACTATTCATAAACTCCATTAATAATTTCATTCCTTCCACCATATCTGCTAGACTCTACGCTAACGGCCTTCTTATATATATATATATATATATATATATATATATATATATATATATTATATATATATATATATATCGCTTCACAATCATCAATTACCGACGAAAGGGAACTCCAGCTCTGCATTCTAAAATTTTTACGATCAGTCAGATCAAATCGATCGTCACTAACTTCTGCAAGAAGAAAAATTGCCCAAATTAAAAACTATTTCACTAAATCATTAACATCTTCCTATGAATAGGCAGCTTAAGTGTCTTGGCCTCAAATTTGATAATAAGCGCAGCTGGCATCTGATTATGGATGCATTGCATATGACTCGGCTAGGCCCTCTTATATTTCTTACCTTGACCCTATCCAGAAACATGTTTTAGGTTTATCGACTGATGCATTCCATACCTTCTCAATAGTCAGTCTCCAATGCCTTACTAACACTCGTCCCCTGTCTCTCCGACGCACTTCCTCACTTGAAATATGTCATCTCTGCTAAGTCTAGAACTTTTCTTTGGGATCATTATAAAATCTTTAATCCTTCAAATTTCCCGGCCCTCCAAATGTCACCCTAGGCACACATTACCGAGCTTCTGCTTTTCCTACTTTTCACAACAGAACCATCCCCAATACCCCTCAAATCTTCCCCACTTGGATTTTCTCCCCTTCGAAATCAACTTTGATCTTCTTCAGTATGATAAGAACAATACCCTTCCAACTATTATTAAACACTTCCTAGGCTTAATGAACTCAAAATTTAAATCCTTTAAATTATCTTTTACGGATGGTCCAAATCAAATTAAGGTGCAGGTTCAGCTGCCGTAACAAGTATTTCATGTAATAAATAAGACCAAATCCCCTCTCATCAATCTTTTCAGCTGAACTGTTTGGCATCAAACAATGTATCAGAGAAATAATTAATCGCTCCTTCTCCTCTAAACATCTAGTCATTTCAGATTCCTTAAAGTGGCTCAAATCGATTCTGGCCCTCAGCATGTCCACCCCGTCATTAACCAGATCCTTGATCTTATAAAAATGGGATCCCAACGCAACTTCTATATAGCTTTCATGGGGCCCCCCGCCACATTGGCATAGACGGGAATGAGTTGACAGACCCTCACGCTAAATTTATGAGGGAACCCTTTCCTCCCTTTACTTAACTTTAAACAATTCAACAGGCATATCGATAGTATCATTCATAACAGAGAAATTTCTCTGAAACCCTTAACTTTCCCCAACTATCCAGGAAGGACAACGTTGTGTGGAAGAGAATTGCTATTGGTCGTTCTAAATTGACATTCCTATCTCCTTAACAACGAGGATCCCCCTCAATGTCGGTCATACCTTTCCCCTCTCGCCACAAAACATCTCATAACTGATTGCTCTCTTTACAGAAATGCCAGAGATAGGTACCTCATCTTCAATAATTTCACGACAGACATGTCTTTCGACTTAATTAAGGCCAAACGGATACTCAACTTCTTAAAACACATCGGTCTATATAACAAAATTTAATACACCCAAACCGCACTGCAGACGGCGCTAAATGCTCCCAGCTACCGACCCGTCTTTAACCACTATATCAATAAAATATTCAAACAATGCTAAAATCCAGTCGAAGCGCTTATTTTCAAGTCTATTCAAGATGGACATTTCATATATGTGGTGTGTTGCCACATTCATAATCTTCGCGACAAGAAACCAAGTACATGTTGGTGAGCATCACCGTGCTATTTTAAATGCATTCAGCTGTTTGCGAAATATGACAACAATGTGATTTAAGCTTTTAATCCCTGCCCTGTTAATAGAAGGGCAAAGCTTTAAATCAGTTATAATTGCATGAGATGTTTCTTCTGCCACTTCGTCGCCATGGTGATCGGTATTAAATGAGTCATTGACAGAAATTATGGACTTTAGGTATAGCAAATCTTGCTAGATTCTCACGAAATCCTAGTGATACTGAAAATAATACGAGACCTCAACCAACAACGTTCCGCCTAGATTGAATTTGAATTAGCTATTATGATCTAAAAACTCCCATAAAAAAAAACAGATTACAGATAAACTCATTTATCTGTAATCTATTACACGTATCTATTTTATTAATGAATTTGAACCTAAGCATTGTGCATCCTTTTTATGCAATATAACTTATTCAGTGGTTTTAATGAATTGCACTTCCTACAAAAATACCTGAAAGACCATAAAATACCAACACGGACAAATAAATAATTAATTCATTATCTCCTGCAGAGATCGAAACGATGGGTACTACCTCAAGAAATATTTTTGTTTCTCCGTCTCTCTGCTCGGCTTGGGTAAAATTGGTTGCCGATTTTAAGTCTCAGTAACCATTATGAAACCTTACAATTTTGTTATGTTTAACACTTTTTCTGTTCATCTTTTTTTATATATCATAGTTCAGTTCAGTTGTAAGTTCGTGGTTTTTCTTACTTTTGCTATGAAAGTTTGCAGGCATGTTATGCCAGGGGCGGATCCAGCCTCTCTCTTTGGGGGGGGGGGGAGAGGTGATATCACAAAAGTACAGTATGGCAAGAAAAACAAGTTGTCAACGGGGGGGGGGGGGGAGTGCAAGCAGCATACTCATTCCTAATTTAAAAAGCACAATGAGTTCTATTTTCCTGAACTCACAGCTTTTAGGAGAGGGGGGGCGAACGCAAGCATACAGACTCCTATACTCTATTCAAGAACTAAAGAAAGTAATAAAACTGTTACCGAAACCTCTAACGTACCTGCTCCAGTGCCGCAGGTAACTGAGAACTGCCGTAAATCTAATTATATTTCATTATATTTAATATATTTTATAAATTTACTACAACATAGAATTTCTGATAGTTTAATTTAATTTCTGTCAGTGAGCAAAATATAACTTACAGTTTTTTCTTAGTGATTTATCTTGTTTGCGCTTGTTTTTATATATTATTTGAGATTAGTGAGATACCCAAAAGATATGGCTTTCACCTCTATATTTATTCCAAAACCGTTAAACCAGGGCATTTTTTCCTCAACGAAAAACTTATTACGATGAATGTTTATGATGCCTTAAGATATCAATATCTAGATAATAATGTTAAAAGCTCTGTTGAGATATGTTCCAACATGACAGGAGTTGGAAAATCTGCTATGTACCGAATACTGAAGGAGAAAAAACGACTGGAATTGTTAGTACTCCCAAGCCACATTCGATCACAGGCAACGAAAAACCTCGTCGGAAGAAGAGATGAAAACTGCAATTAAAGGGGTTGTATATACATTTTATTATGAGAAGCAGATCCCAATCGTCTACAAAATTCTAACTAAATCAATGAAGTTCGCGATTTACTTGAAATTAAAAGAACTGATCTCTGGAAATTGCTCAGAGAACTTAATTTTTGCTGGGAAAAACCAGATAGAAAATCTGTTCCTATAGATCATCCGGAAACTGTCCGTTGGAGAAGTAAATATCTCTCTCAAGTAAAAGGTAGAGTTGCTAGAAAAACACAATTAACAAAATTAGTAATTTAACTAAACTTTTGAAAGATTTTTTTGAATAAAGTTAGTGCGGAAAATTGGGAAAAATCCATATAATTAAAGAATAAAACAAAATGTGAGAACTTGATCTTATGATCGGTGAGATAGAGGAACCTATTTAAGCGAAGATAGTTTCACTGACTATGATTAGGAATTAGATACGTAATGTTTACTAGTGTAAAACACAATTTATTATTTAAATTTTGTTTTTGTTGTATTTCATTGTTTAATGTTGTTTATATGTTTTTTTATTTTTTATATATTCTTATTTTAGTGTGTCCCACTCTTTAATTTTATATATATTTAATTCTAATTAGCCGTAAGTTTTTTATTATTTTATTATTGTGTTTGTGTCTTTTTCTTAAGCGTGTAGAATTAATATGTTTATCTTATTTTTTGGGGCTATCGTATTTCCATATATAAAAGTAAACTAAATTAAGATATCAGTACAATAGAAATAAAAATAAGTAGGTCTAATTTTAATTACAACATAAAAAAAAAACTAATTACATTTGAATCCCTTTTTAGTGTTTAATTGTAATTCAGCAGATGGTTTAAGAAATAAATAAACTGAAACGTCAAATATCCTAAAAATGTTTTTAATTAATAATAAAATGACCGATAGCCCCAAAAATATTTTATTATTATATGGACGAATTTATTTTTTATATATGTTTAACTTTTTGTATTTTTGACAATGGATATTTTGTAAGTATTTAAATTATAACTTAGAATTTTTTGAGAGAATAATCTTACGTTTTAGTCTATTATTATAGACCGGTATTTTTGATTATAAAATTTCTAACCCATTCCTATGAAAAATAAATGTGTCTAACAAATTTTGCTAAAAACACCGGACTAAAGAACACAGGTAGTTTGCGAAGAGAAAAAGGGTAAAAAATGAGTTATTACTCTCTCTAGTTCTTGAATAAACTATAGTATAAGAGGAAAAATCGGGTCCATTTTCCTAAACTCAAGCTCTTGGGGGGGGGGGGGGGGCGATCGCCCCCACCGCCCCCCCTGGATCCGCGCCTGTGTTATGCTTTCTCTTTACTCAAAAACAGACTTTATTTTTATCCGGTAGTTTATTAGCCGGCATCTGGAAAAATATTTAGTATTAGTAGACTTCTAACTACGTAGAAACTTTTAGAATGATAATAATAATTATGTAGTATCTTATGTCTCATTCTCTTTTTTCGGGAAATTTTTTTAATGTGAAAAAACAGTTTTTTGCGTTCTAGGAAAAGCTCTTATATTATATTTCAGTAAAAAAGTTTCAAACAAAAGTTATGCGCTTTGAAAATACCTATAAAATGAACGAAAGCTCATTCAAATCGGATAATTTGTTCGTTAGTTATTGCAAAAAGCTTGCTAAAATGGATGTTTATTTAATTGTTAATAAACAATAGAAAAATATATTGCAATAACTTTATACTATACCGAAAGAAGCCTCTTGTTGTATACAACAAGTATGCAAAATTTCAAGTATAAATAATCAAGGGTTTTTTGCGCAGTGAATTTGTTTTTAACATTTTATGTTTTTTTAATTATTTATTCTCAGCGATCTAGACATCGTACCAGGGGCGGATCTAGCCTCTCTTTTTTTTTTGGGGGGGGGAGCGGTGATATCACAGGAGTACACTATGGCAAGCGACAGCAAGTTGTCGATGGCGGAGATGGACGCTAGCAACATTCCCATTTCTAATATATAAGTCAGGGTCGGTCTAATTTTCTGAATACGAAGCTGTTGAGGGGGGTGATTGCAGGAATAAACAAGTTGTTGACGGGGGGGTGGAAGCCAACAGCATACACATTCCTAGTGTAAGAGGCACAATCGGGTGTATTTTCCTGAAATTTAAGCTCTTGGGGGGGGGGGCGATCGCACGTGCTTTTCAAATTACGAAAAAAATTTTACAATGGTCAACACCAAATAATACTTAAGCCATTATATTTAACAAAATCGCGATTTCCGATCCCGGACAATCGGCTAACCATCTCGAATGACGTAGTTGGGGCTAGTCTTTGACCGAAAACTAAATTGGTTATTAAATACGAACTACGTTTTATCCAAGGCTAAAACGTCATGGTTGGCTCTCTATTTGTTTTTGCATCGAAACAGCAAACTCAACTTGAGGAAAAAAGCTGACTATTTACAAACTCTTCATATGATATCTTCTAACCTGGATCACCAGAGGCAGATCTGGATTCGGGCGAATAGAGAGCTTTCAAAACAAAGTCTTAAAAATGATCTGTGGAGCCCCATACTTTGTGGGGAACACAATAATGCATAGGGATCTCGAATTTGATACTTTTACTACTTTTATTCGTGAAGCCATAACCAAATACATGGATCGGGCCCACCCATTCTACAAACCAGCTCATTAGATACTCGCACAACCTCACCAGGACACCACGGTAACGCTATCGCTAAGTCAGAGATTGGCTACCATTAAGCTGAGTCATTTTTCTTTTCAAAATTAACTGGCTTAAAAGCCCAATATAAGTTCTCGGACCCATACTGCTTAAAGTCCATAGTTATCTCATATGAGAATATAAGTTGAATCTGACTCCAAAATAGAAAGAAGATCCAATATAATGATCAACAGTATACTATTAATAAGGAATATTAAAAATCAGATGATTTTTAATGTATCATTAATATTTATGGAGTTATAGCATGAAACAAATTGCGCCAAATTATTGATTGTACAAAAAAACACATGTTACCTTTTTTGTTTATTTTATTGGACAAACATTGTTCACACACAAAATTTTTTGCTTAAATCTATACAAAATATTTATTTCATTTTCCTCTTCTTGGACATCGATGGACACTCATTTTCGAAACCCTTATC
>JASJET010000451.1:0-105040 GCA_034092305.1 Diaprepes abbreviatus
AACTACATAAATTAAATAAAACTACATAAATTAAATAAAACTACATAAATTAAATAAACTAGATAAATTAAATAAAACTAAATAAATTAAATAAACTACATAAATTAAATAAACTAAATAAATTAAATAAACTAAATAAATTAAATAAACTAAATAAATTAAATAAACTAAATAAATTAAATAAACTAAATAAATTAAATAAACTAAATAAATTAAATAAACTAAATAAATTAAATAAACTAATAAATTAAATAAACTAAATAAATTAAATAAACTAAATAAATTAAATAAATTAAATAAATTAAATAAATTAAATAAATTAAATAAATTAAATAAATAAAATAAATTAAATAAATTAAATAATTAAATAAATTAAATAAATTAAATAAATTAAATAAATTAAATAAATTAAATAAATTAAATAAATTAAATAAATTAAATAAATTAAATAAATTAAATAAATTAAATAAATTAAATAAATTAAATAAATTAAATAAATTAAATAAATTAAATAAATTAAATAAATTAAATAAATTAAATAAATTAAATAAATTAAATAAATTAAATAAATTAAATAAATTAAATAAATTAAATAAATTAAATAAATTAAATAATTAAATAAATTAAATAAATTAAATAAATTAAATAAATTAAATAAATTAAATAAATTAAATAAATTAAATAAATTAAATAAATTAAATAAATTAAATAAATTAAATAAATTAAATAAATTAAATAAATTAAATAAATTAAATAAATTAAATAAATTAAATAAATTAAATAAATTAAATAAATTAAATAAATTAAATAAATTAAATAAATTAAATAAATTAAATAAATTAATAATTAAATAAATTAAATAAATTAAATAAATTAAATAAATTAAATAAATTAAATAAATTAAATAAATTAAATAAATTAAAATAAATTAAATAAATTAAATAATTAATAAATTAAATAAATTAAATAAATTAAATAAATTAAATAAATTAAATAAATTAAATAAATTAAATAAATTAAATAAATTTAAATAAATTAAATAAATTAAATAAATTAAATAAATTAAATAAATTAAATAAATTAAATAAATTAAATAAATTAAATAAATTAATAAATTAAATAAATTAAATAAATTAATAAATTAAATAAATTAATAAATAAATAAATTAAATAAATTAAATAAATTAAATAAATTAAATAAATTAAATAAACTAAATAAATTAAATAAACTAAATAATTAAATAAACTAAATAAATTAAATAAACTAAATAAATTAAATAAACTAAATAAATTAAATAAACTAAATAAATTAAATAAACTAAATAAATTAAATAAACTAAATAAATTAAATAAACTAAATAAATTAAATAAACTAAATAAATTAAATAAACTAAATAAATTAAATAAACTAAATAAATTAAATAAACTAAATAAATTAAATAAACTAAATAAATTAAATAAACTAAATAAATTAAATAAACTAAATAAATTAAATAAACTAAATAAATTAAATAAACTAAATAAATTAAATAAAACTAAATAAATTAAATAAACTAAATAAATTAAATAAACTAAATAAATTAAATAAACTAAATAAATTAAATAAACTAAATAAATTAAATAAACTAAATAAATTAAATAAACTAAATAAATTAAATAAACTAAATAAATTAAATAAACTAAATAAATTAAATAAACTAAATAAATTAAATAAACTAAATAAATTAAATAAACTAAATAAATTAAATAAACTAAATAAATTAAATAAATTAAATAAATTAAATAAATTAAATAAATTAAATAAATTAAATAAATTAAATAAATTAAATAAATTAAATAAATTAAATAAATTAAATAAATTAAAAAAATTAAATAAATTAAATAAATTAAATAAATAAAAAATTAAATAAATTAAATAAATTAAATAAATTAAATAAATTAAATAAATTAAATAAAATTAAATAAATTAAATAAATTAAATAAATTAAATAATTAAATAAATTAAATAAATTAAATAAATTAAATAAATTAAATAAATTAAATAAATTAAATAAATTAAAAAAATTAAATAAATTAAATAAATTAAAAAAATTAAATAAATTAAAAAAATTAAATAAATTAAATAAATTAAAAAAATTAAATAAATTAAATAAATTAAATAAATTAAAAAAATTAAATAAATTAAATAAATTAAATAAATTAATAAATTAAATAAATTAAATTAAATAATTTATTTAATGTTTTTAATTTATTTAATTTATATAAAATATTTAATTTATTTAATTTCATTTAATTTATTTAATTTATTAAATTTATTAAATTTATTAAATTTATTTAATTTATTTAATTTATTTAATTTATTTAATTTATTAAATTTATTTAATTTATTTAATTTATTTAATTTATTTAATTTATTTAATTTATTTATTTATTTAATTTATTTAATTTATTTAATTTATTTAATTTATTTAATTTATTTAATTTATTTAATTTATTTAATTTATTTAATTTATTTAATTTATTTAATTTATTTAATTTATTTAATTTATTTTAATTTATTTAATTTATTTAATTTATTTAATTTATTTAATTTATTTAATTTATTTAATTTATTTAATTTATTTAATTTATTTAATTTATTTAATTTATTTAATTTATTTAATTTATTTAATTTATTTAATTTATTTAATTTATTTAATTTATTTAATTTATTTAATTTATTTAATTTATTTAATTTATTTAATTTATTTAATTTATTTAATTTATTTAATTTATTTAATTTATTTAATTTATTTAATTTTATTTAATTTATTTAATTTATTTAATTTATTTAATTTATTTAATTTATTTAATTTATTTAATTTATTTAATTTATTTAATTTATTTAATTTACTTTAATTACTTAATTTATTTAATTTATTTAATTTCTTTAATTTCTTTAATTTCTTTAATTTCTTTAATTTCTTTAATTTCTTTAATTTCTTTAATTTCTTTAATTTCTTTAATTTCTTTAATTTCTTTAATTTCTTTAATTTCTTTAATTTCTTTAATTTCTTTAATTTCTTTAATTTCTTTAATTTCTTAATTTCTTTAATTTCTTTAATTTCTTTAATTTCTTTAATTTCTTTAATTTCTTTAATTTCTTTAATTTCTTTAATTTCTTTAATTTCTTTAATTTCTTTAATTTCTTTAATTTCTTTAATTTCTTTAATTTCTTTAATTTCTTTAATTTCTTTAATTTCTTTAATTTCTTTAATTTCTTTAATTTCTTTAATTTCTTTAATTTCTTTAATTTCTTTAATTTCTTTAATTTCTTTAATTTCTTTAATTTCTTTAATTTCTTTAATTTCTTTAATTTCTTTAATTTCTTTAATTTCTTTAATTTCTTTAATTTCTTTAATTTCTTTAATTTCTTTAATTTCTTTATTTCTTTAATTTCTTTAATTTCTTTAATTTCTTAATTTCTTTAATTTCTTTAATTTCTTTAATTTCTTTAATTTTCTTTAATTTCTTTAATTTCTTTAATTTCTTAATTTCTTTAATTTCTTTAATTTCTTTAATTTCTTTAATTCTTTAATTTCTTTAATTTCTTTAATTTCTTTAATTTCTTTAATTTCTTTAATTTCTTTAATTTCTTTAATTTCTTTAATTTCTTTAATTTCTTTAATTTCTTTAATTTCTTTAATTTCTTTAATTTCTTTAATTTCTTTAATTTCTTTAATTTCTTTAATTTCTTTAATTTCTTTAATTTCTTTAATTTCTTTAATTTCTTTAATTTCTTTAATTTCTTTAATTTCTTTAATTTCTTTAATTTCTTTAATTTCTTTAATTTCTTTAATTTCTTTAATTTCTTTAATTTCTTTAATTTCTTTAATTTCTTTAATTTCTTTAATTTCTTTAATTTCTTTAATTTCTTTAATTTCTTTAATTTCTTTAATTTCTTTAATTTCTTTAATTTCTTTAATTTCTTTAATTTCTTTAATTTCTTTAATTTCTTTAATTTCTTTAATTTCTTTAATTTCTTTAATTTCTTTAATTTCTTTAATTTCTTTAATTTCTTTAATTTCTTTAATTTCTTTAATTTCTTTAATTTCTTTAATTTCTTTAATTTCTTTAATTTCTTTAATTTCTTTAATTTCTTTAATTTCTTTAATTTCTTTAATTTCTTTAATTTCTTTAATTTCTTTAATTTCTTTAATTTCTTTAATTTCTTTAATTTCTTTAATTTCTTTAATTTCTTTAATTCTTTAATTTCTTTAATTTCTTTAATTTCTTTAATTTCTTTAATTTCTTTAATTTCTTTAATTTCTTTAATTTCTTTAATTTCTTTAATTTCTTAATTTCTTTAATTTCTTTAATTTCTTTAATTTCTTTAATTTCTTTAATTTCTTTAATTTCTTTAATTTTCTTTAATTTCTTTAATTTCTTTAATTTCTTTAATTTCTTTAATTTCTTTAATTTCTTTAATTTCTTTAATTTCTTTAATTTCTTTAATTTCTTTAATTTCTTTAATTTCTTAATTTCTTTAATTTCCTTTAATGTTTATTTAATTTCTTTAATTTCTTTAATTTCTTTAATTTCTTTAATTTCTTTAATTTCTTTAATTTCTTTAATTTCTTTAATTTCTTTAATTTCTTTAATTTCTTTAATTTCTTTTAATTTCTTTAATTTCTTTAATTTCTTTAATTTCTTTAAATTTCTTTAATTTCTTTAATTTCTTTAATTTCTTTAATTTCTTTATTTCTTTAATTTCTTTAAATTTCTTTAATTTCTTTAATTTTCTTTAATTTCTTTAATTTCTTTAATTTCTTTAATTTCTTTAATTTCTTTAATTTCTTTAATTTCTTTAATTTCTTTAATTTCTTTTAATTTCTTTAATTTCTTTAATTTCTTTAATTTCTTTAATTTCTTTATTTATTTAATTTCTTTAATTTCTTTAATTTCTTTAATTTCTTTAATTTCTTAATTTCTTTAATTTCTTTAATTTCTTTAATTTCTTTAATTTCTTTAATTTCTTTAATTTCTTTAATTTCTTTAATTTCTTTAATTTCTTTAATTTATTTAATTTCTTTAAGATGTTGGAAGAATTGCCGTGTTTCTTGGCGCGCCGGTCGGAACCTACCTAGAGGACCCTCCATATCAATTCCTTGAATATTGAAAATTACCCGCCTCATTGGACACGGACATTAAATTAAATAAAGGATTAGACGTTTTTAGAAGGATATCTTTGTTAAAAACTGTACAGAAATATAATTTTTTTAAATGGAAATATTATTCATCCATGGGATGGTAATATAGATAGCGAGTATCTACTGAAAATGAAGAATTTATAAATATCCTATGAAATTAAGAAAATAATCTTAGACATATTCTCGTTCTTCTCCGCATCAATCAGTTTTGTTGAGTAAATTAGCAAAATTAGCCTATTTTCGTCTTTCTGTGTCTAATCTAGTTCCAGAATCTAGTACTTTTCTTACAAAATCCAAGCCACCTCACACGCGGAGTTCCCGACCAGTAATTAATTTCATGTACTAGCTTTTTATATCACCCTGTATAACAACAACTTGTTACACACATAACACATACTTACAGTTCCGCAATAAATCTAACTGACTATTTAGACCTTAATTTGATACACACATTGAATAATAATTACCATTATTTGTAAATTAATATATAGCCTGAGGGTGTTCTAGAAGTCAAATCTTACACTACTTTCGGAGAAAGTCAAAAATGTGCGAGATTTACAAAACTTCCCAAAAAAGAACATTTCTTGAAGTATATTAATACAAACGGTCCATTTTTGACTTTCTGTCTATAATCTAAGATCAGACACTTGTAATTCTAATATTAAAACCAAGAAGGGCCACATAGTTTAGAAGAAATACGAACAAAAATTTTAAATTCAATGATTATTTCTTTCTTATTGTTGCAATTTCTTTGTTTTCCTAGTAAAGTTACAAGAGGAGTACCAAAAATTCATGACTTTTAAATATTATATGAAATAAAAGTAGATAGATGTTGGAAAAATTGCCGTGTTCTTGGCGCACCGGTCAGAACCTACGTAGAAGACCCACCATATCAACCCGTTGGATATTGAATATCACCCGCCTCATTGGACATGGACATTAAACTAAAATAAGGATTGGACGTTTTTAGAAGGATATTTTTGTTAAAAACTGTACAGAAATGCAATTTTTTTAAATGGAAATATTATACATCCATGGGATGGGAATATAGATAGCGAATATCTACTGAAAATGAAGAATTTATAAATATCTTATACAATTAATCCAATAATTTTAGACATATTCTCTAATTCTCTGAATCAATCAGTTTCGGGGAGTAAATTAACAAAATTAGCCTATTTTCGTCTTTCCGTCTCTAATCTAATTCCAGAGTCTTGTACTTCTCTTACAAAACACAAGTAATGCAAATGAACTGAATCAAGATTTGAACAAAATTTTGAATTCATAGAATATTTTCCATCTTGTACTGTAATTCCCTTGTTTTCCCAGAAAAGTTAGTAAGAAGTATTGATAATGAAGGATTCTAAATTATTTTGCAAAATTAGACAGGAATTTTAGAGATCTTTCCGTATTTCCCTGAAAAATAAGTTTCCGGGTGTAAATTATTACAAATAGCCCATTTTCGGATCTCCTTCTCCAATCTAAGTTTGGAATCTTGTACTTCTCATATAAAATCCAAGAAATGCTGGTAAGTTGAGTTTAAATTAGAGCCAAACATCTAAATTCAAAGGATATTTCGAATTTCCATATTTTTCTAGAGATATTATAACGAATGAATCGAAAATGGAGGATTTTTAGAATACTACTCTAAAAAAAATTAATATGCTTGGAGTAATTTTCGTATTTGCCTTAAAAATGGAATACAAGGAGATTACGGCACAAAATACGAAGGAATCATTGAATTTAGACTTTTCGTTCTAATTTGAGCTCAATTTAGACTAAATGGGTCGTTTTTATTAACTTACGCTTCAAACTCATTTTTTAGGGAAATATGAATAGATCTCGAAGATTAGTAGTATTATTTTTGCATGAACTCTTGCATTTTGATACTTCTTAATACGTTGTCTTGGAAAACTCAATATACTTACATTTCTTGGTTTTTGTAGTAGAAGTACAAGATTGTGAACTGAGATCAGAGATAGAGAGCTCAAAATGGACCTTTTGGGTTAATTTACATCCCCGAAATTTATTTTTCAAGGAAATACAAAAGGAACTATAAGATTATTATTTTTTTTCTATAATATTTAAATTAATCCTGCATTTTCAAGAAATGCAAGTATATTGAGTTTTCCAATACAACGTATTAAAGAAGTATGAAAAATGTAAGATTTCATGCAAAAAAATTCTATTTATCTTAGAGATCTATTTATATTTCCCTAAAAAATGGCTTTTGAGCGTAAGATAAAAAGAACGACCCATTTAGTCAATAGTTTAGGGTAAATTAAGCTCAAATTGGAACAAAAAGTCTAAATTCTATGATTTCATCGTATATTGTATCGTAATCTCCTTGTAATCCATTTTTAAGGGAAATACGAAAATATCTCCAAGAATATTTGATTTATTAAGAGTAGTATTCTAAAAAATCCCCATTTTCGATTCTTTCGTTATAACATCACTAGGAAAATATGGAAATACGAAATAATCATTGAATTTAGCCGTTTGGCTCAAATTTAAACTTAACTTACTAGCATTTCTTGGATTTTATATGAGAAGTACAAGATTCCAAACTTAGATTGGAGAATGGAATTCGAAAATTGGCTAATTGTGATAATTTACATCCGGAAACTAATTTTTCCGGAAAATACGGAAAAGATCTCTGTAATTACAGGTCTAATTTGTAAAATAATTTACGAAATAATAATTGAATTTAGATGTTTGGTTCTAATTTAAACTCCACTTACTAGCAATTCTTGGATTTTTATGAGAAGTAAAAGATTGCAAACTTAGATCGGAGAATTAAAGCCGAAAATGGGCCATGTGTGATAATTTACATCCGGAAACTTATTTTTCAGGGAAATACGAAAAGATCTCTAAAACCACTGGAAATATCGATTGTGCAAGATTCTTAAATTTCTTATAAAACTAAACCAATAATCTCCGAGATAATATCGTATTTTCCTGAAAAATAAATTTTGGGAAGTTGATTTACATAAATGGTCCATTTTTGATTTTCTGCCTATAATCTAAGTTCAGAATCTTGCACTTCTACTTCAAAATCCAAGAAATGTACCTATAATCTAAGTTCAGAATCTTGCACTTCTACTTCAAAATCCAAGAAATGTATGGAAAATAAGTTCAAATTAGAATCAAATACGTGAATTCAATGATTATTTCCAATTCTGAGCTGTAATTGCCTTTGTTTTCCTAGAAAGATTATTACAGAAGTATCGAAAATGCAGAATTCTCAAATATTTTAGAAAATTAAAATAATTATCTTAAAGATCTTTCCGTATTTCCCTGAAAAATATGTCTCGGAATGGTAGTTACCACAAATGGCACTTTTTGACTTTCTGTCTATAATCTAAGTTCAGGATTTAGTACTTCTACTATGAAAACCAAGAATGGAGCTTAATTCTTTCGAAATAATCATAAATCACCTAAATTCGATGATTTTCTCGTATTTCCTTATTTTAATGGAAAAGTTGTTATAACTTTTGTTACAAAAGAATCGAAAATGCAGGTTTTTTAATATGTTACCCTAAATAAAACTTGTTATCTCTGAAATATATTCGTATTTCCCTTAAAAATGGATAAAAATGAGATTACAGCACAGAATATGAAGAAATCATTGAATATAGACATTTTGTTCTAATTTGGATACAATTTACTTTAGATTAGAGATTGAAAGTCCAAAATAGGTTGTTTTTACTAACTTACGTTCTAAAACCCATTTCTCATTGAAATATGAATAGATCTCTAATATTGAGAGCATAATTTTGTATATTATTCAATAGCCTTGCAGTTTTGATACTTCTTTATAAGTTCTCTTGGAAAATAAGGAAATTACAACTCTAAATACGGAAAAAATCATTGAATTTAAAGTTTTTGTTCTTATTTCGACTAAATTAGGTCGCATTTCTTGGTCTTTGTATTAGAACTTCAAGATTCTGAACTTAGATTGTAGACTGAATGACAAAAATGGGCCATTTGTATTAATTTACTTTCCGAAACCTATTTCGCAGAGGAATACGAGAAGATTTCTAAGATTATCTGTTTTATTTGGTATAATATTAAAAAATCCTGCCTTTTCGATATTTCGATAATAACTTTTTCTTCCTTTTCGATATTTCTATAATAACTTTTCTAAGAGAACAAAAGAATTACAGCACAAAATACGAAATAATCACTAAATTTAGCAGTTTTGTGCTAATTTGGACTAAATTTATTTGCATTTCTTGGTTTTTGTGGAAGAAGAACAGGGTTCTGAACTTTAGACTAAAGTCGGAAAGTCCAAAATGGGCCGTTTGTGTCAATATCAATCCCGAAATTAACTATTCAAGGAAATACGAAACGATCTCTAAGATTATTGGTATTATTTTGTATATTATTTAAATATTCTACATTTTCGATACTCCTATACCAGCTTTTCTAGAAAAACAAGATGATTAAATGACAAAATACGAAATAATCAGTGAAGTCATACATTTTGTTCTAATTTGGAATCAATGTACATGGATTTCTTGGATTTTGTAGGAGAACTACAAGACGTTATACATAGATTAGAGACTGAAAGTCAATAATGGGCCATTTTTATTGTTTTTAAAAAATGTAACATGTTAATATCAGTTAGAATTCTAATTTAACTTTTGTGAATCGTAACATTGCATCCTTCCTTAAACCGGGAGATGTAAAGTATTGTGCGAGATCTAATTTTATATGTTTAGCGACACATTTCGAAAATCTTCAAAGAAATCTGTTAATATGAGAACATCAGGAAGTAAATAAATTTTTGTATAATCCATTAAAATTTGACATATTAAGATTGCTGCGTTTTCGACACTTCTATTCTAACTTTCTTTGAAAGACAAGATATTTATATCACAAAATCCGAATTAATCAATGAAATCACACATTTTGTCGTTATTTGAAATCAAATTACAGGATATCTTGCTTTTTGTAGTAAAAGTACAAGATTTTTAATAGAGATTAGAGATTGAAAGACAAAATTGGGCCGTTTTTGTTAATTTACTTTTCAAAAACCATTTTTCGGGGAAATACGAAAAGATCTCGAATATGATTTGTATTATTTTATGTAATATTTAAAAATTTTGAATTTTTAATACTCCTGTTTTAACTTCACTAGGAAAACAACGACATTACAACAAAAAAATAAGAAATAATCATTGAATTTAAAATTTGTATTCTTATTTCATCTTAAGTAGGCGACATTTCTTGGTGTCTGTATTAGAATAAAAAGATTCTTAACTTTGATTATAGACACAAAGGTAAAAATGGACCGTTTGTAATTATATACTTCAAGAAATGCATTATTTTGGAAGATTTTGGAAATCTCCAAAAATCCTAGTAGTCACTTGGCCACCTTGCGTGGGAAAAAAATTTCGACGTTCGGGATATAATAGAAAATTAAAACTTTCAATGGTTTTCGTCGTCGTGATGAAGAAATTTATTAGAAATTATAAAAATTAAACCCATAAACTAGAAGTACAATAAATTAAATAAATTAAATAAACTAAATAAATTAAATAAACTAAATAAACTAAATAAATTAAATAAACTAAATAAATTAAATAAACTAAATAAATTAAATAAACTAAATAAATTAAATAAACTAAATAAACTAAATAAATTAAATAAATTAAATAAACTAAATAAATTAAATAAACTAAATAAATTAAATAAACTAAATAAACTAAATAAACTAAATAAATTAAATAAACTAAATAAATTAAATAAACTAAATAAATTAAATAAACTAAATAAATTAAATAAACTAAATAAATTAAATAAACTAAATAAATTAAATAAACTAAATAAATTAAATAAACTAAATAAATTAAATAAACTAAATAAATTAAATAAACTAAATAAATTAAATAAACTAAATAAATTAAATAAACTAAATAAATTAAATAAACTAAATAAATTAAATAAACTAAATAAATTAAATAAACTAAATAAATTAAATAAACTAAATAAATTAAATAAACTAAATAAATTAAATAAACTAAATAAATTAAATAAACTAAATAAATTAAATAAACTAAATAAATTAAATAAACTAAATAAATTAAATAAACTAAATAAATTAAATAAACTAAATAAATTAAATAAACTAAATAAATTAAATAAACTAAATAAATTAAATAAACTAAATAAATTAAATAAACTAAATAAATTAAATAAACTAAATAAATTAAATAAACTAAATAAATTAAATAAACTAAATAAATTAAATAAACTAAATAAATTAAATAAACTAAATAAATTAAATAAACTAAATAAATTAAATAAACTAAATAAATTAAATAAACTAAATAAATTAAATAAACTAAATAAATTAAATAAACTAAATAAATTAAATAAACTAAATAAATTAAATAAACTAAATAAATTAAATAAACTAAATAAATTAAATAAACTAAATAAATTAAATAAACTAAATAAATTAAATAAACTAAATAAATTAAATAAACTAAATAAATTAAATAAACTAAATAAATTAAATAAACTAAATAAATTAAATAAACTAAATTAATTAAATAAACTAAATAAATTAAATAAACTAAATTAATTAAATAAACTAAATAAATTAAATAAACTAAATAAATTAAATAAACTAAATAAATTAAATAAACTAAATAAATTAAATAAACTAAATAAATTAAATAAACTAAATAAATTAAATAAACTAAATAAATTAAATAAACTAAATAAATTAAATAAACTAAATAAATTAAATAAACTAAATAAATTAAATAAACTAAATAAATTAAATAAACTAAATAAATTAAATAAACTAAATAAATTAAATAAACTAAATAAATTAAATAAACTAAATAAATTAAATAAACTAAATAAATTAAATAAACTAAATAAATTAAATAAACTAAATAAATTAAATAAACTAAATAAATTAAATAAACTAAATAAATTAAATAAACTAAATAAATTAAATAAACTAAATAAATTAAATAAACTAAATAAATTAAATAAAGTAAATAAATTAAATAAAGTAAATAAATTAAATAAAGTAAATAAATTAAATAAAGTAAATAAATTAAATAAATTAAATAAAGTAAATAAATTAAATAAATTAAATAAATTAAATAAATTAAATAAATTAAATAAATTAAATAAATTAAATAAATTAAATAAATTAAATAAATTAAATAAATTAAATAAATTAAATAAATTAAATAAATTAAATAAATTAAATAAATTAAATAAATTAAATAAATTAAATAAATTAAATAAATTAAATAAATTAAATAAATTAAATAAATTAAATAAATTAAATAAATTAAATAAATTAAATAAATTAAATAAATTAAATAAATTAAATAAATTAAATAAATTAAATAAATTAAATAAATTAAATAAATTAAATAAATTAAATAAATTAAATAAATTAAATAAATTAAATAAATTAAATAAATTAAATAAATTAAATAAATTAAATAAATTAAATAAATTAAATAAATTAAATAAATTAAATAAATTAAATAAATTAAATAAATTAAATAAATTAAATAAATTAAATAAATTAAATAAATTAAATAAATTAAATAAATTAAATAAATTAAATAAATTAAATAAATTAAATAAATTAAATAAATTAAATAAATTAAATAAATTAAATAAATTAAATAAATTAAATAAATTAAATAAATTAAATAAATTAAATAAATTAAATAAATTAAATAAATTAAATAAATTAAATAAATTAAATAAATTAAATAAATTAAATAAATTAAATAAATTAAATAAATTAAATAAATTAAATAAATTAAATAAATTAAATAAATTAAATAAATTAAATAAATTAAATAAATTAAATAAATTAAATAAATTAAATAAATTAAATAAATTAAATAAATTAAATAAATTAAATAAATTAAATAAATTAAATAAATTAAATAAATTAAATAAATTAAATAAATTAAATAAATTAAATAAATTAAATAAATTAAATAAATTAAATAAATTAAATAAATTAAATAAATTAAATAAATTAAATAAATTAAATAAATTAAATAAATTAAATAAATTAAATAAATTAAATAAATTAAATAAATTAAATAAATTAAATAAATTAAATAAATTAAATAAATTAAATAAATTAAATAAATTAAATAAATTAAATAAATTAAATAAATTAAATAAATTAAATAAATTAAATAAATTAAATAAATTAAATAAATTAAATAAATTAAATAAATTAAATAAATTAAATAAATTAAATAAATTAAATAAATTAAATAAATTAAATAAATTAAATAAATTAAATAAATTAAATAAATTAAATAAATTAAATAAATTAAATAAATTAAATAAATTAAATAAATTAAATAAATTAAATAAATTAAATAAATTAAATAAATTAAATAAATTAAATAAATTAAATAAATTAAATAAATTAAATAAATTAAATAAATTAAATAAATTAAATAAATTAAATAAATTAAATAAATTAAATAAATTAAATAAATTAAATAAATTAAATAAATTAAATAAATTAAATAAATTAAATAAATTAAATAAATTAAATAAATTAAATAAATTAAATAAATTAAATAAATTAAATAAATTAAATAAATTAAATAAATTAAATAAATTAAATAAATTAAATAAATTAAATAAATTAAATAAATTAAATAAATTAAATAAATTAAATAAATTAAATAAATTAAATAAATTAAATAAATTAAATAAATTAAATAAATTAAATAAATTAAATAAATTAAATAAATTAAATAAATTAAATAAATTAAATAAATTAAATAAATTAAATAAATTAAATAAATTAAATAAATTAAATAAATTAAATAAATTAAATAAATTAAATAAATTAAATAAATTAAATAAATTAAATAAATTAAATAAATTAAATAAATTAAATAAATTAAATAAATTAAATAAATTAAATAAATTAAATAAATTAAATAAATTAAATAAATTAAATAAATTAAATAAATTAAATAAATTAAATAAATTAAATAAATTAAATAAATTAAATAAATTAAATAAATTAAATAAATTAAATAAATTAAATAAATTAAATAAATTAAATAAATTAAATAAATTAAATAAATTAAATAAATTAAATAAATTAAATAAATTAAATAAATTAAATAAATTAAATAAATTAAATAAATTAAATAAATTAAATAAATTAAATAAATTAAATAAATTAAATAAATTAAATAAATTAAATAAATTAAATAAATTAAATAAATTAAATAAATTAAATAAATTAAATAAATTAAATAAATTAAATAAATTAAATAAATTAAATAAATTAAATAAATTAAATAAATTAAATAAATTAAATAAATTAAATAAATTAAATAAACTAAATAAATTAAATAAACTAAATAAATTAAATAAACTAAATAAATTAAATAAACTAAATAAATTAAATAAACTAAATAAATTAAATAAACTAAATAAATTAAATAAACTAAATAAATTAAATAAACTAAATAAATTAAATAAACTAAATAAATTAAATAAACTAAATAAATTAAATAAACTAAATAAATTAAATAAACTAAATAAATTAAATAAATTAAATAAATTAAATAAATTAAATAAATTATATAAATTAAATAAATTAAATAAATTAAATAAATTAAATAAATTAAATAAATTAAATAAATTAAATAAATTAAATAAATTAAATAAATTAAATAAATTAAAAAAATTAAATAAATTAAATAAATTAAATAAATTAAATAAATTAAAAAAATTAAATAAATTAAATAAATTAAATAAATTAATAAATTAAATAAATTAAATTAAATAAATTTATTTAATGTTTTTAATTTATTTAATTTATATAAAATATTTAATTTATTTAATTCATTTAATTTATTTAATTTATTAAATTTATTAAATTTATTAAATTTATTAAATTTATTAAATTTATTAAATTTATTAAATTTATTAAATTTATTAAATTTATTAAATTTATTAAATTTATTAAATTTATTAAATTTATTAAATTTATTAAATTTATTAAATTTATTAAATTTATTTAATTTATTTAATTTATTAAATTTATTAAATTTATTTAATTTATTTAATTTATTAAATTTATTTAATTTATTTAATTTATTTAATTTATTTAATTTATTAAATTTATTTAATTTATTTAATTTATTTAATTTATTTAATTTATTAAATTTATTTAATTTATTTAATTTATTAAATTTATTTAATTTATTAAATTTATTTAATTTATTTAATTTATTAAATTTATTTAATTTATTTAATTTATTAAATTTATTTAATTTATTTAATTTATTTAATTTATTAAATTTATTTAATTTATTAAATTTATTTAATTTATTTAATTTATTTAATTTATTTAATTTATTTAATTTATTTAATTTATTTAATTTATTTAATTTATTTAATTTATTTAATTTATTTAATTTATTTAATTTATTTAATTTATTTAATTTATTTAATTTATTTAATTTATTTAATTTATTTAATTTATTTAATTTATTTAATTTATTTAATTTATTTAATTTATTTAATTTATTTAATTTATTTAATTTATTTAATTTATTTAATTTATTTAATTTATTTAATTTATTTAATTTATTTAATTTATTTAATTTATTTAATTTATTTAATTTATTTAATTTATTTAATTTATTTAATTTATTTAATTTATTTAATTTATTTAATTTATTTAATTTATTTAATTTATTTAATTTATTTAATTTATTTAATTTATTTAATTTATTTAATTTATTTAATTTATTTAATTTATTTAATTTATTTAATTTATTTAATTTATTTAATTTATTTAATTTATTTAATTTATTTAATTTATTTAATTTATTTAATTTATTTAATTTATTTAATTTATTTAATTTATTTAATTTATTTAATTTATTTAATTTATTTAATTTATTTAATTTATTTAATTTATTTAATTTATTTAATTTATTTAATTTATTTAATTTATTTAATTTATTTAATTTATTTAATTTATTTAATTTATTTAATTTATTTAATTTATTTAATTTATTTAATTTATTTAATTTATTTAATTTATTTAATTTATTTAATTTATTTAATTTATTTAATTTATTTAATTTATTTAATTTATTTAATTTATTTAATTTATTTAATTTATTTAATTTATTTAATTTATTTAATTTATTTAATTTATTTAATTTATTTAATTTATTTAATTTATTTAATTTATTTAATTTATTTAATTTATTTAATTTATTTAATTTATTTAATTTATTTAATTTATTTAATTTATTTAATTTATTTAATTTATTTAATTTATTTAATTTATTTAATTTATTTAATTTATTTAATTTATTTAATTTATTTAATTTATTTAATTTATTTAATTTATTTAATTTATTTAATTTATTTAATTTATTTAATTTATTTAATTTATTTAATTTATTTAATTTATTTAATTTATTTAATTTATTTAATTTATTTAATTTATTTAATTTATTTAATTTATTTAATTTATTTAATTTATTTAATTTATTTAATTTATTTAATTTATTTAATTTATTTAATTTATTTAATTTATTTAATTTATTTAATTTATTTAATTTATTTAATTTATTTAATTTATTTAATTTATTTAATTTATTTAATTTATTTAATTTATTTAATTTATTTAATTTATTTAATTTATTTAATTTATTTAATTTATTTAATTTATTTAATTTATTTAATTTATTTAATTTATTTAATTTATTTAATTTATTTAATTTATTTAATTTATTTAATTTATTTAATTTATTTAATTTATTTAATTTATTTAATTTATTTAATTTATTTAATTTATTTAATTTATTTAATTTATTTAATTTATTTAATTTATTTAATTTATTTAATTTATTTAATTTATTTAATTTATTTAATTTATTTAATTTATTTAATTTATTTAATATTTATTTAATTTATTTAAGATGTTGGAAGAATTGCCGTGTTTCTTGGCGCGCCGGTCGGAACCTACCTAGAGGACCCTCCATATCAATTCCTTGAATATTGAAAATTACCCGCCTCATTGGACACGGACATTAAATTAAATAAAGGATTAGACGTTTTTAGAAGGATATCTTTGTTAAAAACTGTACAGAAATATAATTTTTTTAAATGGAAATATTATTCATCCATGGGATGGTAATATAGATAGCGAGTATCTACTGAAAATGAAGAATTTATAAATATCCTATGAAATTAAGAAAATAATCTTAGACATATTCTCGTTCTTCTCCGCATCAATCAGTTTTGTTGAGTAAATTAGCAAAATTAGCCTATTTTCGTCTTTCTGTGTCTAATCTAATTCCAGAATCTAGTACTTTTCTTACAAAATCCAAGCCACCTCACACGCGGAGTTCCCGACCAGTAATTAATTTCATGTACTAGCTTTTTTATATCACCCTGTATAACAACAACTTGTTACACACATAACACATACTTACAGTTCCGCAATAAATCTAACTGACTATTTAGACCTTAATTTGATACACACATTGAATAATAATTACCATTATTTGTAAATTAATATATAGCCTGAGTGTGTTCTAGAAGTCAAATCTTACACTACTTTCGGAGAAAGTCAAAAATGTGCCGAGATTTACAAAACTTCCCAAAAAAGAACATTTCTTGAAGTATATTAATACAAACGGTCCATTTTTGACTTTCTGTCTATAATCTAAGATCAGACACTTGTAATTCTAATATTAAAACCAAGAAGGGCCACATAGTTTAGAAGAAATACGAACAAAAATTTTAAATTCAATGATTATTTCTTTCTTATTGTTGCAATTTCTTTGTTTTCCTAGTAAAGTTACAAGAGGAGTACCAAAAATTCATGACTTTTAAATATTATATGAAATAAAAGTAGATAGATGTTGGAAAAATTGCCGTGTTTCTTGGCCCACCGGTCAGAACCTACGTAGAAGACCCTCCATATCAACCCGTTGGATATTGAATATCACCCGCCTCATTGGACACGGACATTAAACTAAATAAAGGATTGGACGTTTTTAGAAGGATATTTTTGTTAAAAACTGTACAGAAATGCAATTTTTTTAAATGGAAATATTATACATCCATGGGATGGGAATATAGATAGCGAATATCTACTGAAAATGAAGAATTTATAAATATCTTATACAATTAATCCAATAATTTTAGACATATTCTCTAATTCTCTGAATCAATCAGTTTCGGGGAGTAAATTAACAAAATTAGCCTATTTTCGTCTTTCCGTCTCTAATCTAATTCCAGAGTCTTGTACTTCTCTTACAAAACACAAGTAATGCAAATGAACTGAATCAAGATTTGAACAAAATTTTTGAATTCATAGAATATTTTCCATCTTGTACTGTAATTCCCTTGTTTTCCCAGAAAAGTTAGTAAGAAGTATTGATAATGAAGGATTCTAAATTATTTTGCAAAATTAGACCAGGAATTTTAGAGATCTTTCCGTATTTCCCTGAAAAATAAGTTTCCGGGTGTAAATTATTACAAATAGCCCATTTTCGGATCTCCTTCTCCAATCTAAGTTTGGAATCTTGTACTTCTCATATAAAATCCAAGAAATGCTGGTAAGTTGAGTTTAAATTAGAGCCAAACATCTAAATTCAAAGGATATTTCGAATTTCCATATTTTCCTAGAGATTTTATAACGAATGAATCGAAAATGGAGGATTTTTAGAATACTACTCTAAATAAAATTAATATGCTTGGAGTAATTTTCGTATTTGCCTTAAAAATGGAATACAAGGAGATTACGGCACAAAATACGAAGGAATCATTGAATTTAGACTTTTCGTTCTAATTTGAGCTCAATTTAGACTAAATGGGTCGTTTTTATTAACTTACGCTTCAAAACTCATTTTTTAGGGAAATATGAATAGATCTCGAAGATTAGTAGTATTATTTTGCATGAACTCTTGCATTTTTGATACTTCTTAATACGTTGTCTTGGAAAACTCAATATACTTACATTTCTTGGTTTTTGTAGTAGAAGTACAAGATTGTGAACTGAGATCAGAGATAGAGAGCTCAAAATGGACCTTTTGGGTTAATTTACATCCCGAAATTTATTTTTCAAGGAAATACAAAAGGAACTATAAGATTATTATTTTTTTCTATAATATTTAATTAATCCTGCATTTTCAAGAAATGCAAGTATATTGAGTTTTCCAATACAACGTATTAAAGAAGTATGAAAAATGTAAGATTTCATGCAAAAAAATTCTATTTATCTTAGTGATCTATTTATATTTCCCTAAAAAATGGCTTTTGGAGCGTAAGATAAAAAGAACGACCCATTTAGTCAATAGTTTAGGGTAAATTAAGCTCAAATTGGAACAAAAAGTCTAAATTCTATGATTTCATCGTATATTGTATCGTAATCTCCTTGTAATCCATTTTTAAGGGAAATACGAAAATATCTCCAAGAATATTTGATTTATTAAGAGTAGTATTCTAAAAAATCCTCATTTTCGATTCTTTCGTTATAACATCACTAGGAAAATATGGAAATACGAAATAATCATTGAATTTAGCCGTTTGGCTCAAATTTAAACTTAACTTACTAGCATTTCTTGGATTTTATATGAGAAGTACAAGATTCCAAACTTAGATTGGAGAATGGAATTCGAAAATTGGCTAATTGTGATAATTTACATCCGGAAACTAATTTTTCCGGAAAATACGGAAAGATCTCTGTAATTACAGGTCTAATTTTGTAAAATAATTTACGAAATAATAATTGAATTTAGATGTTTGGTTCTAATTTAAACTCCACTTACTAGCAATTCTTGGATTTTTATGAGAAGTAAAAGATTGCAAACTTAGATTGGAGAATTAAAGCCGAAAATGGGCCATGTGTGATAATTTACATCCGGAAACTTATTTTTCAGGGAAATACGAAAAGATCTCTAAAACCACTGGAAATATCGATTGTGCAAGATTCTTAAATTTCTTATAAAACTAAACCAATAATCTCCGAGATAATATCGTATTTTCCTGAAAAATAAATTTTGGGAAGTTGATTTACATAAATGGTCCATTTTTGATTTTCTGCCTATAATCTAAGTTCAGAATCTTGCACTTCTACTTCAAAATCCAAGAAATGTATGGAAAATAAGTTCAAATTAGAATCAAATACGTGAATTCAATGATTATTTCCAATTCTGAGCTGTAATTGCCTTTGTTTTCCTAGAAAGATTATTACAGAAGTATCGAAAATGCAGAATTCTCAAATATTTTAGAAAATTAAAATAATTATCTTAAAGATCTTTCCGTATTTCCCTGAAAAATATGTCTCGGAATGGTAGTTACCACAAATGGCCCTTTTTGACTTTCTGTCTATAATCTAAGTTCAGGATTTAGTACTTCTACTATGAAAACCAAGAATGGAGCTTAATTCTTTCGAAATAATCATAAATCACCTAAATTCGATGATTTTCTCGTATTTCCTTATTTTAATGGAGAAGTTGTTATAACTTTTGTTACAAAAGAATCGAAAATGCAGGTTTTTTAATATGTTACCCTAAATAAAACTTGTTATCTCTGAAATATATTCGTATTTCCCTTAAAAATGGATAAAAATGAGATTACAGCACAGAATATGAAGAAATCATTGAATATAGACATTTTGTTCTAATTTGGATACAATTTACTTTAGATTAGAGATTGAAAGTCCAAAATAGGTCGTTTTTACTAACTTACGTTCTAAAACCCATTTCTCATTGAAATATGAATAGATCTCTAATATTGAGAGCATGATTTTGTATATTATTCAATAGCCTTGCAGTTTTGATACTTCTTTATAAGTTCTCTTGGAAAATAAAGAAATTACAACTCTAAATACGGAAAAAATCATTGAATTTAAAGTTTTTGTTCTTATTTCGACTAAATTAGGTCGCATTTCTTGGTCTTTGTATTAGAACTTCAAGATTCTGAACTTAGATTGTAGACTGAATGACAAAAATGGGCCATTTGTATTAATTTACTTTCCGAAACCTATTTCGCAGAGGAATACTAGAAGATTTCTAAGATTATCTGTTTTATTTGGTATAATATTAAAAAATCCTGCCTTTTCGATATTTCGATAATAACTTTTTCTTCCTTTTCGATATTTCTATAATAACTTTTCTAAGAGAACAAAAGAATTACAGCACAAAATACGAAATAATCACTAAATTTAGCAGTTTTGTGCTAATTTGGACTAAATTTATTTGCATTTCTTGGTTTTTGTGGAAGAAGAACAGGGTTCTGAACTTTAGACTAAAGTCGGAAAGTCCAAAATGGGCCGTTTGTGTCAATATCAATCCCGAAATTAACTATTCAAGGAAATACGAAACGATCTCTAAGATTATTGGTATTATTTTGTATATTATTTAAATATTCTACATTTTCGATACTCCTATACCAGCTTTTCTAGAAAAACAAGATGATTAAATGACAAAATACGAAATAATCAGTGAAGTCATACATTTTGTTCTAATTTGGAATCAATGTACATGGATTTCTTGGATTTTGTAGGAGAACTACAAGACGTTATACATAGATTAGAGACTGAAAGTCATTTTTATTGTTTTTAAAAAATGTAACATGTTAATATCAGTTAGAATTCTAATTTAACTTTTGTGAATCGTAACATTGCATCCTTCCTTAAACCGGGAGATGTAAAGTATTGTGCGAGATCTAATTTTATATGTTTAGCGACACATTTCGAAAATCTTCAAAGAAATCTGTTAATATGAGAACATCAGGAAGTAAATAAATTTTTGTATAATCCATTAAAATTTGACATATTAAGATTGCTGCGTTTTCGACACTTCTATTCTAACTTTCTTTGAAAGACAAGATATTTATATCACAAAATCCGAATTAATCAATGAAATCACACATTTTGTCGTTATTTGAAATCAAATTACAGGATATCTTGCTTTTTGTAGTAAAAGTACAAGATTTTTAATAGAGATTAGAGATTGAAAGACAAAATTGGGCCGTTTTTGTTAATTTACTTTTCAAAAACCATTTTTCGGGGAAATACGAAAAGATCTCGAATATGATTTGTATTATTTTATGTAATATTTAAAAATTTTGAATTTTTAATACTCCTGTTTTAACTTCACTAGGAAAACAACGACATTACAACAAAAAAATAAGAAATAATCATTGAATGTAAAATTTGTATTCTTATTTCATCTTAAGTAGGCGACATTTCTTGGTGTCTGTATTAGAATAAAAAGATTCTTAACTTTGATTATAGACACAAAGGTAAAAATGGACCGTTTGTAATTATATACTTCAAGAAATGCATTATTTTGGAAGATTTTGGAAATCTCCAAAAATCCTAGTAGTCACTTGGCCACTTTGCGTGGGAAAAAAATTTCGACGTTCGGGATATAATAGAAAATTAAAACTTTCAATGGTTTTCGTCGTCGTGATGAAGAAATTTATTAGAAATTATAAAAATTAAACCCACAAACTAGAAGTACAATAAATTAAATAAATTAAATAAATTAAATAAATTAAATAAATTAAATAAATTAAATAAATTAAATAAATTAAATAAATTAAATAAACTAAATAAATTAAATAAACTAAATAAATTAAATAAACTAAATAAATTAAATAAACTAAATAAATTAAATAATCTAAATAAATTAAATAAACTAAATAAATTAAATAAACTAAATAAATTAAATAAACTAAATAAATTAAATAAACTAAATAAATTAAATAAACTAAATAAATTAAATAAACTAAATAAATTAAATAAACTAAATAAATTAAATAAACTAAATAAATTAAATAAACTAAATAAATTAAATAAACTAAATAAATTAAATAAACTAAATAAATTAAATAAACTAAATAAATTAAATAAATTAAATAAATTAAATAAATTAAATAAATTAAATAAATTAAATAAATTAAATAAATTAAATAAATTAAATAAATTAAATAAATTAAATAAATTAAATAAATTAAATAAATTAAATAAATTAAATAAATTAAATAAATTAAATAAATTAAATAAATTAAATAAATTAAATAAATTAAATAAATTAAATAAATTAAATAAATTAAATAAATTAAATAAATTAAATAAATTAAATAAATTAAATAAATTAAATAAATTAAATAAATTAAATAAATTAAATAAATTAAATAAATTAAATAAATTAAATAAATTAAATAAATTAAATAAATTAAATAAATTAAATAAATTAAATAAATTAAATAAATTAAATAAATTAAATAAATTAAAAAAATTTAATAAATTAAATAAATTAAAAAAATTAAATAAATTAAATAAATTAAAAAAATTAAATAAATTAAATAAATTAAATAAATTAAAAAAATTAAATAAATTAAATAAATTAAATAAATTAAATAAATTAAATAAATTAATAAATTAAATAAATTAAATTAAATAAATTTATTTAATGTTTTTAATTTATTTAATTTATATAAAATATTTAATTTATTTAATTCATTTAATTTATTTAATTTATTTAATTTATTTAATTTATTTAATTTATTTAATTTATTTAATTTATTTAATTTATTTAATTTATTTAATTTCTTTAATTTCTTTAATTTCTTTAATTTCTTTAATTTCTTTAATTTCTTTAATTTCTTTAATTTATTTAATTTCTTTAATTTCTTTAATTTCTTTAATTTCTTTAATTTATTTAATTTCTTTAATTTCTTTAATTTCTTTAATTTCTTTAATTTCTTTAATTTATTTAATTTCTTTAATTTCTTTAATTTATTTAATTTATTTAATTTATTTAATTTATTTAATTTATTTAATTTATTTAATTTCTTTAATTTATTTAATTTATTTAATTTATTTAATTTATTTAATTTCTTTAATTTCTTTAATTTCTTTAATTTCTTTAATTTATTTAATTTATTTAATTTATTTAATTTATTTAATTTATTTAATTTATTTAATTTATTTAATTTATTTAATTTATTTAATTTATTTAATTTATTTAATTTTTTTAATTTTTTTAATTTATTTAATTTATTTAATTTTTTTAATTTATTTAATTTATTTAATTTATTTAATTTATTTAATTTATTTAATTTATTTAATTTATTTAATTTATTTAATTTATTTAATTTATTTAATTTATTTAATTTATTTAATTTATTTAATTTATTTAATTTATTTAATTTATTTAATTTATTTAATTTATTTAATTTATTTAATTTATTTAATTTATTTAATTTATTTAATTTATTTAATTTATTTAATTTATTTAATTTATATAATTTATTTAATTTATATAATTTATATAATTTATTTAATTTATTTAATTTATTTAAGATGTTGGAAGAATTGCCGTGTTTCTTGGCGCGCCGGTCGGAACCTACCTAGAGGACCCTCCATATCAATTCCTTGAATATTGAAAATTACCCGCCTCATTGGACACGGACATTAAATTAAATAAAGGATTAGACGTTTTTAGAAGGATATCTTTTTTAAAAACTGTACAGAAATATAATTTTTTTAAATGGAAATATTATTCATCCATGGGATGGTAATATAGATAGCGAGTATCTACTGAAAATGAAGAATTTATAAATATCCTATGAAATTAAGAAAATAATCTTAGACATATTCTCGTTCTTCTCCGCATCAATCAGTTTTGTTGAGTAAATTAGCAAAATTAGCCTATTTTCGTCTTTCTGTGTCTAATCTAGTTCCAGAATCTAGTACTTTTCTTACAAAATCCAAGCCACCTCACACGCGGAGTTCCCGACCAGTAATTAATTTCATGTACTAGCTTTTTTATATCACCCTGTATAACAACAACTTGTTACACACATAACACATACTTACAGTTCCGCAATAAATCTAACTGACTATTTAGACCTTAATTTGATACACACATTGAATAATAATTACCATTATTTGTAAATTAATATATAGCCTGAGGGTGTTCTAGAAGTCAAATCTTACACTACTTTCGGAGAAAGTCAAAAATGTGCCGAGATTTACAAAACTTCCCAAAAAAGAACATTTCTTGAAGTATATTAATACAAACGGTCCATTTTTGACTTTCTGTCTATAATCTAAGATCAGACACTTGTAATTCTAATATTAAAACCAAGAAGGGCCACATAGTTTAGAAGAAATACGAACAAAAATTTTAAATTCAATGATTATTTCTTTCTTATTGTTGCAATTTCTTTGTTTTCCTAGTAAAGTTACAAGAGGAGTACCAAAAATTCATGACTTTTAAATATTATATGAAATAAAAGTAGATAGATGTTGGAAAAATTGCCGTGTTTCTTGGCGCACCGGTCAGAACCTACGTAGAAGACCCTCCATATCAACCCGTTGGATATTGAATATCACCCGCCTCATTGGACACGGACATTAAACTAAATAAAGGATTGGACGTTTTTAGAAGGATATTTTTGTTAAAAACTGTACAGAAATGCAATTTTTTTAAATGGAAATATTATACATCCATGGGATGGGAATATAGATAGCGAATATCTACTGAAAATGAAGAATTTATAAATATCTTATACAATTAATCCAATAATTTTAGACATATTCTCTAATTCTCTGAATCAATCAGTTTCGGGGAGTAAATTAACAAAATTAGCCTATTTTCGTCTTTCCGTCTCTAATCTAATTCCAGAGTCTTGTACTTCTCTTACAAAACACAAGTAATGCAAATGAACTGAATCAAGATTTGAACAAAATTTTTGAATTCATAGAATATTTTCCATCTTGTACTGTAATTCCCTTGTTTTCCCAGAAAAGTTAGTAAGAAGTATTGATAATGAAGGATTCTAAATTATTTTGCAAAATTAGACCAGGAATTTTAGAGATCTTTCCGTATTTCCCTGAAAAATAAGTTTCCGGGTGTAAATTATTACAAATAGCCCATTTTCGGATCTCCTTCTCCAATCTAAGTTTGGAATTTTGTACTTCTCATATAAAATCCAAGAAATGCTGGTAAGTTGAGTTTAAATTAGAGCCAAACATCTAAATTCAAAGGATATTTCGAATTTCCATATTTTCCTAGAGATATTATAACGAATGAATCGAAAATGGAGGATTTTTAGAATACTACTCTAAATAAAATTAATATGCTTGGAGTAATTTTCGTATTTGCCTTAAAAATGGAATACAAGGAGATTACGGCACAAAATACGAAGGAATCATTGAATTTAGACTTTTCGTTCTAATTTGAGCTCAATTTAGACTAAATGGGTCGTTTTTATTAACTTACGCTTCAAAACTCATTTTTTAGGGAAATATGAATAGATCTCGAAGATTAGTAGTATTATTTTGCATGAACTCTTGCATTTTTGATACTTCTTAATACGTTGTCTTGGAAAACTCAATATACTTACATTTCTTGGTTTTTGTAGTAGAAGTACAAGATTGTGAACTGAGATCAGAGATAGAGAGCTCAAAATGGACCTTTTGGGTTAATTTACATCCCGAAATTTATTTTTCAAGGAAATACAAAAGGAACTATAAGATTATTATTTTTTTCTATAATATTTAATTAATCCTGCATTTTCAAGAAATGCAAGAATATTGAGTTTTCCAATACAACGTATTAAAGAAGTATGAAAAATGTAAGATTTCATGCAAAAAAATTCTATTTATCTTAGAGATCTATTTATATTTCCCTAAAAAATGGCTTTTGGAGCGTAAGATAAAAAGAACGACCCATTTAGTCAATAGTTTAGGGTAAATTAAGCTCAAATTGGAACAAAAAGTCTAAATTCTATGATTTCATCGTATATTGTATCGTAATCTCCTTGTAATCCATTTTTAAGGGAAATACGAAAATATCTCCAAGAATATTTGATTTATTAAGAGTAGTATTCTAAAAAATCCCCATTTTCGATTCTTTCGTTATAACATCACTAGGAAAATATGGAAATACGAAATAATCATTGAATTTAGCCGTTTGGCTCAAATTTAAACTTAACTTACTAGCATTTCTTGGATTTTATATGAGAAGTACAAGATTCCAAACTTAGATTGGAGAATGGAATTCGAAAATTGGCTAATTGTGATAATTTACATCCGGAAACTAATTTTTCCGGAAAATACGGAAAGATCTCTGTAATTACAGGTCTAATTTTGTAAAATAATTTACGAAATAATAATTGAATTTAGATGTTTGGTTCTAATTTAAACTCCACTTACTAGCAATTCTTGGATTTTTATGAGAAGTAAAAGATTGCAAACTTAGATTGGAGAATTAAAGCCGAAAATGGGCCATGTGTGATAATTTACATCCGGAAACTTATTTTTCAGGGAAATACGAAAAGATCTCTAAAACCACTGGAAATATCGATTGTGCAAGATTCTTAAATTTCTTATAAAACTAAACCAATAATCTCCGAGATAATATCGTATTTTCCTGAAAAATAAATTTTGGGAAGTTGATTTACATAAATGGTCCATTTTTGATTTTCTGCCTATAATCTAAGTTCAGAATCTTGCACTTCTACTTCAAAATCCAAGAAATGTATGGAAAATAAGTTCAAATTAGAATCAAATACGTGAATTCAATGATTATTTCCAATTCTGAGCTGTAATTGCCTTTGTTTTCCTAGAAAGATTATTACAGAAGTATCGAAAATGCAGAATTCTCAAATATTTTAGAAAATTAAAATAATTATCTTAAAGATCTTTCCGTATTTCCCTGAAAAATATGTCTCGGAATGGTAGTTACCACAAATGGCACTTTTTGACTTTCTGTCTATAATCTAAGTTCAGGATTTAGTACTTCTACTATGAAAACCAAGAATGGAGCTTAATTCTTTCGAAATAATCATAAATCACCTAAATTCGATGATTTTCTCGTATTTCCTTATTTTAATGGAGAAGTTGTTATAACTTTTGTTACAAAAGAATCGAAAATGCAGGTTTTTTAATATGTTACCCTAAATAAAACTTGTTATCTCTGAAATATATTCGTATTTCCCTTAAAAATGGATAAAAATGAGATTACAGCACAGAATATGAAGAAATCATTGAATATAGACATTTTGTTCTAATTTGGATACAATTTACTTTAGATTAGAGATTGAAAGTCCAAAATAGGTCGTTTTTACTAACTTACGTTCTAAAACCCATTTCTCATTGAAATATGAATAGATCTCTAATATTGAGAGCATGATTTTGTATATTATTCAATAGCCTTGCAGTTTTGATACTTCTTTATAAGTTCTCTTGGAAAATAAGGAAATTACAACTCTAAATACGGAAAAAATCATTGAATTTAAAGTTTTTGTTCTTATTTCGACTAAATTAGGTCGCATTTCTTGGTCTTTGTATTAGAACTTCAAGATTCTGAACTTAGATTGTAGACTGAATGACAAAAATGGGCCATTTGTATTAATTTACTTTCCGAAACCTATTTCGCAGAGGAATACGAGAAGATTTCTAAGATTATCTGTTTTATTTGGTATAATATTAAAAAATCCTGCCTTTTCGATATTTCGATAATAACTTTTTCTTCCTTTTCGATATTTCTATAATAACTTTTCTAAGAGAACAAAAGAATTACAGCACAAAATACGAAATAATCACTAAATTTAGCAGTTTTGTGCTAATTTGGACTAAATTTATTTGCATTTCTTGGTTTTTGTGGAAGAAGAACAGGGTTCTGAACTTTAGACTAAAGTCGGAAAGTCCAAAATGGGCCGTTTGTGTCAATATCAATCCCGAAATTAACTATTCAAGGAAATACGAAACGATCTCTAAGATTATTGGTATTATTTTGTATATTATTTAAATATTCTACATTTTCGATACTCCTATACCAGCTTTTCTAGAAAAACAAGATGATTAAATCACAAAATACGAAATAATCAGTGAAGTCATACATTTTGTTCTAATTTGGAATCAATGTACATGGATTTCTTGGATTTTGTAGGAGAACTACAAGACGTTATACATAGATTAGAGACTGAAAGTCAATAATGGGCCATTTTTATTGTTTTTAAAAAATGTAACATGTTAATATCAGTTAGAATTCTAATTTAACTTTTGTGAATCGTAACATTGCATCCTTCCTTAAACCGGGAGATGTAAAGTATTGTGCGAGATCTAATTTTATATGTTTAGCGACACATTTCGAAAATCTTCAAAGAAATCTGTTAATATGAGAACATCAGGAAGTAAATAAATTTTTGTATAATCCATTAAAATTTGACATATTAAGATTGCTGCGTTTTCGACACTTCTATTCTAACTTTCTTTGAAAGACAAGATATTTATATCACAAAATCCGAATTAATCAATGAAATCACACATTTTGTCGTTATTTGAAATCAAATTACAGGATATCTTGCTTTTTGTAGTAAAAGTACAAGATTTTTAATAGAGATTAGAGATTGAAAGACAAAATTGGGCCGTTTTTGTTAATTTACTTTTCAAAAACCATTTTTCGGGGAAATACGAAAAGATCTCGAATATGATTTGTATTATTTTATGTAATATTTAAAAATTTTGAATTTTTAATACTCCTGTTTTAACTTCACTAGGAAAACAACGACATTACAACAAAAAAATAAGAAATAATCATTGAATTTAAAATTTGTATTCTTATTTCATCTTAAGTAGGCGACATTTCTTGGTGTCTGTAGTAGAATAAAAAGATTCTTAACTTTGATTATAGACACAAAGGTAAAAAATGGACCGTTTGTAATTATATACTTCAAGAAATGCATTATTTTGGAAGATTTTGGAAATCTCCAAAAATCCTAGTAGTCACTTGGCCACCTTGCGTGGGAAAAAAATTTCGACGTTCGGGATATAATAGAAAATTAAAACTTTCAATGGTTTTCGTCGTCGTGATGAAGAAATTTATTAGAAATTATAAAAATTAAACCCACAAACTAGAAGTACAATAAATTAAATAAACTAAATAAATTAAATAAACTAAATAAATTAAATAAACTAAATAAATTAAATAAACTAAATAAATTAAATAAACTAAATAAATTAAATAAACTAAATAAATTAAATAAACTAAATAAATTAAATAAACTAAATAAATTAAATAAACTAAATAAATTAAATAAACTAAATAAATTAAATAAACTAAATAAATTAAATAAACTAAATAAATTAAATAAAGTAAATAAATTAAATAAACTAAATAAATTAAATAAAGTAAATAAATTAAATAAAGTAAATAAATTAAATAAAGTAAATAAATTAAATAAAGTAAATAAATTAAATAAAGTAAATAAATTAAATAAAGTAAATAAATTAAATAAACTAAATAAATTAAATAAAGTAAATAAATTAAATAAACTAAATAAATTAAATAAAGTAAATAAATTAAATAAACTAAATAAATTAAATAAAGTAAATAAATTAAATAAACTAAATAAATTAAATAAAGTAAATAAATTAAATAAACTAAATAAATTAAATAAAGTAAATAAATTAAATAAACTAAATAAATTAAATAAACTAAATAAATTAAATAAACTAAATAAATTAAATAAACTAAATAAATTAAATAAACTAAATAAATTAAATAAACTAAATAAATTAAATAAACTAAATAAATTAAATAAACTAAATAAATTAAATAAACTAAATAAATTAAATAAACTAAATAAATTAAATAAACTAAATAAATTAAATAAACTAAATAAATTAAATAAACTAAATAAATTAAATAAACTAAATAAATTAAATAAACTAAATAAATTAAATAAACTAAATAAATTAAATAAACTAAATAAATTAAATAAACTAAATAAATTAAATAAACTAAATAAATTAAATAAACTAAATAAATTAAATAAACTAAATAAATTAAATAAACTAAATAAATTAAATAAACTAAATAAATTAAATAAACTAAATAAATTAAATAAACTAAATAAATTAAATAAACTAAATAAATTAAATAAACTAAATAAATTAAATAAACTAAATAAATTAAATAAACTAAATAAATTAAATAAACTAAATAAATTAAATAAACTAAATAAATTAAATAAACTAAATAAATTAAATAAACTAAATAAATTAAATAAACTAAATAAATTAAATAAACTAAATAAATTAAATAAACTAAATAAATTAAATAAACTAAATAAATTAAATAAACTAAATAAATTAAATAAACTAAATAAATTAAATAAACTAAATAAATTAAATAAACTAAATAAATTAAATAAACTAAATAAATTAAATAAACTAAATAAATTAAATAAACTAAATAAATTAAATAAACTAAATAAATTAAATAAACTAAATAAATTAAATAAACTAAATAAATTAAATAAACTAAATAAATTAAATAAACTAAATAAATTAAATAAACTAAATAAATTAAATAAACTAAATAAATTAAATAAACTAAATAAATTAAATAAACTAAATAAATTAAATAAACTAAATAAATTAAATAAACTAAATAAATTAAATAAACTAAATAAATTAAATAAACTAAATAAATTAAATAAACTAAATAAATTAAATAAACTAAATAAATTAAATAAACTAAATAAATTAAATAAACTAAATAAATTAAATAAACTAAATAAATTAAATAAACTAAATAAATTAAATAAAGTAAATAAATTAAATAAATTAAATAAATTAAATAAATTAAATAAATTAAATAAATTAAATAAATTAAATAAATTAAATAAATTAAATAAATTAAATAAATTAAATAAATTAAATAAATTAAATAAATTAAATAAATTAAATAAATTAAATAAATTAAATAAATTAAATAAATTAAATAAATTAAATAAATTAAATAAATTAAATAAATTAAATAAATTAAATAAATTAAATAAATTAAATAAATTAAATAAATTAAATAAATTAAATAAATTAAATAAATTAAATAAATTAAATAAATTAAATAAATTAAATAAATTAAATAAATTAAATAAATTAAATAAATTAAATAAATTAAATAAATTAAATAAATTAAATAAATTAAATAAATTAAATAAATTAAATAAATTAAATAAATTAAATAAATTAAATAAATTAAATAAATTAAATAAATTAAATAAATTAAATAAATTAAATAAATAAATAAATTAAATAAATTAAATAAATTAAATAAATTAAATAAATTAAATAAATTAAATAAATTAAATAAATTAAATAAATTAAATAAATTAAATAAATTAAATAAATTAAATAAATTAAATAAATTAAATAAATTAAATAAATTAAATAAATTAAATAAATTAAATAAATTAAATAAATTAAATAAATTAAATAAATTAAATAAATTAAATAAATTAAATAAATTAAATAAATTAAATAAATTAAATAAATTAAATAAATTAAATAAATTAAATAAATTAAATAAATTAAATAAATTAAATAAATTAAATAAATTAAATAAATTAAATAAATTAAATAAATTAAATAAATTAAATAAATTAAATAAATTAAATAAATTAAATAAATTAAATAAATTAAATAAATTAAATAAATTAAATAAATTAAATAAATTAAATAAATTAAATAAATTAAATAAATTAAATAAATTAAATAAATTAAATAAATTAAATAAATTAAATAAATTAAATAAATTAAATAAATTAAATAAATTAAATAAATTAAATAAATTAAATAAATTAAATAAATTAAATAAATTAAATAAATTAAATAAATTAAATAAATTAAATAAATTAAATAAATTAAATAAATTAAATAAATTAAATAAATTAAATAAATTAAATAAATTAAATAAATTAAATAAATTAAATAAATTAAATAAATTAAATAAATTAAATAAATTAAATAAATTAAATAAATTAAATAAATTAAATAAATTAAATAAATTAAATAAATTAAATAAATTAAATAAATTAAATAAATTAAATAAATTAAATAAATTAAATAAATTAAATAAATTAAATAAATTAAATAAATTAAATAAATTAAATAAATTAAATAAATTAAATAAATTAAATAAATTAAATAAATTAAATAAATTAAATAAATTAAATAAATTAAATAAATTAAATAAATTAAATAAATTAATAAATTAAATAAATTAAATAAATTAAATAAATTAAATAAATTAAATAAATTAAATAAATTAAATAAATTAAATAAATTAAATAAATTAAATAAATTAAATAAATTAAATAAATTAAATAAATTAAATAAATTAAATAAATTAAATAAATTAAATAAATTAAATAAATTAAATAAATTAAATAAATTAAATAAATTAAATAAATTAAATAAATTAAATAAATTAAATAAATTAAATAAATTAAATAAATTAAATAAATTAAATAAATTAAATAAATTAAATAAATTAAATAAATTAAATAAATTAAATAAATTAAATAAATTAAATAAATTAAATAAATTAAATAAATTAAATAAATTAAATAAATTAAATAAATTAAATAAATTAAATAAATTAAATAAATTAAATAAATTAAATAAATTAAATAAATTAAATAAATTAATAAATTAAATAAATTAAATAAATTAAATAAATTAAATAAATTAAATAAATTAAATAAATTAAATAAATTAAATAAATTAAATAAATTAAATAAAATAAATAAATTAAATAAATTAAATAAATTAAATAAATTAAATAAATTAAATAAATTAAATAAATTAAATAAATAAATAAATTAAATAAATTAAATAAATTAAATAAATTAAATAAATTAAATAAATTAAATAAATTAAATAAATTAAATAAATTAAATAAATTAAATAAATTAAATAAATTAAATAAATTAAATAAATTAAATAAATTAAATAAATTAAATAAATTAAATAAATTAAATAAATTAAATAAATTAAATAAATTAAATAAATTAAATAAATTAAATAAATTAAATAAATTAAATAAATTAAATAAATTAAATAAATTAAATAAATTAAATAAATTAAATAAATTAAATAAATTAAATAAATTAAATAAATTAAATAAATTAAATAAATTAAATAAATTAAATAAATTAAATAAATTAAATAAATTAAATAAATTAAATAAATTAAATAAATTAAATAAATTAAATAAATTAAATAAATTAAATAAATTAAATAAATTAAATAAATTAAATAAATTAAATAAATTAAATAAATTAAATAAATTAAATAAATTAAATAAATTAAATAAATTAAATAAATTAAATAAATTAAATAAATTAAATAAATTAAATAAATTAAATAAATTAAATAAATTAAATAAATTAAATAAATTAAATAAATTAAATAAATTAAATAAATTAAATAAATTAAATAAATTAAATAAATTAAATAAATTAAATAATGTAAATAAATTAAATAAATTAAATAAATTAAATAATGTAAATAAATTAAATAAATTAAATAAATTAAATAATGTAAATAAATTAAATAAATTAAATAAATTAAATAATGTAAATAAATTAAATAAATTAAATAAATTAAATAAATTAAATAATGTAAATAAATTAAATAAATTAAATAAATTAAATAATGTAAATAAATTAAATAAATTAAATAAATTAAATAAATTAAATAAATTAAATAAATTAAAAAAATTAATAAATTAATAAATTAAATAAATTAAATAAATTAAATAAATTAATAATTAAATAAATTAAATTAAATAAATTTATTTAATGTTTTTAATTTATTTAATTTATATAAAATATTTAATTTATTTAATTCATTTAATTTATTTAATTTATTTAATTTATTTAATTTATTAATTTATTTAATTTATTTAATTTATTTAATTTATTTAATTTATTTAATTTATTTAATTTATTTAATTTATTTAATTTATTTAATTCATTTAATTTATTTAATTTATTTAATTCATTTAATTTATTTAATTTATTTAATTCATTTAATTTATTTAATTTATTTAATTCATTTAATTTATTTAATTTATTTAATTCATTTAATTTATTTAATTTATTTAATTCATTTAATTTATTTAATTTATTTAATTCATTTAATTTATTTAATTTATTTAATTCATTTAATTTATTTAATTTATTTAATTCATTTAATTTATTTAATTTATTTAATTCATTTAATTTATTTAATTTATTTAATTCATTTAATTTATTTAATTTATTTAATTCATTTAATTTATTTAATTTATTTAATTCATTTAATTTATTTAATTTATTTAATTCATTTAATTTATTTAATTTATTTAATTCATTTAATTTATTTAATTTATTTAATTCATTTAATTTATTTAATTTATTTAATTCATTTAATTTATTTAATTTATTTAATTTATTTAATTTATTTAATTTATTTAATTTATTTAATTTATTTAATTTATTTAATTTATTTAATTTATTTAATTTATTTAATTTATTTAATTTATTTAATTTATTTAATTTATTTAATTTATTTAATTTATTTAATTTATTTAATTTATTTAATTTATTTAATTTATTTAATTTATTTAATTTATTTAATTTATTTAATTTATTTAATTTATTTAATTTATTTAATTTATTTAATTTATTTAATTTATTTAATTTATTTAATTTATTTAATTTATTTAATTTATTTAATTTATTTAATTTATTTAATTTATTTAATTTATTTAATTATTTAATTTATTTAATTTATTTAATTTATTTAATTTATTTAATTTATTTAATTTATTTAATTTATTTAATTTATTTAATTTATTTAATTTATTTAATTTATTTAATTTATTTAATTTATTTAATTTATTTAATTTATTTAATTTATTTAATTTATTTAATTTATTTAATTTATTTAATTTATTTAATTTATTTAATTTATTTAATAATTTATTTAATTTATTTAATTTATTTAATTTATTTAATTTATTTAATGTATTTAATTTATTTAATTTATTTAATTTATTTAATTTATTTAATTTATTTAATTTATTTAATTTATTTAATTTATTTAATTTATTTAATTTATTTATTTATTTAATTTATTTAATTTATTTAATTTATTTAATTTATTTAATTTATTTAATTTATTTAATTTATTTAATTTATTTAATTATTTAATTTATTTAATTTATTTAATTTATTTAATTTATTTAATTTATTTAATTTATTTAATTTATTTAATTTATTTAATTTATTTAATTTATTTAATTTATTTAATTTATTTAATTTATTTAATTTATTTAATTTATTTAATTTATTTAATTTATTTAATTTATTTAATTTATTTAATTTATTTAATTTATTTAATTTATTTAATTTATTTAATTTATTTAATTTATTTAATTTATTTAATTTATTTAATTTATTTAATTTATTTAATTTATTTAATTTATTTAATTTATTTAATTTATTTAATTTATTTAATTTATTTAATTTATTTAATTTATTTAATTTATTTAATTTATTTAATTTATTTAATTTATTTAATTTATTTAATTTATTTAATTTATTTAATTTATTTAATTTATTTAATTTATTTAATTTATTTAATTTATTTAATTTATTTAATTTATTTAAGATGTTGGAAGAATTGCCGTGTTTCTTGGCGCGCCGGTCGGAACCTACCAAGAGGACCCTCCATATCAATTCCTTGAATATTGAAAATTACCCGCCTCATTGGACACGGACATTAAATTAAATAAAGGATTAGACGTTTTAGAAGGATATCTTTGTTAAAAACTGTACAGAAATATAATTTTTTTAAATGGAAATATTATTCATCCATGGGATGGTAATATAGATAGCGAGTATCTACTGAAAATGAGAATTTATAAATATCCTATGAAATTAAGAAAATAATCTTAGACATATTCTCGTTCTTCTCCGCATCAATCAGTTTTGTTGAGTAAATTAGCAAAATTAGCCTATTTTCGTCTTTCTGTGTCTAATCTAGTTCCAGAATCTAGTACTTTTCTTACAAAATCCAAGCCACCTCACACGCGGAGTTCCCGACCAGTAATTAATTTCATGTACTAGCTTTTTTATATCACCCTGTATAACAACAACTTGTTACACACATAACACATACTTACAGTTCCGCAATAAATCTAACTGACTATTTAGACCTTAATTTGATACACACATTGAATAATAATTACCATTATTTGTAAATTAATATATAGCCTGAGGGTGTTCTAGAAGTCAAATCTTACACTACTTTCGGAGAAATTCAAAAATGTGCCGAGATTTACAAAACTTCCCAAAAAAGAACATTTCTTGAAGTATATTAATACAAACGGTCCATTTTTGACTTTCTGTCTATAATCTAAGATCAGACACTTGTAATTCTAATATTAAAACCAAGAAGGGCCACATAGTTTAGAAGAAATACGAACAAAAATTTTAAATTCAATGATTATTTCTTTCTTATTGTTGCAATTTCTTTGTTTTCCTAGTAAAGTTACAAGAGGAGTACCAAAAATTCATGACTTTTAAATATTATATGAAATAAAAGTAGATAGATGTTGGAAAAATTGCCGTGTTTCTTGGCGCACCGGTCAGAACCTACGTAGAAGACCCTCCATATCAACCCGTTGGATATTGAATATCACCCGCCTCATTGGACACGGACATTAAACTAAATAAAGGATTGGACGTTTTTAGAAGGATATTTTTGTTAAAAACTGTACAGAAATGCAATTTTTTTAAATGGAAATATTATACATCCATGGGATGGGAATATAGATAGCGAATATCTACTGAAATGAAGAATTTATAAATATCTTATACAATTAATCCAATAATTTTAGACATATTCTCTAATTCTCTGAATCAATCAGTTTCGGGGAGTAAATTAACAAAATTAGCCTATTTTCGTCTTTCCGTCTCTAATCTAATTCAGAGTCTTGTACTTCTCTTACAAAACACAAGTAATGCAAATGAACTGAATCAAGATTTGAACAAAATTTTTGAATTCATAGAATATTTTCCATCTTGTACTGTAATTCCCTTGTTTTCCCAGAAAAGTTAGTAAGAAGTATTGATAATGAAGGATTCTAAATTATTTTGCAAAATTAGACCAGGAATTTTAGAGATCTTTCCGTATTTCCCTGAAAAATAAGTTTCCGGGTGTAAATTATTACAAATAGCCCATTTTCGGATCTCCTTCTCCAATCTAAGTTTGGAATCTTGTACTTCTCATATAAAATCCAAGAAATGCTGGTAAGTTGAGTTTAAATTAGAGCCAAACATCTAAATTCAAAGGATATTTCGAATTTCCATATTTTCCTAGAGATATTATAACGAATGAATCGAAAATGGAGGATTTTTAGAATACTACTCTAAATAAAATTAATATGCTTGGAGTAATTTTCGTATTTGCCTTAAAAATGGAATACAAGGAGATTACGGCACAAAATACGAAGGAATCATTGAATTTAGACTTTTCGTTCTAATTTGAGCTCAATTTAGACTAAATGGGTCGTTTTTATTAACTTACGCTTCAAAACTCATTTTTTAGGGAAATATGAATAGATCTCGAAGATTTTAGTATTATTTTGCATGAACTCTTGCATTTTTGATACTTCTTAATACGTTGTCTTGGAAAACTCAATATACTTACATTTCTTGGTTTTTGTAGTAGAAGTACAAGATTGTGAACTGAGATCAGAGATAGAGAGCTCAAAATGGACCTTTTGGGTTAATTTACATCCCGAAATTTATTTTTCAAGGAAATACAAAAGGAACTATAAGATTATTATTTTTTTCTATAATATTTAATTAATCCTGCATTTTCAAGAAATGCAAGTATATTGAGTTTTCCAATACAACGTATTAAAGAAGTATGAAAAATGTAAGATTTCATGCAAAAAAATTCTATTTATCTTAGAGATCTATTTATATTTCCCTAAAAAATGGCTTTTGGAGCGTAAGATAAAAAGAACGACCCATTTAGTCAATAGTTTAGGGTAAATTAAGCTCAAATTGGAACAAAAAGTCTAAATTCTATGATTTCATCGTATATTGTATCGTAATCTCCTTGTAATCCATTTTTAAGGGAAATACGAAAATATCTCCAAGAATATTTGATTTATTAAGAGTAGTATTCTAAAAAATCCCCATTTTCGATTCTTTCGTTATAACATCACTAGGAAAATATGGAAATACGAAATAATCATTGAATTTAGCCGTTTGGCTCAAATTTAAACTTAACTTACTAGCATTTCTTGGATTTTATATGAGAAGTACAAGATTCCAAACTTAGATTGGAGAATGGAATTCGAAAATTGGCTAATTGTGATAATTTACATCCGGAAACTAATTTTTCCGGAAAATACGGAAAGATCTCTGTAATTACAGGTCTAATTTTGTAAAATAATTTACGAAATAATAATTGAATTTAGATGTTTGGTTCTAATTTAAACTCCACTTACTAGCAATTCTTGGATTTTTATGAGAAGTAAAAGATTGCAAACTTAGATTGGAGAATTAAAGCCGAAAATGGGCCATGTGTGATAATTTACATCCGAAAACTTATTTTTCAGGGAAATACGAAAGATCTCTAAAACCACTAGAAATATCGATTGTGCAAGATTCTTAAATTTCTTATAAAACTAAACCAATAATCTCCGAGATAATATCGTATTTTCCTGAAAAATAAATTTTGGGAAGTTGATTTACATAAATGGTCCATTTTTGATTTTCTGCCTATAATCTAAGTTCAGAATCTTGCACTTCTACTTCAAAATCCAAGAAATGTATGGAAAATAAGTTCAAATTAGAATCAAATACGTGAATTCAATGATTATTTCCAATTCTGAGCTGTAATTGCCTTTGTTTTCCTAGAAAGATTATTACAGAAGTATCGAAAATGCAGAATTCTCAAATATTTTAGAAAATTAAAATAATTATCTTAAAGATCTTTCCGTATTTCCCTGAAAAATATGTCTCGGAATGGTAGTTACCACAAATGGCACTTTTTGACTTTCTGTCTATAATCTAAGTTCAGGATTTAGTACTTCTACTATGAAAACCAAGAATGGAGCTTAATTCTTTCGAAATAATCATAAATCACCTAAATTCGATGATTTTCTCGTATTTCCTTATTTTAATGGAGAAGTTGTTATAACTTTTGTTACAAAAGAATCGAAAATGCAGGTTTTTTAATATGTTACCCTAAATAAAACTTGTTATCTCTGAAATATATTCGTATTTCCCTTTAAAATGGATAAAAATGAGATTACAGCACAGAATATGAAGAAATCATTGAATATAGACATTTTGTTCTAATTTGGATACAATTTACTTTAGATTAGAGATTGAAAGTCCAAAATAGGTTGTTTTTACTAACTTACGTTCTAAAACCCATTTCTCATTGAAATATGAATAGATCTCTAATATTGAGAGCATAATTTTGTATATTATTCAATAGCCTTGCAGTTTTGATACTTCTTTATAAGTTCTCTTGGAAAATAAGGAAATTACAACTCTAAATACGGAAAAAATCATTGAATTTAAAGTTTTGTTCTTATTTCGACTAAATTAGGTCGCATTTCTTGGTCTTTGTATTAGAACTTCAAGATTCTGAACTTAGATTGTAGACTGAATGACAAAAATGGGCCATTTGTATTAATTTACTTTCCGAAACCTATTTCGCAGAGGAATACGAGAAGATTTCTAAGATTATCTGTTTTATTTGGTATATATTAAAAAATCCTGCCTTTTCGATATTTCGATAATAACTTTTTCTTCCTTTTCGATATTTCTATAATAACTTTTCTAAGAGAACAAAAGAATTACAGCACAAAATACGAAATAATCACTAAATTTAGCAGTTTTGTGCTAATTTGGACTAAATTTATTTGCATTTCTTGGTTTTTGTGGAAGAAGAACAGGGTTCTGAACTTTAGACTAAAGTCGGAAAGTCCAAAATGGGCCGTTTGTGTCAATATCAATCCCGAAATTAACTATTCAAGGAAATACGAAACGATCTCTAAGATTATTGGTATTATTTTGTATATTATTTAAATATTCTACATTTTCGATACTCCTATACCAGCTTTTCTAGAAAAACAAGATGATTAAATGACAAAATACGAAATAATCAGTGAAGTCATACATTTTGTTCTAATTTGGAATCAATGTACATGGATTTCTTGGATTTTGTAGGAGAACTACAAGACGTTATACATAGATTAGAGACTGAAAGTCAATAATGGGCCATTTTTATTGTTTTTAAAAAATGTAACATGTTAATATCAGTTAGAATTCTAATTTAACTTTTGTGAATCGTAACATTGCATCCTTCCTTAAACCGGGAGATGTAAAGTATTGTGCGAGATCTAATTTTATATGTTTAGCGACACATTTCGAAAATCTTCAAAGAAATCTGTTAATATGAGAACATCAGGAAGTAAATAAATTTTTGTATAATCCATTAAAATTTGACATATTAAGATTGCTGCGTTTTCGACACTTCTATTCTAACTTTCTTTGAAAGACAAGATATTTATATCACAAAATCCGAATTAATCAATGAAATCACACATTTTGTCGTTATTTGAAATCAAATTACAGGATATCTTGCTTTTTGTAGTAAAAGTACAAGATTTTTAATAGAGATTAGAGATTGAAAGACAAAATTGGGCCGTTTTTGTTAATTTACTTTTCAAAAACCATTTTTCGGGGAAATACGAAAAGATCTCGAATATGATTTGTATTATTTTATGTAATATTTAAAAATTTTGAATTTTTAATACTCCTGTTTTAACTTCACTAGGAAAACAACGACATTACAACAAAAAAATAAGAAATAATCATTGAATTTAAAATTTGTATTCTTATTTCATCTTAAGTAGGCGACATTTCTTGGTGTCTGTATTAGAATAAAAAGATTCTTAACTTTGATTATAGACACAAAGGTAAAAATGGACCGTTTGTAATTATATACTTCAAGAAATGCATTATTTTGGAAGATTTTGGAAATCTCCAAAAATCCTAGTAGTCACTTGGCCACCTTGCGTGGGAAAAAAATTTCGACGTTCGGGATATAATAGAAAATTAAAACTTTCAATGGTTTTCGTCGTCGTGATGAAGAAATTTATTAGAAATTATAAAAATTAAACCCATAAACTAGAAGTACAATAAATTAAATAAATTAAATAAACTAAATAAATTAAATAAACTAAATAAACTAAATAAATTAAATAAACTAAATAAATTAAATAAACTAAATAAATTAAATAAACTAAATAAATTAAATAAACTAAATAAATTAAATAAACTAAATAAATTAAATAAACTAAATAAATTAAATAAACTACATAAATTAAATAAACTAGATAAATTAAATAAACTAGATAAATTAAATAAACTAGATAAATTAAATAAACTAGATAAATTAAATAAACTAGATAAATTAAATAAACTAGATAAATTAAATAAACTAGATAAATTAAATAAACTAGATAAATTAAATAAACTAGATAAATTAAATAAACTAGATAAATTAAATAAACTAGATAAATTAAATAAACTAGATAAATTAAATAAACTAGATAAATTAAATAAACTAGATAAATTAAATAAACTAGATAAATTAAATAAAATAGATAAATTAAATAAACTAGATAAATTAAATAAACTAGATAAATTAACTAAACTAGATAAATTAAATAAACTAGATAAATTAAATAAACTAGATAAATTAAATAAACTAGATAAATTAAATAAACTAGATAAATTAAATAAACTAGATAAATTAAATAAACTAGATAAATTAAATAAACTAGATAAATTAAATAAACTAGATAAATTAAATAAACTAGATAAATTAAATAAACTAGATAAATTAAATAAACTAGATAAATTAAATAAACTAGATAAATTAAATAAACTAGATAAATTAAATAAACTAGAGAAATTAAATAAACTAGATAAATTAAATAAACTAGATAAATTAAATAAACTAGATAAATTAAATAAACTAGATAAATTAAATAAACTAGATAAATTAAATAAACTAGATAAATTAATAAACTAGATAAATTAAATAAACTAGATAAATTAAATAAACTAGATAAATTAAATAAACTAGATAAATTAAATAAACTAGATAAATTAAATAAAAATTAAATAAACTAGATAAATTAAATAAACTAGATAAATTAAATAAACTAGATAAATTAAATAAACTAGATAAATTAAATAAACTAGATAAATTAAATAAACTAGATAAATTAAATAAACTAGATAAATTAAATAAACTAGATAAATTAAATAAACTAGATAAATTAAATAAACTAGATAAATTAAATAAACTAGATAAATTAAATAAACTAGATAAATTAAATAAACTACATAAATTAAAATAAACTACATAAATTAAATAAACTACATAAATTAAATAAACTACATAAATTAAATAAACTACATAAATTAAATAAACTACATAAATTAAATAAACTACATAAATTAAATAAACTACATAAATTAAATAAACTACATAAATTAAATAAACTACATAAATTAAATAAACTACATAAATTAAATAAACTACATAAATTAAATAAACTACATAAATTAAATAAACTACATAAATTAAATAAACTACATAAATTAAATAAACTACATAAATTAAATAAACTACATAAATTAAATAAACTACATAAATTAAATAAACTACATAAATTAAATAAACTACATAAATTAAATAAACTACATAAATTAAATAAACTACATAAATTAAATAAACTACATAAATTAAATAAACTACATAAATTAAATAAACTACATAAATTAAATAAACTACATAAATTAAATAAACTACATAAATTAAATAAACTACATAAATTAAATAAACTACATAAATTAAATAAACTACATAAATTAAATAAACTACATAAATTAAATAAACTACATAAATTAAATAAACTACATAAATTAAATAAACTAGATAAATTAAATAAACTAGATAAATTAAATAAACTAAATAAATTAAATAAACTAAATAAATTAAATAAACTAAATAAATTAAATAAACTAAATAAATTAAATAAATTAAATAAATTAAATAAATTAAATAAATTAAATAAATTAAATAAATTAAATAAATTAAATAAATTAAATAAATTAAATAAATTAAATAATTAAATAATTAAATAAATTAAATAAATTAAATAAATTAAATAAATTAAATAATTAAATAAATTAAATAAATTAAATAATTAAATAAATTAAATAAATTAAATAAATTAAATAAATTAAATAAATTAAATAAATTAAATAAATTAAATAAATTAAATAATTAAATAAATTAAATAAATTAAATAAATAAATAAATTAAATAAATAAATAAATTAAATAAATTAAATAAATTAAATAAATTAAATAAATTAAATAAATTAAATAAATTAAATAAATTAAATAATTAAATAAATTAAATAAATTAAATAAATTAAATAAATTAAATAAATTAATAAATTAAATAAATTAAATAAATTAAATAAATTAAATAAATTAAATAAATTAAATAAATTAAATAAATTAAATAAATTAAATAAATTAAATAAATTAAATAAATTAAATAAATTAAATAAATTAAATAAATTAAATAAATTAAATAAATTAAATAAATTAAATAAATTAAATAAATTAAATAAATTAAATAAATTAAATAAATTAAATAAATTAAATAAATTAAATAAATTAAATAAATTAAATAATTAAATAAATTAAATAAATTAAATAAATTAAATAAATTAAATAAATTAAATAATTAAATAAATTAAATAAATTAAATAAATTAAATAAATTAAATAAATTAAATAAATTAAATAAATTAAATAAATTAAATAAATTAAATAAATTAAATAAATTAAATAAATTAAATAAATTAAATAAATTAAATAAATTAAATAAATTAAATAAATTAAATAAATTAAATAAATTAAATAAATTAAATAAATTAAATAAATTAAATAAATTAAATAAATTAAATAAATTAAATAAATTAAATAAATTAAATAAATTAAATAAATTAAATAAATTAAATAAATTAAATAAATTAAATAAATTAAATAAATTAAATAAATTAAATAAATTAAATAAATTAAATAAATTAAATAAATTAAATAAATTAAATAAATTAAATAAATTAAATAAATTAAATAAATTAAATAAATTAAATAAATTAAATAAATTAAATAAATTAAATAAATTAAATAAATTAAATAAATTAAATAACTAAATAAATTAAATAAACTAAATAAATTAAATAAACTAAATAAATTAAATAAACTAAATAAATTAAATAAACTAAATAAATTAAATAAACTAAATAAATTAAATAAACTAAATAAATTAAATAAACTAAATAAATTAAATAAACTAAATAAATTAAATAAACTAAATAAATTAAATAAACTAAATAAATTAAATAAACTAAATAAATTAAATAAACTAAATAAATTAAATAAACTAAATAAATTAAATAAACTAAATAAATTAAATAAACTAAATAAATTAAATAAACTAAATAAATTAAATAAACTAAATAAATTAAATAAACTAAATAAATTAAATAAACTAAATAAATTAAATAAACTAAATAAATTAAATAAACTAAATAAATTAAATAAACTAAATAAATTAAATAAACTAAATAAATTAAATAAACTAAATAAATTAAATAAACTAAATAAATTAAATAAACTAAATAAATTAAATAAACTAAATAAATTAAATAAACTAAATAAATTAAATAAACTAAATAAATTAAATAAACTAAATAAATTAAATAAACTAAATAAATTAAATAAATTAAATAAATTAATAAATTAAATAAATTAAATAAATTAAATAAATTAAATAAATTAAATAAATTAAATAAATTAAATAAATTAAATAAATTAAATAAATTAAATAAATTAAATAAATTAAATAAATTAAATAAATTAAATAAATTAAATAAATTAAATAAATTAAATAAATTAAAAAATTAAATAAATTAAATAAATTAAAAAAATTAAATAAATTAAATAAATTAAAAAAATTAAATAAATTAAATAAATTAAATAAATTAAATAAATTAAAAAATTAAATAAATTAAATAAATTAAATAAATTAATAAATTAAATAAATTAAATTAAATAAATTTATTTAATGTTTTTAATTTATTTAATTTATATAAAATATTTAATTTATTTAATTCATTTAATTTATTTAATTTATTAAATTTATTAAATTTATTAAATTTATTAATTTATTTAATTTATTTAATTTATTTAATTTATTAATTTATTTAATTTATTAATTTATTTAATTTATTTAATTTATTTAATTTATTTAATTTATTTATTTAATTTATTTAATTTATTTAATTTATTTAATTTATTTAATTTATTTAATTTATTTAATTTATTTAATTTATTTAATTTATTTAATTTATTTAATTTATTTAATTTATTTAATTTATTTAATTTATTTAATTTATTTAATTTATTTAATTTATTTAATTTATTTAATTTATTTAATTTATTTAATTTATTTAATTTATTTAATTTATTTAATTTATTTAATTTATTTAATTTATTTAATTTATTTAATTTATTTAATTTATTTAATTTATTTAATTTATTTAATTTATTTAATTTATTTAATTTATTTAATTTATTTAATTTATTTAATTTATTTAATTTATTTAATTTATTTAATTTATTTAATTTATTTAATTTATTTAATTTATTTAATTTATTTAATTTATTTAATTTATTTAATTTATTTAATTTATTTAATTTATTTAATTTATTTAATTTATTTAATTTATTTAATTTATTTAATTTATTTAATTTATTTAATTTATTTAATTTATTTAATTTATTTAATTTATTTAATTTATTTAATTTATTTAATTTATTTAATTTATTTAATTATTTAATTTATTTAATTTATTAATTTATTTAATTTATTTAATTTATTTAATTTATTTAATTTATTTAATTTATTTAATTTATTTAATTTATTTAATTTATTTAATTTATTTAATTTATTTAATTTATTTAATTTATTTAATTTATTTAATTTATTTAATTTATTTAATTTATTTAATTTATTTAATTTATTTAATTTATTTAATTTATTTAATTTATTTAATTTATTTAATTTATTTAATTTATTTAATTTATTTAATTTATTTAATTTATTTAATTTATTTAATTTATTTAATTTATTTAATTTATTTAATTTATTTAATTTATTTAATTTATTTAATTTATTTAATTTATTTAATTTATTTAATTTATTTAATTTATTTAATTTATTTAATTTATTTAATTTATTTAATTTATTTAATTTATTTAATTTATTTAATTTATTTAATTTATTTAATTTATTTAATTTATTTAATTTATTTAATTTATTTAATTTATTTAATTTATTTAATTTATTTAATTTATTTAATTTATTTAATTTATTTAATTTATTTAATTTATTTAATTTATTTAATTTATTTAATTTATTTAATTTATTTAATTTATTTAATTTATTTAATTTATTTAATTTATTTAATTTATTTAATTTATTTAATTTATTTAATTTATTTAATTTATTTAATTTATTTAATTTATTTAATTTATTTAATTTATTTAATTTATTTAATTTATTTAATTTATTTAATTTATTTAATTTATTTAATTTATTTAATTTATTTAATTTATTTAATTTATTTAATTTATTTAATTTATTTAATTTATTTAATTTATTTAATTTATTTAATTTATTTAATTTATTTAATTTATTTAATTTATTTAATTTATTTAATTTATTTAATTTATTTAATTTATTTAATTTATTTAATTTATTTAATTTATTTATTTATTTAATTTATTTAATTTATTTAATTTATTTAATTTATTTAATTTATTTAATTTATTTAATTTATTTAATTTATTTAATTTATTTAATTTATTTAATTTATTTAATTTATTTAATTTATTTAATTTATTTAATTTATTTAATTTATTTAATTATTTAATTTATTTAATTTATTTAATTTATTTAATTTATTTAATTTATTTAATTTATTTAATTTATTTAATTTATTTAATTTATTTAATTTATTTAATTTATTTAATTTATTTAATTTATTTAATTTATTTAATTTATTTAATTTATTTAATTTATTTAATTTATTTAATTTATTTAATTATTTAATTTATTTAATTTATTTAATTTATTTAATTTATTTAATTTATTTAATTTATTTAATTTATTTAATTATTTAATTTATTTAATTTATTTAATTTATTTAATTTATTTAATTTATTTAATTTATTTAATTTATTTAATTTATTTAATTTATTTAATTTATTTAATTTATTTAATTTATTTAATTTATTTAATTTATTTAATTTACTTAATTTAGTTAATTTCTTTAATTTCTTTAATTTCTTTAATTTCTTTAATTTCTTTAATTTCTTTAATTTATTTAATTTATTTAAGATGTTGGAAGAATTGCCGTGTTTCTTGGCGCGCCGGTCGGAACCTACCTAGAGGACCCTCCATATCAATTCCTTGAATATTGAAAATTACCCGCCTCATTGGACACGGACATTAAATTAAATAAAGGATTAGACGTTTTTAGAAGGATATCTTTGTTAAAAACTGTACAGAAATATAATTTTTTAAATGGAAATATTATTCATCCATGGGATGGTAATATAGATAGCGAGTATCTACTGAAAATGAAGAATTTATAAATATCCTATGAAATTAAGAAAATAATCTTAGACATATTCTCGTTCTTCTCCGCATCAATCAGTTTTGTTGAGTAAATTAGCAAAATTAGCCTATTTTCGTCTTTCTGTGTCTAATCTAGTTCCAGAATCTAGTACTTTTCTTACAAAATCCAAGCCACCTCACACGCGGAGTTCCCGACCAGTAATTAATTTCATGTACTAGCTTTTTTATATCACCCTGTATAACAACAACTTGTTACACACATAACACATACTTACAGTTCCGCAATAAATCTAACTGACTATTTAGACCTTAATTTGATACACACATTGAATAATAATTACCATTATTTGTAAAATTAATATATAGCCTGAGGGTGTTCTAGAAGTCAAATCTTACACTACTTTCGGAGAAATTCAAAAATGTGCCGAGATTTACAAAACTTCCCAAAAAAGAACATTTCTTGAAGTATATTAATACAAACGGTCCATTTTTGACTTTCTGTCTATAATCTAAGATCAGACACTTGTAATTCTAATATTAAAACCAAGAAGGGCCACATAGTTTAGAAGAAATACGAACAAAAATTTTAAATTCAATGATTATTTCTTTCTTATTGTTGCAATTTCTTTGTTTTCCTAGTAAAGTTACAAGAGGAGTACCAAAAATTCATGACTTTTAAATATTATATGAAATAAAAGTAGATAGATGTTGGAAAAATTGCCGTGTTTCTTGGCGCACCGGTCAGAACCTACGTAGAAGACCCTCCATATCAACCCGTTGGATATTGAATATCACCCGCCTCATTGGACATGGACATTAAACTAAATAAAGGATTGGACGTTTTTAGAAGGATATTTTTGTTAAAAACTGTACAGAAATGCAATTTTTTTAAATGGAAATATTATACATCCATGGGATGGGAATATAGATAGCGAATATCTACTGAAAATGAAGAATTTATAAATATCTTATACAATTAATCCAATAATTTTAGACATATTCTCTAATTCTCTGAATCAATCAGTTTCGGGGAGTAAATTAACAAAATTAGCCTATTTTCGTCTTTCCGTCTCTAATCTAATTCCAGAGTCTTGTACTTCTCTTACAAAACACAAGTAATGCAAATGAACTGAATCAAGATTTGAACAAAATTTTTGAATTCATAGAATATTTTCCATCTTGTACTGTAATTCCCTTGTTTTCCCAGAAAAGTTAGTAAGAAGTATTGATAATGAAGGATTCTAAATTATTTTGCAAAATTAGACCAGGAATTTTAGAGATCTTTCCGTATTTCCCTGAAAAATAAGTTTCCGGGTGTAAATTATTACAAATAGCCCATTTTCGGATCTCCTTCTCCAATCTAAGTTTGGAATCTTGTACTTCTCATATAAAATCCAAGAAATGCTGGTAAGTTGAGTTTAAATTAGAGCCAAACATCTAAATTCAAAGGATATTTCGAATTTCCATATTTTTCTAGAGATATTATAACGAATGAATCGAAAATGGAGGATTTTTAGAATACTACTCTAAATAAAATTAATATGCTTGGAGTAATTTTCGTATTTGCCTTAAAAATGGAATACAAGGAGATTACGGCACAAAATACGAAGGAATCATTGAATTTAGACTTTTCGTTCTAATTTGAGCTCAATTTAGACTAAATGGGTCGTTTTTATTAACTTACGCTTCAAAACTCATTTTTTAGGGAAATATGAATAGATCTCGAAATTAGTAGTATTATTTTGCATGAACTCTTGCATTTTTGATACTTCTTAATACGTTGTCTTGGAAAACTCAATATACTTACATTTCTTGGTTTTTGTAGTAGAAGTACAAGATTGTGAACTGAGATCAGAGATAGAGAGCTCAAAATGGACCTTTTGGGTTAATTTACATCCCGAAATTTATTTTTCAAGGAAATACAAAAGGAACTATAAGATTATTATTTTTTTCTATAATATTTAATTAATCCTGCATTTTCAAGAAATGCAAGTATATTGAGTTTTCCAATACAACGTATTAAAGAAGTATGAAAAATGTAAGATTTCATGCAAAAAAAATTCTATTTATCTTAGAGATCTATTTATATTTCCCTAAAAAATGGCTTTTGGAGCGTAAGATAAAAAGAACGACCCATTTAGTCAATAGTTTAGGGTAAATTAAGCTCAAATTGGAACAAAAACTCTAAATTCTATGATTTCATCGTATATTGTATCGTAATCTCCTTGTAATCCATTTTTAAGGGAAATACGAAAATATCTCCAAGAATATTTGATTTATTAAGAGTAGTATTCTAAAAAATCCCCATTTTCGATTCTTTCGTTATAACATCACTAGGAAAATATGGAAATACGAAATAATCATTGAATTTAGCCGTTTGGCTCAAATTTAAACTTAACTTACTAGCATTTCTTGGATTTTATATGAGAAGTACAAGATTCCAAACTTAGATTGGAGAATGGAATTCGAAAATTGGCTAATTGTGATAATTTACATCCGGAAACTAATTTTTCCGGAAAATACGGAAAGATCTCTGTAATTACAGGTCTAATTTTGTAAAATAATTTACGAAATAATAATTGAATTTAGATGTTTGGTTCTAATTTAAACTCCACTTACTAGCAATTCTTGGATTTTTATGAGAAGTAAAAGATTGCAAACTTAGATTGGAGAATTAAAGCCGAAAATGGGCCATGTGTGATAATTTACATCCGGAAACTTATTTTTCAGGGAAATACGAAAAGATCTCTAAAACCACTAGAAATATCGATTGTGCAAGATTCTTAAATTTCTTATAAAACTAAACCAATAATCTCCGAGATAATATCGTATTTTCCTGAAAAATAAATTTTGGGAAGTTGATTTACATAAATGGTCCATTTTTGATTTTCTGCCTATAATCTAAGTTCAGAATCTTGCACTTCTACTTCAAAATCCAAGAAATGTATGGAAAATAAGTTCAAATTAGAATCAAATACGTGAATTCAATGATTATTTCCAATTCTGAGCTGTAATTGCCTTTGTTTTCCTAGAAAGATTATTACAGAAGTATCGAAAATGCAGAATTCTCAAATATTTTAGAAAATTAAAATAATTATCTTAAAGATCTTTCCGTATTTCCCTGAAAAATATGTCTCGGAATGGTAGTTACCACAAATGGCACTTTTTGACTTTCTGTCTATAATCTAAGTTCAGGATTTAGTACTTCTACTATGAAAACCAAGAATGGAGCTTAATTCTTTCGAAATAATCATAAATCACCTAAATTCGATGATTTTCTCGTATTTCCTTATTTTAATGGAGAAGTTGTTATAACTTTTGTTACAAAAGAATCGAAAATGCAGGTTTTTTAATATGTTACCCTAAATAAAACTTGTTATCTCTGAAATATATTCGTATTTCCCTTAAAAATGGATAAAAATGACATTACAGCACAGAATATGAAGAAATCATTGAATATAGACATTTTGTTCTAATTTGGATACAATTTACTTTAGATTAGAGATTGAAAGTCCAAAATAGGTCGTTTTTACTAACTTTCGTTCTAAAACCCATTTCTCATTGAAATATGAATAGATCTCTAATATTGAGAGCATGATTTTGTATATTATTCAATAGCCTTGCAGTTTTGATACTTCTTTATAAGTTCTCTTGGAAAATAAGGAAATTACAACTCTAAATACGGAAAAAATCATTGAATTTAAAGTTTTTGTTCTTATTTCGACTAAATTAGGTCGCATTTCTTGGTCTTTGTATTAGAACTTCAAGATTCTGAACTTAGATTGTAGACTGAATGACAAAAATGGGCCATTTGTATTAATTTACTTTCCGAAACCTATTTCGCAGAGGAATACGAGAAGATTTCTAAGATTATCTGTTTTATTTGGTATAATATTAAAAAATCCTGCCTTTTCGATATTTCGATAATAACTTTTTCTTCCTTTTCGATATTTCTATAATAACTTTTCTAAGAGAACAAAAGAATTACAGCACAAAATACGAAATAATCACTAAATTTAGCAGTTTTGTGCTAATTTGGACTAAATTTATTTGCATTTCTTGGTTTTTGTGGAAGAAGAACAGGGTTCTGAACTTTAGACTAAAGTCGGAAAGTCCAAAATGGGCCGTTTGTGTCAATATCAATCCCGAAATTAACTATTCAAGGAAATACGAAACGATCTCTAAGATTATTGGTATTATTTTGTATATTATTTAAATATTCTACATTTTCGATACTCCTATACCAGCTTTTCTAGAAAAACAAGATGATTAAATGACAAAATACGAAATAATCAGTGAAGTCATACATTTTGTTCTAATTTGGAATCAATGTACATGGATTTCTTGGATTTTGTAGGAGAACTACAAGACGTTATACATAGATTAGAGACTGAAAGTCAATAATGGGCCATTTTTATTGTTTTTAAAAAATGTAACATGTTAATATCAGTTAGAATTCTAATTTAACTTTTGTGAATCGTAACATTGCATCCTTCCTTAAACCGGGAGATGTAAAGTATTGTGCGAGATCTAATTTTATATGTTTAGCGACACATTTCGAAAATCTTCAAAGAAATCTGTTAATATGAGAACATCAGGAAGTAAATAAATTTTTGTATAATCCATTAAAATTTGACATATTAAGATTGCTGCGTTTTCGACACTTCTATTCTAACTTTCTTTGAAAGACAAGATATTTATATCACAAAATCCGAATTAATCAATGAAATCACACATTTTGTCGTTATTTGAAATCAAATTACAGGATATCTTGCTTTTTGTAGTAAAAGTACAAGATTTTTAATAGAGATTAGAGATTGAAAGACAAAATTGGGCCGTTTTTGTTAATTTACTTTTCAAAAACCATTTTTCGGGGAAATACGAAAAGATCTCGAATATGATTTGTATTATTTTATGTAATATTTAAAAATTTTGAATTTTTAATACTCCTGTTTTAACTTCACTAGGAAAACAACGACATTACAACAAAAAAATAAGAAATAATCATTGAATTTAAAATTTGTATTCTTATTTCATCTTAAGTAGGCGACATTTCTTGGTGTCTGTATTAGAATAAAAAGATTCTTAACTTTGATTATAGACACAAAGGTAAAAATGGACCGTTTGTAATTATATACTTCAAGAAATGCATTATTTTGGAAGATTTTGGAAATCTCCAAAAATCCTAGTAGTCACTTGGCCACCTTGCGTGGGAAAAAAATTCCGACGTTCGGGATATAATAGAAAATTAAAACTTTCAATGGTTTTCGTCGTCGTGATGAAGAAATTTATTAGAAATTATAAAAATTAAACCCATAAACTAGAAGTACAATAAATTAAATAAATTAAATAAACTAAATAAATTAAATAAACTAAATAAACTAAATAAATTAAATAAACTAAATAAATTAAATAAACTAAATAAATTAAATAAACTAAATAAATAAAATAAACTAAATAAATTAAATAAACTAAATAAATTAAATAAACTAAATAAATTAAATAAACTAAATAAATTAAATAAACTAAATAAATTAAATAAACTAAATAAATTAAATAAACTACATAAATTAAATAAACTAGATAAATTAAATAAACTAGATAAATTAAATAAACTAGATAAATTAAATAAACTAGATAAATTAAATAAACTAGATAAATTAAATAAACTAGATAAATTAAATAAACTAGATAAATTAAATAAACTAGATAAATTAAATAAACTAGATAAATTAAATAAACTAGATAAATTAAATAAACTAGATAAATTAAATAAACTAGATAAATTAAATAAACTAGATAAATTAAATAAACTAGATAAATTAAATAAACTAGATAAATTAAATAAACTAGATAAATTAAATAAACTAGATAAATTAAATAAACTAGATAAATTAAATAAACTAGATAAATTAAATAAACTAGATAAATTAAATAAACTAGATAAATTAAATAAACTAGATAAATTAAATAAACTAGATAAATTAAATAAACTAGATAAATTAAATAAACTAGATAAATTAAATAAACTAGATAAATTAAATAAACTAGATAAATTAAATAAACTAGATAAATTAAATAAACTAGATAAATTAAATAAACTAGATAAATTAAATAAACTAGATAAATTAAATAAACTAGATAAATTAAATAAACTAGATAAATTAAATAAACTAGATAAATTAAATAAACTAGATAAATTAAATAAACTAGATAAATTAAATAAACTAGATAAATTAAATAAACTAGATAAATTAAATAAACTAGATAAATTAAATAAACTAGATAAATTAAATAAACTAGATAAATTAAATAAACTAGATAAATTAAATAAACTAGATAAATTAAATAAACTAGATAAATTAAATAAACTAGATAAATTAAATAAACTAGATAAATTAAATAAACTACATAAATTAAATAAACTAGATAAATTAAATAAACTACATAAATTAAATAAACTACATAAATTAAATAAACTACATAAATTAAATAAACTACATAAATTAAATAAACTACATAAATTAAATAAACTACATAAATTAAATAAACTACATAAATTAAATAAACTACATAAATTAAATAAACTATATAAATTAAATAAACTACATAAATTAAATAAACTACATAAATTAAATAAACTACATAAATTAAATAAACTACATAAATTAAATAAACTACATAAATTAAATAAACTACATAAATTAAATAAACTACATAAATTAAATAAACTACATAAATTAAATAAACTAGATAAATTAAATAAACTAAATAAATTAAATAAACTAAATAAATTAAATAAACTAAATAAATTAAATAAACTAAATAAATTAAATAAACTAAATAAATTAAATAAACTAAATAAATTAAATAAACTAAATAAATTAAATAAACTAAATAAATTAAATAAATTAAATAAATTAAATAAATTAAATAAATTAAATAAATTAAATAAATTAAATAAATTAAATAAATTAAATAAATTAAATAAATTAAATAAATTAAATAAATTAAATAAATTAAATAAATTAAATAAATTAAATAAATTAAATAAATTAAATAAATTAAATAAATTAAATAAATTAAATAAATTAAATAAATTAAATAAATTAAATAAATTAAATAAATTAAATAAATTAAATAAATTAAATAAATTAAATAAATTAAATAAATTAAATAAATTAAATAAATTAAATAAATTAAATAAATTAAATAAATTAAATAAATTAAATAAATTAAATAAATTAAATAAATTAAATAAATTAAATAAATTAAATAAATTAAATAAATTAAATAAATTAAATAAATTAAATAAATTAAATAAATTAAATAAATTAAATAAATTAAATAAATTAAATAAATTAAATAAATTAAATAAATTAAATAAATTAAATAAATTAAATAAATTAAATAAATTAAATAAATTAAATAAATTAAATAAATTAAATAAATTAAATAAATTAAATAAATTAAATAAATTAAATAAATTAAATAAATTAAATAAATTAAATAAATTAAATAAATTAAATAAATTAAATAAATTAAATAAATTAAATAAATTAAATAAATTAAATAAATTAAATAAATTAAATAAATTAAATAAATTAAATAAATTAAATAAATTAAATAAATTAAATAAATTAAATAAATTAAATAAATTAAATAAATTAAATAAATTAAATAAATTAAATAAATTAAATAAATTAAATAAATTCAATAAATTAAATAAATTGAATAAATTAAATAAATTAAATAAATTAAATAAATTAAATAAACTAAATAAATTAAATAAACTAAATAAATTAAATAAACTAAATAAATTAAATAAACTAAATAAATTAAATAAACTAAATAAATTAAATAAACTAAATAAATTAAATAAACTAAATAAATTAAATAAACTAAATAAATTAAATAAACTAAATAAATTAAATAAACTAAATAAATTAAATAAACTAAATAAATTAAATAAACTAAATAAATTAAATAAACTAAATAAATTAAATAAACTAAATAAATTAAATAAACTAAATAAATTAAATAAACTAAATAAATTAAATAAACTAAATAAATTAAATAAACTAAATAAATTAAATAAACTAAATAAATTAAATAAACTAAATAAATTAAATAAACTAAATAAATTAAATAAACTAAATAAATTAAATAAACTAAATAAATTAAATAAACTAAATAAATTAAATAAACTAAATAAATTAAATAAACTAAATAAATTAAATAAACTAAATAAATTAAATAAACTAAATAAATTAAATAAACTAAATAAATTAAATAAACTAAATAAATTAAATAAACTAAATAAATTAAATAAACTAAATAAATTAAATAAACTAAATAAATTAAATAAATTAAATAAATTAAATAAATTAAATAAATTAAATAAATTAAATAAATTAAATAAATTAAATAAATTAAATAAATTAAATAAATTAAATAAATTAAAAAAATTAAATAAATTAAATAAATTAAATAAATTAAAAAAATTAAATAAATTAAATAAATTAAATAAATTAAATAAATTAAATAAATTAAATAAATTAAATAAATTAAATAAATTAAATAAATTAAATAAATTAAATAAATTAAATAAATTAAATAAATTAAATAAATTAAATAAATTAAATAAATTAAATAAATTAAATAAATTAAAAAAATTAAATAAATTAAATAAATTAAAAAAATTAAATAAATTAAAAAAATTAAAAAAATTAAATAAATTAAATAAATTAAAAAAATTAAATAAATTAAATAAATTAAATAAATTAAATAAATTAAATAAATTAAAAAAATTAAATAAATTAAATAAATTAAATAAATTAATAAATTAAATAAATTAAATTAAATAAATTTATTTAATGTTTTTAATTTATTTAATTTATATAAAATATTTAATTTATTTAATTCATTTAATTTATTTAATTTATTAAATTTATTAAATTTATTAAATTTATTTAATTTATTTAATTTATTTAATTTATTTAATTTATTAAATTTATTTAATTTATTTAATTTATTTAATTTATTTAATTTATTTAATTTATTTAATTTATTTAATTTATTTAATTTATTTAATTTATTTAATTTATTTAATTTATTTAATTTATTTAATTTATTTAATTTATTTAATTTATTTAATTTATTTAATTTATTTAATTTATTTAATTTATTTAATTTATTTAATTTATTTAATTTATTTAATTTATTTAATTTATTTAATTTATTTAATTTATTTAATTTATTTAATTTATTTAATTTATTTAATTTATTTAATTTATTTAATTTATTTAATTTATTTAATTTATTTAATTTATTTAATTTATTTAATTTATTTAATTTATTTAATTTATTTAATTTATTTAATTTATTTAATTTATTTAATTTATTTAATTTATTTAATTTATTTAATTTATTTAATTTATTTAATTTATTTAATTTATTTAATTTATTTAATTTACTTAATTTATTTAATTTATTTAATTTATTTAATTTATTTAATTTATTTAATTTCTTTAATTTCTTTAATTTCTTTAATTTCTTTAATTTCTTTAATTTCTTTAATTTCTTTAATTTCTTTAATTTCTTTAATTTCTTTAATTTCTTTAATTTCTTTAATTTCTTTAATTTCTTTAATTTCTTTAATTTCTTTAATTTCTTTAATTTCTTTAATTTCTTTAATTTCTTTAATTTCTTTAATTTCTTTAATTTCTTTAATTTCTTTAATTTCTTTAATTTCTTTAATTTCTTTAATTTCTTTAATTTCTTTAATTTCTTTAATTTCTTTAATTTCTTTAATTTCTTTAATTTCTTTAATTTCTTTAATTTCTTTAATTTCTTTAATTTCTTTAATTTCTTTAATTTCTTTAATTTCTTTAATTTCTTTAATTTCTTTAATTTCTTTAATTTCTTTAATTTCTTTAATTTCTTTAATTTCTTTAATTTCTTTAATTTCTTTAATTTCTTTAATTTCTTTAATTTCTTTAATTTCTTTAATTTCTTTAATTTCTTTAATTTCTTTAATTTCTTTAATTTCTTTAATTTCTTTAATTTCTTTAATTTCTTTAATTTCTTTAATTTCTTTAATTTCTTTAATTTCTTTAATTTCTTTAATTTCTTTAATTTCTTTAATTTCTTTAATTTCTTTAATTTCTTTAATTTCTTTAATTTCTTTAATTTCTTTAATTTCTTTAATTTCTTTAATTTCTTTAATTTCTTTAATTTCTTTAATTTCTTTAATTTCTTTAATTTCTTTAATTTCTTTAATTTCTTTAATTTCTTTAATTTCTTTAATTTCTTTAATTTCTTTAATTTCTTTAATTTCTTTAATTTCTTTAATTTCTTTAATTTCTTTAATTTCTTTAATTTCTTTAATTTCTTTAATTTCTTTAATTTCTTTAATTTCTTTAATTTCTTTAATTTCTTTAATTTCTTTAATTTCTTTAATTTCTTTAATTTCTTTAATTTCTTTAATTTCTTTAATTTCTTTAATTTCTTTAATTTCTTTAATTTCTTTAATTTCTTTAATTTCTTTAATTTCTTTAATTTCTTTAATTTCTTTAATTTCTTTAATTTCTTTAATTTCTTTAATTTCTTTAATTTCTTTAATTTCTTTAATTTCTTTAATTTCTTTAATTTCTTTAATTTCTTTAATTTCTTTAATTTCTTTAATTTCTTTAATTTCTTTAATTTCTTTAATTTCTTTAATTTCTTTAATTTCTTTAATTTCTTTAATTTCTTTAATTTCTTTAATTTCTTTAATTTCTTTAATTTCTTTAATTTCTTTAATTTCTTTAATTTCTTTAATTTCTTTAATTTCTTTAATTTCTTTAATTTCTTTAATTTCTTTAATTTCTTTAATTTCTTTAATTTCTTTAATTTCTTTAATTTCTTTAATTTCTTTAATTTCTTTAATTTCTTTAATTTCTTTAATTTCTTTAATTTCTTTAATTTCTTTAATTTCTTTAATTTCTTTAATTTCTTTAATTTCTTTAATTTCTTTAATTTCTTTAATTTCTTTAATTTCTTTAATTTCTTTAATTTCTTTAATTTCTTTAATTTCTTTAATTTCTTTAATTTCTTTAATTTCTTTAATTTCTTTAATTTCTTTAATTTCTTTAATTTCTTTAATTTCTTTAATTTCTTTAATTTCTTTAATTTCTTTAATTTCTTTAATTTCTTTAATTTCTTTAATTTCTTTAATTTCTTTAATTTCTTTAATTTCTTTAATTTCTTTAATTTCTTTAATTTCTTTAATTTCTTTAATTTCTTTAATTTCTTTAATTTCTTTAATTTCTTTAATTTCTTTAATTTCTTTAATTTCTTTAATTTCTTTAATTTCTTTAATTTCTTTAATTTCTTTAATTTCTTTAATTTCTTTAATTTCTTTAATTTCTTTAATTTCTTTAATTTCTTTAATTTCTTTAATTTCTTTAATTTCTTTAATTTCTTTAATTTCTTTAATTTCTTTAATTTCTTTAATTTCTTTAATTTCTTTAATTTCTTTAATTTCTTTAATTTCTTTAATTTCTTTAATTTCTTTAATTTCTTTAATTTCTTTAATTTCTTTAATTTCTTTAATTTCTTTAATTTCTTTAATTTCTTTAATTTCTTTAATTTCTTTAATTTCTTTAATTTCTTTAATTTCTTTAATTTCTTTAATTTCTTTAAGATGTTGGAAGAATTGCCGTGTTTCTTGGCGCGCCGGTCGGAACCTACCTAGAGGACCCTCCATATCAATTCCTTGAATATTGAAAATTACCCGCCTCATTGGACACGGACATTAAATTAAATAAAGGATTAGACGTTTTTAGAAGGATATCTTTGTTAAAAACTGTACAGAAATATAATTTTTTTAAATGGAAATATTATTCATCCATGGGATGGTAATATAGATAGCGAGTATCTACTGAAAATGAAGAATTTATAAATATCCTATGAAATTAAGAAAATAATCTTAGACATATTCTCGTTCTTCTCCGCATCAATCAGTTTTGTTGAGTAAATTAGCAAAATTAGCCTATTTTCGTCTTTCTGTGTCTAATCTAGTTCCAGAATCTAGTACTTTTCTTACAAAATCCAAGCCACCTCACACGCGGAGTTCCCGACCAGTAATTAATTTCATGTACTAGCTTTTTTATATCACCCTGTATAACAACAACTTGTTACACACATAACACATACTTACAGTTCCGCAATAAATCTAACTGACTATTTAGACCTTAATTTGATACACACATTGAATAATAATTACCATTATTTGTAAATTAATATATAGCCTGAGGGTGTTCTAGAAGTCAAATCTTACACTACTTTCGGAGAAAGTCAAAAATGTGCCGAGATTTACAAAACTTCCCAAAAAAGAACATTTCTTGAAGTATATTAATACAAACGGTCCATTTTTGACTTTCTGTCTATAATCTAAGATCAGACACTTGTAATTCTAATATTAAAACCAAGAAGGGCCACATAGTTTAGAAGAAATACGAACAAAAATTTTAAATTCAATGATTATTTCTTTCTTATTGTTGCAATTTCTTTGTTTTCCTAGTAAAGTTACAAGAGGAGTACCAAAAATTCATGACTTTTAAATATTATATGAAATAAAAGTAGATAGATGTTGGAAAAATTGCCGTGTTTCTTGGCGCACCGGTCAGAACCTACGTAGAAGACCCTCCATATCAACCCGTTGGATATTGAATATCACCCGCCTCATTGGACATGGACATTAAACTAAATAAAGGATTGGACGTTTTTAGAAGGATATTTTTGTTAAAAACTGTACAGAAATGCAATTTTTTTAAATGGAAATATTATACATCCATGGGATGGGAATATAGATAGCGAATATCTACTGAAAATGAAGAATTTATAAATATCTTATACAATTAATCCAATAATTTTAGACATATTCTCTAATTCTCTGAATCAATCAGTTTCGGGGAGTAAATTAACAAAATTAGCCTATTTTCGTCTTTCCGTCTCTAATCTAATTCCAGAGTCTTGTACTTCTCTTACAAAACACAAGTAATGCAAATGAACTGAATCAAGATTTGAACAAAATTTTTGAATTCATAGAATATTTTCCATCTTGTACTGTAATTCCCTTGTTTTCCCAGAAAAGTTAGTAAGAAGTATTGATAATGAAGGATTCTAAATTATTTTGCAAAATTAGACCAGGAATTTTAGAGATCTTTCCGTATTTCCCTGAAAAATAAGTTTCCGGGTGTAAATTATTACAAATAGCCCATTTTCGGATCTCCTTCTCCAATCTAAGTTTGGAATCTTGTACTTCTCATATAAAATCCAAGAAATGCTGGTAAGTTGAGTTTAAATTAGAGCCAAACATCTAAATTCAAAGGATATTTCGAATTTCCATATTTTTCTAGAGATATTATAACGAATGAATCGAAAATGGAGGATTTTTAGAATACTACTCTAAATAAAATTAATATGCTTGGAGTAATTTTCGTATTTGCCTTAAAAATGGAATACAAGGAGATTACGGCACAAAATACGAAGGAATCATTGAATTTAGACTTTTCGTTCTAATTTGAGCTCAATTTAGACTAAATGGGTCGTTTTTATTAACTTACGCTTCAAAACTCATTTTTTAGGGAAATATGAATAGATCTCGAAGATTAGTAGTATTATTTTGCATAAACTCTTGCATTTTTGATACTTCTTAATACGTTGTCTTGGAAAACTCAATATACTTACATTTCTTGGTTTTTGTAGTAGAAGTACAAGATTGTGAACTGAGATCAGAGATAGAGAGCTCAAAATGGACCTTTTGGGTTAATTTACATCCCGAAATTTATTTTTCAAGGAAATACAAAAGGAACTATAAGATTATTATTTTTTTCTATAATATTTAATTAATCCTGCATTTTCAAGAAATGCAAGTATATTGAGTTTTCCAATACAACGTATTAAAGAAGTATGAAAAATGTAAGATTTCATGCAAAAAAATTCTATTTATCTTAGAGATCTATTTATATTTCCCTAAAAAATGGCTTTTGGAGCGTAAGATAAAAAGAACGACCCATTTAGTCAATAGTTTAGGGTAAATTAAGCTCAAATTGGAACAAAAAGTCTAAATTCTATGATTTCATCGTATATTGTATCGTAATCTCCTTGTAATCCATTTTTAAGGGAAATACGAAAATATCTCCAAGAATATTTGATTTATTAAGAGTAGTATTCTAAAAAATCCCCATTTTCGATTCTTTCGTTATAACATCACTAGGAAAATATGGAAATACGAAATAATCATTGAATTTAGCCGTTTGGCTCAAATTTAAACTTAACTTACTAGCATTTCTTGGATTTTATATGAGAAGTACAAGATTCCAAACTTAGATTGGAGAATGGAATTCGAAAATTGGCTAATTGTGATAATTTACATCCGGAAACTAATTTTTCCGGAAAATACGGAAAGATCTCTGTAATTACAGGTCTAATTTTGTAAAATAATTTACGAAATAATAATTGAATTTAGATGTTTGGTTCTAATTTAAACTCCACTTACTAGCAATTCTTGGATTTTTATGAGAAGTAAAAGATTGCAAACTTAGATCGGAGAATTAAAGCCGAAAATGGGCCATGTGTGATAATTTACATCCGGAAACTTATTTTTCAGGGAAATACGAAAAGATCTCTAAAACCACTGGAAATATCGATTGTGCAAGATTCTTAAATTTCTTATAAAACTAAACCAATAATCTCCGAGATAATATCGTATTTTCCTGAAAAATAAATTTTGGGAAGTTGATTTACATAAATGGTCCATTTTTGATTTTCTGCCTATAATCTAAGTTCAGAATCTTGCACTTCTACTTCAAAATCCAAGAAATGTATGGAAAATAAGTTCAAATTAGAATCAAATACGTGAATTCAATGATTATTTCCAATTCTGAGCTGTAATTGCCTTTGTTTTCCTAGAAAGATTATTACAGAAGTATCGAAAATGCAGAATTCTCAAATATTTTAGAAAATTAAAATAATTATCTTAAAGATCTTTCCGTATTTCCCTGAAAAATATGTCTCGGAATGGTAGTTACCACAAATGGCACTTTTTGACTTTCTGTCTATAATCTAAGTTCAGGATTTAGTACTTCTACTATGAAAACCAAGAATGGAGCTTAATTCTTTCGAAATAATCATAAATCACCTAAATTCGATGATTTTCTCGTATTTCCTTATTTTAATGGAAAAGTTGTTATAACTTTTGTTACAAAAGAATCGAAAATGCAGGTTTTTTAATATGTTACCCTAAATAAAACTTGTTATCTCTGAAATATATTCGTATTTCCCTTAAAAATGGATAAAAATGAGATTACAGCACAGAATATGAAGAAATCATTGAATATAGACATTTTGTTCTAATTTGGATACAATTTACTTTAGATTAGAGATTGAAAGTCCAAAATAGGTTGTTTTTACTAACTTACGTTCTAAAACCCATTTCTCATTGAAATATGAATAGATCTCTAATATTGAGAGCATAATTTTGTATATTATTCAATAGCCTTGCAGTTTTGATACTTCTTTATAAGTTCTCTTGGAAAATAAGGAAATTACAACTCTAAATACGGAAAAAATCATTGAATTTAAAGTTTTTGTTCTTATTTCGACTAAATTAGGTCGCATTTCTTGGTCTTTGTATTAGAACTTCAAGATTCTGAACTTAGATTGTAGACTGAATGACAAAAATGGGCCATTTGTATTAATTTACTTTCCGAAACCTATTTCGCAGAGGAATACGAGAAGATTTCTAAGATTATCTGTTTTATTTGGTATAATATTAAAAAATCCTGCCTTTTCGATATTTCGATAATAACTTTTTCTTCCTTTTCGATATTTCTATAATAACTTTTCTAAGAGAACAAAAGAATTACAGCACAAAATACGAAATAATCACTAAATTTAGCAGTTTTGTGCTAATTTGGACTAAATTTATTTGCATTTCTTGGTTTTTGTGGAAGAAGAACAGGGTTCTGAACTTTAGACTAAAGTCGGAAAGTCCAAAATGGGCCGTTTGTGTCAATATCAATCCCGAAATTAACTATTCAAGGAAATACGAAACGATCTCTAAGATTATTGGTATTATTTTGTATATTATTTAAATATTCTACATTTTCGATACTCCTATACCAGCTTTTCTAGAAAAACAAGATGATTAAATGACAAAATACGAAATAATCAGTGAAGTCATACATTTTGTTCTAATTTGGAATCAATGTACATGGATTTCTTGGATTTTGTAGGAGAACTACAAGACGTTATACATAGATTAGAGACTGAAAGTCAATAATGGGCCATTTTTATTGTTTTTAAAAAATGTAACATGTTAATATCAGTTAGAATTCTAATTTAACTTTTGTGAATCGTAACATTGCATCCTTCCTTAAACCGGGAGATGTAAAGTATTGTGCGAGATCTAATTTTATATGTTTAGCGACACATTTCGAAAATCTTCAAAGAAATCTGTTAATATGAGAACATCAGGAAGTAAATAAATTTTTGTATAATCCATTAAAATTTGACATATTAAGATTGCTGCGTTTTCGACACTTCTATTCTAACTTTCTTTGAAAGACAAGATATTTATATCACAAAATCCGAATTAATCAATGAAATCACACATTTTGTCGTTATTTGAAATCAAATTACAGGATATCTTGCTTTTTGTAGTAAAAGTACAAGATTTTTAATAGAGATTAGAGATTGAAAGACAAAATTGGGCCGTTTTTGTTAATTTACTTTTCAAAAACCATTTTTCGGGGAAATACGAAAAGATCTCGAATATGATTTGTATTATTTTATGTAATATTTAAAAATTTTGAATTTTTAATACTCCTGTTTTAACTTCACTAGGAAAACAACGACATTACAACAAAAAAATAAGAAATAATCATTGAATTTAAAATTTGTATTCTTATTTCATCTTAAGTAGGCGACATTTCTTGGTGTCTGTATTAGAATAAAAAGATTCTTAACTTTGATTATAGACACAAAGGTAAAAATGGACCGTTTGTAATTATATACTTCAAGAAATGCATTATTTTGGAAGATTTTGGAAATCTCCAAAAATCCTAGTAGTCACTTGGCCACCTTGCGTGGGAAAAAAATTTCGACGTTCGGGATATAATAGAAAATTAAAACTTTCAATGGTTTTCGTCGTCGTGATGAAGAAATTTATTAGAAATTATAAAAATTAAACCCATAAACTAGAAGTACAATAAATTAAATAAATTAAATAAACTAAATAAATTAAATAAACTAAATAAACTAAATAAATTAAATAAACTAAATAAATTAAATAAACTAAATAAATTAAATAAACTAAATAAATTAAATAAACTAAATAAACTAAATAAATTAAATAAATTAAATAAACTAAATAAATTAAATAAACTAAATAAATTAAATAAACTAAATAAACTAAATAAACTAAATAAATTAAATAAACTAAATAAATTAAATAAACTAAATAAATTAAATAAACTAAATAAATTAAATAAACTAAATAAATTAAATAAACTAAATAAATTAAATAAACTAAATAAATTAAATAAATTAAATAAATTAAATAAACTAAATAAATTAAATAAACTAAATAAATTAAATAAACTAAATAAATTAAATAAACTAAATAAATTAAATAAACTAAATAAATTAAATAAACTAAATAAATTAAATAAACTAAATAAATTAAATAAACTAAATAAATTAAATAAACTAAATAAATTAAATAAACTAAATAAATTAAATAAACTAAATAAATTAAATAAACTAAATAAATTAAATAAACTAAATAAATTAAATAAACTAAATAAATTAAATAAACTAAATAAATTAAATAAACTAAATAAATTAAATAAACTAAATAAATTAAATAAACTAAATAAATTAAATAAACTAAATAAATTAAATAAACTAAATAAATTAAATAAACTAAATAAATTAAATAAACTAAATAAATTAAATAAACTAAATAAATTAAATAAACTAAATAAATTAAATAAACTAAATAAATTAAATAAACTAAATAAATTAAATAAACTAAATAAATTAAATAAACTAAATAAATTAAATAAACTAAATAAATTAAATAAACTAAATAAATTAAATAAACTAAATAAATTAAATAAACTAAATAAATTAAATAAACTAAATAAATTAAATAAACTAAATAAATTAAATAAACTAAATAAATTAAATAAACTAAATAAATGAAATAAACTAAATAAATTAAATAAACTAAATAAATTAAATAAACTAAATAAATTAAATAAACTAAATAAATTAAATAAACTAAATTAATTAAATAAACTAAATAAATTAAATAAACTAAATAAATTAAATAAACTAAATAAATTAAATAAACTAAATAAATTAAATAAACTAAATAAATTAAATAAACTAAATAAATTAAATAAACTAAATAAATTAAATAAACTAAATAAATTAAATAAACTAAATAAATTAAATAAACTAAATAAATTAAATAAACTAAATAAATTAAATAAACTAAATAAATTAAATAAACTAAATAAATTAAATAAACTAAATAAATTAAATAAACTAAATAAATTAAATAAACTAAATAAATTAAATAAACTAAATAAATTAAATAAACTAAATAAATTAAATAAACTAAATAAATTAAATAAACTAAATAAATTAAATAAACTAAATAAATTAAATAAACTAAATAAATTAAATAAACTAAATAAATTAAATAAAGTAAATAAATTAAATAAAGTAAATAAATTAAATAAAGTAAATAAATTAAATAAATTAAATAAAGTAAATAAATTAAATAAATTAAATAAATTAAATAAATTAAATAAATTAAATAAATTAAATAAATTAAATAAATTAAATAAATTAAATAAATTAAATAAATTAAATAAATTAAATAAATTAAATAAATTAAATAAATTAAATAAATTAAATAAATTAAATAAATTAAATAAATTAAATAAATTAAATAAATTAAATAAATTAAATAAATTAAATAAATTAAATAAATTAAATAAATTAAATAAATTAAATAAATTAAATAAATTAAATAAAATAAATAAATTAAATAAATTAAATAAATTAAATAAATTAAATAAATTAAATAAATTAAATAAATTAAATAAATTAAATAAATTAAATAAATTAAATAAATTAAATAAATTAAATAAATTAAATAAATTAAATAAATTAAATAAATTAAATAAATTAAATAAATTAAATAAATTAAATAAATTAAATAAATTAAATAAATTAAATAAATTAAATAAATTAAATAAATTAAATAAATTAAATAAATTAAATAAATTAAATAAATTAAATAAATTAAATAAATTAAATAAATTAAATAAATTAAATAAATTAAATAAATTAAATAAATTAAATAAATTAAATAAATTAAATAAATTAAATAAATTAAATAAATTAAATAAATTAAATAAATTAAATAAATTAAATAAATTAAATAAATTAAATAAATTAAATAAATTAAATAAATTAAATAAATTAAATAAATTAAATAAATTAAATAAATTAAATAAATTAAATAAATTAAATAAATTAAATAAATTAAATAAATTAAATAAATTAAATAAATTAAATAAATTAAATAAATTAAATAAATTAAATAAATTAAATAAATTAAATAAATTAAATAAATTAAATAAATTAAATAAATTAAATAAATTAAATAAATTAAATAAATTAAATAAATTAAATAAATTAAATAAATTAAATAAATTAAATAAATTAAATAAATTAAATAAATTAAATAAATTAAATAAATTAAATAAATTAAATAAATTAAATAAATTAAATAAATTAAATAAATTAAATAAATTAAATAAATTAAATAAATTAAATAAATTAAATAAACTAAATAAATTAAATAAACTAAATAAATTAAATAAACTAAATAAATTAAATAAACTAAATAAATTAAATAAACTAAATAAATTAAATAAACTAAATAAATTAAATAAACTAAATAAATTAAATAAACTAAATAAATTAAATAAACTAAATAAATTAAATAAACTAAATAAATTAAATAAACTAAATAAATTAAATAAACTAAATAAATTAAATAAACTAAATAAATTAAATAAATTAAATAAATTAAATAAATTAAATAAATTATATAAATTAAATAAATTAAATAAATTAAATAAATTAAATAAATTAAATAAATTAAATAAATTAAATAAATTAAAAAAATTAAATAAATTAAATAAATTAAATAAATTAAAAAAATTAAATAAATTAAATAAATTAAAAAAATTAAATAAATTAAATAAATTAAAAAAATTAAATAAATTAAATAAATTAAATAAATTAAATAAATTAAAAAAATTAAATAAATTAAATAAATTAAATAAATTAATAAATTAAATAAATTAAATTAAATAAATTTATTTAATGTTTTTAATTTATTTAATTTATATAAAATATTTAATTTATTTAATTCATTTAATTTATTTAATTTATTAAATTTATTAAATTTATTAAATTTATTAAATTTATTAAATTTATTAAATTTATTAAATTTATTAAATTTATTAAATTTATTAAATTTATTAAATTTATTAAATTTATTTAATTTATTTAATTTATTAAATTTATTAAATTTATTTAATTTATTTAATTTATTAAATTTATTTAATTTATTTAATTTATTTAATTTATTTAATTTATTAAATTTATTTAATTTATTTAATTTATTTAATTTATTTAATTTATTTAATTTATTAAATTTATTTAATTTATTTAATTTATTAAATTTATTTAATTTATTAAATTTATTTAATTTATTTAATTTATTAAATTTATTTAATTTATTTAATTTATTAAATTTATTTAATTTATTTAATTTATTTAATTTATTAAATTTATTTAATTTATTTAATTTATTTAATTTATTAAATTTATTTAATTTATTTAATTTATTTAATTTATTTAATTTATTTAATTTATTTAATTTATTTAATTTATTTAATTTATTTAATTTATTTAATTTATTTAATTTATTTAATTTATTTAATTTATTTATTTATTTAATTTATTTAATTTATTTAATTTATTTAATTTATTTAATTTATTTAATTTATTTAATTTATTTAATTTATTTAATTTATTTAATTTATTTAATTTATTTAATTTATTTAATTTATTTAATTTATTTAATTTATTTAATTTATTTAATTTATTTAATTTATTTAATTTATTTAATTTATTTAATTTATTTAATTTATTTAATTTATTTAATTTATTTAATTTATTTAATTTATTTAATTTATTTAATTTATTTAATTTATTTAATTTATTTAATTTATTTAATTTATTTAATTTATTTAATTTATTTAATTTATTTAATTTATTTAATTTATTTAATTTATTTAATTTATTTAATTTATTTAATTTATTTAATTTATTTAATTTATTTAATTTATTTAATTTATTTAATTTATTTAATTTATTTAATTTATTTAATTTATTTAATTTATTTAATTTATTTAATTTATTTAATTTATTTAATTTATTTAATTTATTTAATTTATTTAATTTATTTAATTTATTTAATTTATTTAATTTATTTAATTTATTTAATTTATTTAATTTATTTAATTTATTTAATTTATTTAATTTATTTAATTTATTTAATTTATTTAATTTATTTAATTTATTTAATTTATTTAATTTATTTAATTTATTTAATTTATTTAATTTATTTAATTTATTTAATTTATTTAATTTATTTAATTTATTTAATTTATTTAATTTATTTAATTTATTTAATTTATTTAATTTATTTAATTTATTTAATTTATTTAATTTATTTAATTTATTTAATTTATTTAATTTATTTAATTTATTTAATTTATTTAATTTATTTAATTTATTTAATTTATTTAATTTATTTAATTTATTTAATTTATTTAATTTATTTAATTTATTTAATTTATTTAATTTATTTAATTTATTTAATTTATTTAATTTATTTAATTTATTTAATTTATTTAATTTATTTAATTTATTTAATTTATTTAATTTATTTAATTTATTTAATTTATTTAATTTATTTAATTTATTTAATTTATTTAATTTATTTAATTTATTTAATTTATTTAATTTATTTAATTTATTTAATTTATTTAATTTATTTAATTTATTTAATTTATTTAATTTATTTAATTTATTTAATTTATTTAATTTATTTAATTTATTTAATTTATTTAATTTATTTAATTTATTTAATTTATTTAATTTATTTAATTTATTTAATTTATTTAATTTATTTAATTTATTTAATTTATTTAATTTATTTAATTTATTTAATTTATTTAATTTATTTAATTTATTTAATTTATTTAATTTATTTAATTTATTTAATTTATTTAATTTATTTAATTTATTTAATTTATTTAATTTATTTAATTTATTTAATTTATTTAATTTATTTAATTTATTTAATTTATTTAATTTATTTAATTTATTTAATTTATTTAATTTATTTAATTTATTTAATTTATTTAATTTATTTAATTTATTTAATTTATTTAATTTATTTAATTTATTTAATTTATTTAATTTATTTAATTTATTTAATTTATTTAATTTATTTAATTTATTTAATTTATTTAATTTATTTAATTTATTTAATTTATTTAATTTATTTAATTTATTTAATTTATTTAATTTATTTAATTTATTTAATTTATTTAATTTATTTAATTTATTTAATTTATTTAATTTATTTAATTTATTTAATTTATTTAATTTATTTAATTTATTTAATTTATTTAATTTATTTAATTTATTTAATTTATTTAATTTATTTAATTTATTTAATTTATTTAATTTATTTAATTTATTTAATTTATTTAATTTATTTAATTTATTTAATTTATTTAATTTATTTAATTTATTTAATTTATTTAATTTATTTAATTTATTTAATTTATTTAATTTATTTAATTTATTTAATTTATTTAATTTATTTAATTTATTTAATTTATTTAATTTATTTAATTTATTTAATTTATTTAATTTATTTAATTTATTTAATTTATTTAATTTATTTAATTTATTTAATTTATTTAATTTATTTAATTTATTTAATTTATTTAATTTATTTAATTTATTTAATTTATTTAATTTATTTAATTTACTTAATTTACTTAATTTACTTAATTTACTTAATTTACTTAATTTACTTAATTTACTTAATTTACTTAATTTACTTAATTTCTTTAATTTCTTTAATTTCTTTAATTTCTTTAATTTCTTTAATTTCTTTAATTTCTTTAATTTCTTTAATTTCTTTAATTTCTTTAATTTCTTTAATTTCTTTAATTTCTTTAATTTCTTTAATTTCTTTAATTTCTTTAATTTCTTTAATTTCTTTAATTTCTTTAATTTCTTTAATTTCTTTAATTTCTTTAATTTCTTTAATTTCTTTAATTTCTTTAATTTCTTTAATTTCTTTAATTTCTTTAATTTCTTTAATTTCTTTAATTTCTTTAATTTCTTTAATTTCTTTAATTTCTTTAATTTCTTTAATTTCTTTAATTTCTTTAATTTCTTTAATTTCTTTAATTTCTTTAATTTCTTTAATTTCTTTAATTTCTTTAATTTCTTTAATTTCTTTAATTTCTTTAATTTCTTTAATTTCTTTAATTTCTTTAATTTCTTTAATTTATTTAATTTATTTAATTTATTTAATTTATTTAAGATGTTGGAAGAATTGCCGTGTTTCTTGGCGCGCCGGTCGGAACCTACCTAGAGGACCCTCCATATCAATTCCTTGAATATTGAAAATTACCCGCCTCATTGGACACGGACATTAAATTAAATAAAGGATTAGACGTTTTTAGAAGGATATCTTTGTTAAAAACTGTACAGAAATATAATTTTTTTAAATGGAAATATTATTCATCCATGGGATGGTAATATAGATAGCGAGTATCTACTGAAAATGAAGAATTTATAAATATCCTATGAAATTAAGAAAATAATCTTAGACATATTCTCGTTCTTCTCCGCATCAATCAGTTTTGTTGAGTAAATTAGCAAAATTAGCCTATTTTCGTCTTTCTGTGTCTAATCTAGTTCCAGAATCTAGTACTTTTCTTACAAAATCCAAGCCACCTCACACGCGGAGTTCCCGACCAGTAATTAATTTCATGTACTAGCTTTTTTATATCACCCTGTATAACAACAACTTGTTACACACATAACACATACTTACAGTTCCGCAATAAATCTAACTGACTATTTAGACCTTAATTTGATACACACATTGAATAATAATTACCATTATTTGTAAATTAATATATAGCCTGAAGGTGTTCTAGAAGTCAAATCTTACACTACTTTCGGAGAAAGTCAAAAATGTGCCGAGATTTACAAAACTTCCCAAAAAAGAACATTTCTTGAAGTATATTAATACAAACGGTCCATTTTTGACTTTCTGTCTATAATCTAAGATCAGACACTTGTAATTCTAATATTAAAACCAAGAAGGGCCACATAGTTTAGAAGAAATACGAACAAAAATTTTAAATTCAATGATTATTTCTTTCTTATTGTTGCAATATCTTTGTTTTCCTAGTAAAGTTACAAGAGGAGTACCAAAAATTCATGACTTTTAAATATTATATGAAATAAAAGTAGATAGATGTTGGAAAAATTGCCGTGTTTCTTGGCGCACCGGTCAGAACCTACGTAGAAGACCCTCCATATCAACCCGTTGGATATTGAATATCACCCGCCTCATTGGACATGGACATTAAACTAAATAAAGGATTGGACGTTTTTAGAAGGATATTTTTGTTAAAAACTGTACAGAAATGCAATTTTTTTAAATGGAAATATTATACATCCATGGGATGGGAATATAGATAGCGAATATCTACTGAAAATGAAGAATTTATAAATATCTTATACAATTAATCCAATAATTTTAGACATATTCTCTAATTCTCTGAATCAATCAGTTTCGGGGAGTAAATTAACAAAATTAGCCTATTTTCGTCTTTCCGTCTCTAATCTAATTCCAGAGTCTTGTACTTCTCTTACAAAACACAAGTAATGCAAATGAACTGAATCAAGATTTGAACAAAATTTTTGAATTCATAGAATATTTTCCATCTTGTACTGTAATTCCCTTGTTTTCCCAGAAAAGTTAGTAAGAAGTATTGATAATGAAGGATTCTAAATTATTTTGCAAAATTAGACCAGGAATTTTAGAGATCTTTCCGTATTTCCCTGAAAAATAAGTTTCCGGGTGTAAATTATTACAAATAGCCCATTTTCGGATCTCCTTCTCCAATCTAAGTTTGGAATCTTGTACTTCTCATATAAAATCCAAGAAATGCTGGTAAGTTGAGTTTAAATTAGAGCCAAACATCTAAATTCAAAGGATATTTCGAATTTCCATATTTTTCTAGAGATATTATAACGAATGAATCGAAAATGGAGGATTTTTAGAATACTACTCTAAATAAAATTAATATGCTTGGAGTAATTTTCGTATTTGCCTTAAAAATGGAATACAAGGAGATTACGGCACAAAATACGAAGGAATCATTGAATTTAGACTTTTCGTTCTAATTTCAGCTCAATTTAGACTAAATGGGTCGTTTTTATTAACTTACGCTTCAAAACTCATTTTTTAGGGAAATATGAATAGATCTCGAAGATTAGTAGTATTATTTTGCATGAACTCTTGCATTTTTGATACTTCTTAATACGTTGTCTTGGAAAACTCAATATACTTACATTTCTTGGTTTTTGTAGTAGAAGTACAAGATTGTGAACTGAGATCAGAGATAGAGAGCTCAAAATGGACCTTTTGGGTTAATTTACATCCCGAAATTTATTTTTCAAGGAAATACAAAAGGAACTATAAGATTATTATTTTTTTCTATAATATTTAATTAATCCTGCATTTTCAAGAAATGCAAGTATATTGAGTTTTCCAATACAACGTATTAAAGAAGTATGAAAAATGTAAGATTTCATGCAAAAAAATTCTATTTATCTTAGAGATCTATTTATATTTCCCTAAAAAATGGCTTTTGGAGCGTAAGATAAAAAGAACGACCCATTTAGTCAATAGTTTAGGGTAAATTAAGCTCAAATTGGAACAAAAAGTCTAAATTCTATGATTTCATCGTATATTGTATCGTAATCTCCTTGTAATCCATTTTTAAGGGAAATACGAAAATATCTCCAAGAATATTTGATTTATTAAGAGTAGTATTCTAAAAAATCCCCATTTTCGATTCTTTCGTCATAACATCACTAGGAAAATATGGAAATACGAAATAATCATTGAATTTAGCCGTTTGGCTCAAATTTAAACTTAACTTACTAGCATTTCTTGGATTTTATATGAGAAGTACAAGATTCCAAACTTAGATTGGAGAATGGAATTCGAAAATTGGCTAATTGTGATAATTTACATCCGGAAACTAATTTTTCCGGAAAATACGGAAAGATCTCTGTAATTACAGGTCTAATTTTGTAAAATAATTTACGAAATAATAATTGAATTTAGATGTTTGGTTCTAATTTAAACTCCACTTACTAGCAATTCTTGGATTTTTATGAGAAGTAAAAGATTGCAAACTTAGATCGGAGAATTAAAGCCGAAAATGGGCCATGTGTGATAATTTACATCCGGAAACTTATTTTTCAGGGAAATACGAAAAGATCTCTAAAACCACTGGAAATATCGATTGTGCAAGATTCTTAAATTTCTTATAAAACTAAACCAATAATCTCCGAGATAATATCGTATTTTCCTGAAAAATAAATTTTGGGAAGTTGATTTACATAAATGGTCCATTTTTGATTTTCTGCCTATAATCTAAGTTCAGAATCTTGCACTTCTACTTCAAAATCCAAGAAATGTATGGAAAATAAGTTCAAATTAGAATCAAATACGTGAATTCAATGATTATTTCCAATTCTGAGCTGTAATTGCCTTTGTTTTCCTAGAAAGATTATTACAGAAGTATCGAAAATGCAGAATTCTCAAATATTTTAGAAAATTAAAATAATTATCTTAAAGATCTTTCCGTATTTCCCTGAAAAATATGTCTCGGAATGGTAGTTACCACAAATGGCACTTTTTGACTTTCTGTCTATAATCTAAGTTCAGGATTTAGTACTTCTACTATGAAAACCAAGAATGGAGCTTAATTCTTTCGAAATAATCATAAATCACCTAAATTCGATGATTTTCTCGTATTTCCTTATTTTAATGGAGAAGTTGTTATAACTTTTGTTACAAAAGAATCGAAAATGCAGGTTTTTTAATATGTTACCCTAAATAAAACTTGTTATCTCTGAAATATATTCGTATTTCCCTTTAAAATGGATAAAAATGAGATTACAGCACAGAATATGAAGAAATCATTGAATATAGACATTTTGTTCTAATTTGGATACAATTTACTTTAGATTAGAGATTGAAAGTCCAAAATAGGTTGTTTTTACTAACTTACGTTCTAAAACCCATTTCTCATTGAAATATGAATAGATCTCTAATATTGAGAGCATAATTTTGTATATTATTCAATAGCCTTGCAGTTTTGATACTTCTTTATAAGTTCTCTTGGAAAATAAGGAAATTACAACTCTAAATACGGAAAAAATCATTGAATTTAAAGTTTTTGTTCTTATTTCGACTAAATTAGGTCGCATTTCTTGGTCTTTGTATTAGAACTTCAAGATTCTGAACTTAGATTGTAGACTGAATGACAAAAATGGGCCATTTGTATTAATTTACTTTCCGAAACCTATTTCGCAGAGGAATACGAGAAGATTTCTAAGATTATCTGTTTTATTTGGTATAATATTAAAAAATCCTGCCTTTTCGATATTTCGATAATAACTTTTTCTTCCTTTTCGATATTTCTATAATAACTTTTCTAAGAGAACAAAAGAATTACAGCACAAAATACGAAATAATCACTAAATTTAGCAGTTTTGTGCTAATTTGGACTAAATTTATTTGCATTTCTTGGTTTTTGTGGAAGAAGAACAGGGTTCTGAACTTTAGACTAAAGTCGGAAAGTCCAAAATGGGCCGTTTGTGTCAATATCAATCCCGAAATTAACTATTCAAGGAAATACGAAACGATCTCTAAGATTATTGGTATTATTTTGTATATTATTTAAATATTCTACATTTTCGATACTCCTATACCAGCTTTTCTAGAAAAACAAGATGATTAAATCACAAAATACGAAATAATCAGTGAAGTCATACATTTTGTTCTAATTTGGAATCAATGTACATGGATTTCTTGGATTTTGTAGGAGAACTACAAGACGTTATACATAGATTAGAGACTGAAAGTCAATAATGGGCCATTTTTATTGTTTTTAAAAAATGTAACATGTTAATATCAATTAGAATTCTAATTTAACTTTTGTGAATCGTAACATTGCATCCTTCCTTAAACCGGGAGATGTAAAGTATTGTGCGAGATCTAATTTTATATGTTTAGCGACACATTTCGAAAATCTTCAAAGAAATCTGTTAATATGAGAACATCAGGAAGTAAATAAATTTTTGTATAATCCATTAAAATTTGACATATTAAGATTGCTGCGTTTTCGACACTTCTATTCTAACTTTCTTTGAAAGACAAGATATTTATATCACAAAATCCGAATTAATCAATGAAATCACACATTTTGTCGTTATTTGAAATCAAATTACAGGATATCTTGCTTTTTGTAGTAAAAGTACAAGATTTTTAATAGAGATTAGAGATTGAAAGACAAAATTGGGCCGTTTTTGTTAATTTACTTTTCAAAAACCATTTTTCGGGGAAATACGAAAAGATCTCGAATATGATTTGTATTATTTTATGTAATATTTAAAAATTTTGAATTTTTAATACTCCTGTTTTAACTTCACTAGGAAAACAACGACATTACAACAAAAAAATAAGAAATAATCATTGAATTTAAAATTTGTATTCTTATTTCATCTTAAGTAGGCGACATTTCTTGGTGTCTGTATTAGAATAAAAAGATTCTTAACTTTGATTATAGACACAAAGGTAAAAATGGACCGTTTGTAATTATATACTTCAAGAAATGCATTATTTTGGAAGATTTTGGAAATCTCCAAAAATCCTAGTAGTCACTTGGCCACCTTGCGTGGGAAAAAAATTTCGACGTTCGGGATATAATAGAAAATTAAAACTTTCAATGGTTTTCGTCGTCGTGATGAAGAAATTTATTAGAAATTATAAAAATTAAACCCATAAACTAGAAGTACAATAAATTAAATAAATTAAATAAACTAAATAAATTAAATAAACTAAATAAACTAAATAAATTAAATAAACTAAATAAATTAAATAAACTAAATAAATTAAATAAACTAAATAAATTAAATAAACTAAATAAATTAAATAAACTAAATAAATTAAATAAACTAAATAAATTAAATAAACTAAATAAATTAAATAAACTAAATAAATTAAATAAATTAAATAAACTAAATAAATTAAATAAACTAAATAAATTAAATAAACTAAATAAATTAAATAAACTAAATAAATTAAATAAACTAAATAAATTAAATAAACTAAATAAATTAAATAAACTAAATAAATTAAATAAACTAAATAAATTAAATAAACTAAATAAATTAAATAAACTAAATAAATTAAATAAACTAAATAAATTAAATAAACTAAATAAATTAAATAAACTAAATAAATTAAATAAACTAAATAAATTAAATAAACTAAATAAATTAAATAAAACTAAATAAATTAAATAAACTAAATAAATTAAATAAACTAAATAAATTAAATAAACTAAATAAATTAAATAAACTAAATAAATTAAATAAACTAAATAAATTAAATAAACTAAATAAATTAAATAAACTAAATAAATTAAATAAACTAAATAAATTAAATAAATAAATAAATTAAATAAACTAAATAAATTAAATAAACTAAATAAATTAAATAAATAAATAAATTAAATAAATTAAATAAATAAATAAACTAAATAAATTAAATAAACTAAATAAATTAAATAAACTAAATAAATTAAATAAACTAAATAAATTAAATAAACTAAATAAATTAAATAAACTAAATAAATTAAATAAACTAAATAAATTAAATAAACTAAATAAATTAAATAAACTAAATAAATTAAATAAACTAAATAAATTAAATAAACTAAATAAATTAAATAAACTAAATAAATTAAATAAACTAAATAAACTAAATAAATTAAATAAACTAAATAAACTAAATAAACTAAATAAATTAAATAAACTAAATAAATTAAATAAACTAAATAAATTAAATAAACTAAATAAATTAAATAAACTAAATAAATTAAATAAACTAAATAAATTAAATAAACTAAATAAATTAAATAAACTAAATAAATTAAATAAACTAAATAAATTAAATAAACTAAATAAATTAAATAAACTAAATAAATTAAATAAACTAAATAAATTAAATAAACTAAATAAATTAAATAAACTAAATAAATTAAATAAACTAAATAAATTAAATAAACTAAATAAATTAAATAAACTAAATAAATTAAATAAACTAAATAAATAAATAAACTAAATAAATTAAATAAACTAAATAAATTAAATAAACTAAATAATTTAAATAAACTAAATAAATTAAATAAACTAAATAAATTAAATAAACTAAATAAATTAAATAAACTAAATAAATTAAATAAACTAAATAAATTAAATAAACTAAATAAATTAAATAAACTAAATAAATTAAATAAACTAAATAAATTAAATAAAGTAAATAAATTAAATAAAGTAAATAAATTAAATAAAGTAAATAAATGAAATAAAGTAAATAAATTAAATAAATTAAATAAATTAAATAAATTAAATAAATTAAATAAATTAAATAAATTAAATAAATTAAATAAATTAAATAAATTAAATAAATTAAATAAATTAAATAAATTAAATAAATTAAATAAATTAAATAAATTAAATAAATTAAATAAATTAAATAAATTAAATAAATTAAATAAATTAAATAAATTAAATAAATTAAATAAATTAAATAAATTAAATAAATTAAATAAATTAAATAAATTAAATAAATTAAATAAATTAAATAAATTAAATAAATTAAATAAATTAAATAAATTAAATAAATTAAATAAATTAAATAAATTAAATAAATTAAATAAATTAAATAAATTAAATAAATTAAATAAATTAAATAAATTAAATAAATTAAATAAATTAAATAAATTAAATAAATTAAATAAATTAAATAAATTAAATAAATTAAATAAATTAAATAAATTAAATAAATTAAATAAATTAAATAAATTAAATAAATTAAATAAATTAAATAAATTAAATAAATTAAATAAATTAAATAAATTAAATAAATTAAATAAATTAAATAAATTAAATAAATTAAATAAATTAAATAAATTAAATAAATTAAATAAATTAAATAAATTAAATAAATTAAATAAATTAAATAAATTAAATAAATTAAATAAATTAAATAAATTAAATAAATTAAATAAATTAAATAAATTAAATAAATTAAATAAATTAAATAAATTAAATAAATTAAATAAATTAAATAAATTAAATAAATTAAATAAATTAAATAAATTAAATAAATTAAATAAATTAAATAAATTAAATAAATTAAATAAATTAAATAAATTAAATAAATTAAATAAATTAAATAAATTAAATAAATTAAATAAATTAAATAAATAAAATAAATTAAATAAATTAAATAAATTAAATAAATTAAATAAATTAAATAAATTAAATAAATTAAATAAATTAAATAAATTAAATAAATTAAATAAATTAAATAAATTAAATAAATTAAATAAATTAAATAAATTAAATAAATTAAATAAATTAAATAAATTAAATAAATTAAATAAATTAAATAAATTAAATAAATTAAATAAATTAAATAAATTAAATAAATTAAATAAATTAAATAAATTAAATAAATTAAATAAATTAAATAAATTAAATAAATTAAATAAATTAAATAAATTAAATAAATTAAATAAATTAAATAAATTAAATAAATTAAATAAATTAAATAAATTAAATAAATTAAATAAATTAAATAAATTAAATAAATTAAATAAATTAAATAAATTAAATAAATTAAATAAATTAAATAAATTAAATAAATTAAATAAATTAAATAAATTAAATAAATTAAATAAATTAAATAAATTAAATAAATTAAATAAATTAAATAAATTAAATAAATTAAATAAATTAAATAAATTAAATAAATTAAATAAATTAAATAAATTAAATAAATTAAATAAATTAAATAAATTAAATAAATTAAATAAATTAAATAAATTAAATAAATTAAATAAATTAAATAAATTAAATAAATTAAATAAATTAAATAAATTAAATAAATTAAATAAATTAAATAAATTAAATAAATTAAATAAATTAAATAAATTAAATAAATTAAATAAATTAAATAAATTAAATAAATTAAATAAATTAAATAATTAAATAAATTAAATAAATTAAATAAATTAAATAAATTAAATAAATTAAATAAATTAAATAAATTAAATAAATTAAATAAATTAAATAAATTAAATAAATTAAATAAATTAAATAAATTAAATAAATTAAATAAATTAAATAAATTAAATAAATTAAATAAATTAAATAAATTAAATAAATTAAATAAATTAAATAAATTAAATAAATTAAATAAATTAAATAAATTAAATAAATTAAATAAATTAAATAAATTAAATAAATTAAATAAATTAAATAAATTAAATAAATTAAATAAATTAAATAAATTAAATAAATTAAATAAATTAAATAAATTAAATAAATTAAATAAATTAAATAAATTAAATAAATTAAATAAATTAAATAAATTAAATAAATTAAATAAATTAAATAAATTAAATAAATTAAATAAATTAAATAAATTAAATAAATTAAATAAATTAAATAATGTAAATAAATTAAATAAATTAAATAAATTAAATAATGTAAATAAATTAAATAAATTAAATAAATTAAATAATGTAAATAAATTAAATAAATTAAATAAATTAAATAATGTAAATAAATTAAATAAATTAAATAAATTAAATAATGTAAATAAATTAAATAAATTAAATAAATTAAATAATTTAAATAAATTAAATAAATTAAATAAATTAAATAAATTAAATAAATTAAATAATGTAAATAAATTAAATAATGTAAATAAATTAAATAATGTAAATAAATTAAATAATGTAAATAAATTAAATAATGTAAATAAATTAAATAATGTAAATAAATTAAATAATGTAAATAAATTAAATAAATTAAATAAATTAAATAAATTAAATAAATTAAATAAATTAAATAAATTAAATAAATTAAATAAATTAAATAAATTAAATAAATTAAATAAATTAAATAAATTAAATAAATTAAATAAATTAAATAAATTAAATAAATTAAATAAATTAAATAAATTAAATAAATTAAATAAATTAAATAAATTAAATAAATTAAATAAATTAAATAAATTAAATAAATTAAATAAATTAAATAAATTAAATAAATTAAATAAATTAAATAAATTAAATAAATTAAATAAATTAAATAAATTAAATAAATTAAATAAATTAAATAAATTAAATAAATTAAATAAATTAAATAAATTAAATAAATTAAATAAATTAAATAAATTAAATAAATTAAATAAATTAAATAAATTAAATAAATTAAATAAATTAAATAAATTAAATAAATTAAATAAATTAAATAAATTAAATAAATTAAATAAATTAAATAAATTAAATAAATTAAATAAATTAAATAAATTAAATAAATTAAATAAATTAAATAAATTAAATAAATTAAATAAATTAAATAAATTAAATAAATTAAATAAATTAAATAAATTAAATAAATTAAATAAATTAAATAAATTAAATAAATTAAATAAATTAAATAAATTAAATAAATTAAATAAATTAAATAAATTAAATAAATTAAATAAATTAAATAAATTAAATAAATTAAATAAATTAAATAAATTAAATAAATTAAATAAATTAAATAAATTAAATAAATTAAATAAATTAAATAAATTAAATAAATTAAATAAATTAAATAAATTAAATAAATTAAATAAATTAAATAAATTAAATAAATTAAATAAATTAAATAAATTAAATAAATTAAATAAATTAAATAAATTAAATAAATTAAATAAATTAAATAAATTAAATAAATTAAATAAATTAAATAAATTAAATAAATTAAATAAATTAAATAAATTAAATAAATTAAATAAATTAAATAAATTAAATAAATTAAATAAATTAAATAAATTAAATAAATTAAATAAATTAAATAAATTAAATAAATTAAATAAATTAAATAAATTAAATAAATTAAATAAATTAAATAAATTAAATAAATCAAATAAATTAAATAAATTAAATAAATCAAATAAATTAAATAAATCAAATAAATTAAATAAATTAAATAAATTAAATAAATCAAATAAATTAAATAAATTAAATAAATTAAATAAATTAAATAAATTAAATAAATTAAATAAATTAAATAAATTAAATAAATTAAATAAATTAAATAAATTAAATAAATTAAATAAATTAAATAAATTAAATAAATTAAATAAATTAAATAAATTAAATAAATTAAATAAATTAAATAAATTAAATAAATTAAATAAAATAAATAAAATAAATAAATTAAATAAAATAAATAAATTAAATAAAATAAATAAATTAAATAAATTAAATAAATTAAATAAATTAAATAAATTAAATAAATTAAATAAATTAAATAAATTAAATAAATTAAATAAATTAAATAAATTAAATAAATTAAATAAATTAAATAAATTAAATAAATTTAAAAATTAAATAAATTAAATAAATTAAATAAATTAATAAATTAAATAAATTAAATTAAATAAATTTATTTAATGTTTTTAATTTATTTAATTTATATAAAATATTTAATTTATTTAATTCATTTAATTTATTTAATTTATTTAATTTATTTAATTTATTTAATTTATTTAATTTATTTAATTTATTTAATTTATTTAATTTATTTAATTTATTTAATTTATTTAATTTATTTATTTATTTAATTTATTTAATTATTTAATTTATTTAATTTATTTAATTTATTTAATTTATTTAATTTATTTAATTATTTAATTTATTAATTCTTTAATTTATTTAATTCATTTAATTTATTTAATTTATTTAATTCATTTAATTTATTTAATTTATTTAATTCATTTAATTTATTAATTTATTTAATTCATTTAATTTATTTAATTTATTTAATTCATTTAATTTATTTAATTTATTTAATTTATTTAATTTATTTAATTCATTTAATTTATTTAATTTATTTAATTCATTTAATTATTTAATTTATTTAATTCATTTAATTTATTTAATTTATTTAATTCATTTAATTTATTTAATTTATTTAATTCATTTTATTTATTTAATTTATTTAATTCATTTAATTTATTTAATTTATTTAATTTATTTAATTTATTTAATTTATTTAATTTATTTAATTCATTTAATTTATTTAATTTATTTAATTCATTTAATTTATTTAATTTATTTAATTCATTTAATTTATTTAATTTATTTAATTCATTTAATTTATTTAATTTATTTAATTCATTTAATTTATTTAATTTATTTAATTCATTTAATTTATTTAATTTATTTAATTCATTTAATTTATTTAATTTATTTAATTCATTATTTATTTAATTTATTTAATTCATTTAATTTATTTAATTTATTTAATTCATTTAATTTATTTAATTTATTTAATTCATTTAATTTATTTAATTTATTTAATTCATTTAATTTATTTAATTTATTTAATTCATTTAATTTATTTAATTTATTTAATTTATTTAATTCATTTAATTTATTTAATTTATTTAATTGATTTAATTTATTTAATTTATTTAATTGATTTAATTTATTTAATTTATTTAATTGATTTAATTTATTTAATTTATTTAATTTATTTAATTTATTTAATTTATTTAATTTATTTAATTTATTTAATTTATTTAATTTATTTAATTTATTTAATTTATTTAATTTATTTAATTTATTTAATTTATTTAATTTATTTAATTTATTTAATTTATTTAATTTATTTAATTTATTTAATTTATTTAATTTATTTAATTTATTTAATTTATTTAATTTATTTAATTTATTTAATTTATTTAATTTATTTAATTATTTAATTTATTTAATTTATTTAATTTATTTAATTTATTTAATTTATTTAATTTATTTAATTTATTTAATTATTTAATTTATTTAATTTATTTAATTTATTTAATTTATTTAATTTATTTAATTTATTTAATTTATTTAATTTATTTAATTTATTTAATTATTTAATTTATTTAATTTATTTAATTTATTTAATTTATTTAATTATTTAATTTATTTAATTTATTTAATTTATTTAATTTATTTAATTTATTTAATTTATTTAATTTATTTAATTTATTTAATTTATTTAATTTATTTAATTTATTTAATTTATTTAATTTATTTAATTTATTAATTTATTTAATTTATTTAATTTATTTAATTTATTTAATTTATTTAATTTATTTAATTTATTTAATTTATTTAATTTATTAATTGATTTAATTGATTTAATTCATTTAATTGATTTAATTGATTTAATTCATTTAATTGATTTAATTGATTTAATTCATTTAATTGATTTAATTGATTTAATTCATTTAATTGATTTAATTGATTTAATTCATTTAATTGATTTAATTGATTTAATTCATTTAATTGATTAATTGATTTAATTCATTTAATTGATTTAATTGATTTAATTCATTTAATTGATTTAATTGATTTAATTCATTTAATTTATTTAATTGATTTAATTCATTTAACTTATTTAATTGATTTAATTCATTTAATTTATTTAATTGATTTAATTCATTTAATTTATTTAATTGATTTAATTCATTTAATTTATTTAATTGATTTAATTCATTTAATTTATTTAATTGATTTAATTCATTTAATTTATTTAATTGATTTAATTCATTTAATTTATTTAATTGATTTAATTCATTTAATTTATTTAATTGATTTAATTCATTTAATTTATTTAATTGATTTAATTCATTTAATTTATTTAATTGATTTAATTCATTTAATTTATTTAATTGATTTAATTCATTTAATTTATTTAATTGATTTAATTCATTTAATTTATTTAATTGATTTAATTCATTTAATTTATTTAATTGATTTAATTCATTTAATTTATTTAATTGATTTAATTCATTTAATTTATTTAATTGATTTAATTCATTTAATTTATTTAATTGATTTAATTCATTTAATTTATTTAATTGATTTAATTCATTTAATTTATTTAATTGATTTAATTCATTAATTTATTTAATTGATTAATTCATTTAATTTATTTAATTGATTTAATTCATTTAATTTATTTAATTGATTTAATTCATTTAATTTATTTAATTGATTTAATTCATTTAATTTATTTAATTTATTTAATTCATTTAATTTATTTAATTGATTTAATTCATTTAATTTATTTAATTGATTTAATTCATTTAATTTATTTAATTGATTTAATTCATTTAATTTATTTAATTGATTTAATTCATTTAATTTATTTAATTGATTTAATTCATTTAATTTATTTAATTTATTTAATTCATTTAATTTATTTAATTTATTTAATTCATTTAATTTATTTAATTTATTTAATTCATTTAATTTATTTAATTTATTTAATTCATTTAATTTATTTAATTTATTTAATTCATTTAATTTATTTAATTTATTTAATCCATTTAATTTATTTAATTTATTTAATCCATTTAATTTATTTAATTTATTTAATTCATTTAATTTATTTAATTTATTTAATTCATTTAATTTATTTAATTTATTTAATTCATTTAATTTATTTAATTTATTTAATTCATTTAATTTATTTAATTTATTTAATTCATTTAATTTATTTAATTTATTTAATTCATTTAATTTATTTAATTTATTTAATTCATTTAATTTATTTAATTCATTTAATTTATTTAATTTATTTAATTCATTTAATTTATTTAATTTATTTAATTCATTTAATTTATTTAATTTATTTAATTCATTTAATTTATTTAATTTATTTAATTCATTTAATTCATTTAATTTATTTAATTCATTTAATTAATTTAATTTATTTAATTGATTTAATTCATTTAATTTATTTAATTCATTTAATTCATTTAATTTATTTAATTCATTTAATTCATTTAATTTATTTAATTCATTTAATTCATTTAATTTATTTAATTCATTTAATTCATTTAATTTATTTAATTCATTTAATTCATTTAATTTATTTAATTCATTTAATTCATTTAATTTATTTAATTCATTTAATTCATTTAATTTATTTAATTCATTTAATTTATTTAATTTATTTAATTTATTTAATTTATTTAATTTATTTAATTTATTTAATTTATTTAATTTATTTAATTTATTTAATTTATTTAATTTATTTAATTTATTTAATTTATTTAATTTATTTAATTTATTTAATTTATTTAATTTATTTAATTTATTTAATTTATTTAATTTATTTAATTTATTTAATTTATTTAATTTATTTAATTTATTTAATTTATTTAATTTATTTAATTTATTTAATTTATTTAATTTATTTAATTTATTTAATTTATTTAATTTATTTAATTTATTTAATTTATTTAATTTATTTAATTTATTTAATTTATTTAATTTCTTTAATTTCTTTAATTTCTTTAATTTCTTTAATTTCTTTAATTTCTTTAATTTCTTTAATTTCTTTAATTTCTTTAATTTCTTTAATTTCTTTAATTTCTTTAATTTCTTTAATTTCTTTAATTTCTTTAATTTCTTTAATTTCTTTAATTTCTTTAATTTCTTTAATTTCTTTAATTTCTTTAATTTCTTTAATTTCTTTAATTTCTTTAATTTCTTTAATTTCTTTAATTTCTTTAATTTCTTTAATTTCTTTAATTTCTTTAATTTCTTTAATTTCTTTAATTTCTTTAATTTCTTTAATTTCTTTAATTTCTTTAATTTCTTTAATTTCTTTAATTTCTTTAATTTCTTTAATTTCTTTAATTTCTTTAATTTCTTTAATTTCTTTAATTTCTTTAATTTCTTTAATTTCTTTAATTTCTTTAATTTCTTTAATTTCTTTAATTTCTTTAATTTCTTTAATTTCTTTAATTTCTTTAATTTCTTTAATTTCTTTAATTTCTTTAATTTCTTTAATTTCTTTAATTTCTTTAATTTCTTTAATTTCTTTAATTTCTTTAATTTCTTTAATTTCTTTAATTTCTTTAATTTCTTTAATTTCTTTAATTTCTTTAATTTCTTTAATTTCTTTAATTTCTTTAATTTCTTTAATTTCTTTAATTTCTTTAATTTCTTTAATTTCTTTAATTTCTTTAATTTCTTTAATTTCTTTAATTTCTTTAATTTCTTTAATTTCTTTAATTTCTTTAATTTCTTTAATTTCTTTAATTTCTTTAATTTCTTTAATTTCTTTAATTTCTTTAATTTCTTTAATTTCTTTAATTTCTTTAATTTCTTTAATTTCTTTAATTTCTTTAATTTCTTTAATTTCTTTAATTTCTTTAATTTCTTTAATTTCTTTAATTTCTTTAATTTCTTTAATTTCTTTAATTTCTTTAATTTCTTTAATTTCTTTAATTTCTTTAATTTCTTTAATTTCTTTAATTTCTTTAATTTCTTTAATTTCTTTAATTTCTTTAATTTCTTTAATTTCTTTAATTTCTTTAATTTCTTTAATTTCTTTAATTTCTTTAATTTCTTTAATTTCTTTAATTTCTTTAATTTCTTTAATTTCTTTAATTTCTTTAATTTCTTTAATTTCTTTAATTTCTTTAATTTCTTTAATTTCTTTAATTTATTTAATTTATTTAATTTATTTAATTTATTTAAGATGTTGGAAGAATTGCCGTGTTTCTTGGCGCGCCGGTCGGAACCTACCTAGAGGACCCTCCATATCAATTCCTTGAATATTGAAAATTACCCGCCTCATTGGACACGGACATTAAATTAAATAAAGGATTAGACGTTTTTAGAAGGATATCTTTGTTAAAAACTGTACAGAAATATAATTTTTTTAAATGGAAATATTATTCATCCATGGGATGGTAATATAGATAGCGAGTATCTACTGAAAATGAAGAATTTATAAATATCCTATGAAATTAAGAAAATAATCTTAGACATATTCTCGTTCTTCTCCGCATCAATCAGTTTTGTTGAGTAAATTAGCAAAATTAGCCTATTTTCGTCTTTCTGTGTCTAATCTAATTCCAGAATCTAGTACTTTTCTTACAAAATCCAAGCCACCTCACACGCGGAGTTCCCGACCAGTAATTAATTTCATGTACTAGCTTTTTTATATCACCCTGTATAACAACAACTTGTTACACACATAACACATACTTACAGTTCCGCAATAAATCTAACTGACTATTTAGACCTTAATTTGATACACACATTGAATAATAATTACCATTATTTGTAAATTAATATATAGCCTGAGGGTGTTCTAGAAGTCAAATCTTACACTACTTTCGGAGAAAGTCAAAAATGTGCCGAGATTTACAAAACTTCCCAAAAAAGAACATTTCTTGAAGTATATTAATACAAACGGTCCATTTTTGACTTTCTGTCTATAATCTAAGATCAGACACTTGTAATTCTAATATTAAAACCAAGAAGGGCCACATAGTTTAGAAGAAATACGAACAAAAATTTTAAATTCAATGATTATTTCTTTCTTATTGTTGCAATTTCTTTGTTTTCCTAGTAAAGTTACAAGAGGAGTACCAAAAATTCATGACTTTTAAATATTATATGAAATAAAAGTAGATAGATGTTGGAAAAATTGCCGTGTTTCTTGGCGCACCGGTCAGAACCTACGTAGAAGACCCTCCATATCAACCCGTTGGATATTGAATATCACCCGCCTCATTGGACACGGACATTAAACTGAATAAAGGATTGGACGTTTTTAGAAGGATATTTTTGTTAAAAACTATACAGAAATGCAATTTTTTTAAATGGAAATATTATACATCCATGGGATGGGAATATAGATAGCGAATATCTACTGAAAATGAAGAATTTATAAATATCTTATACAATTAATCCAATAATTTTAGACATATTCTCTAATTCTCTGAATCAATCAGTTTCGGGGAGTAAATTAACAAAATTAGCCTATTTTCGTCTTTCCGTCTCTAATCTAATTCCAGAGTCTTGTACTTCTCTTACAAAACACAAGTAATGCAAATGAACTGAATCAAGATTTGAACAAAATTTTTGAATTCATAGAATATTTTCCATCTTGTACTGTAATTCCCTTGTTTTCCCAGAAAAGTTAGTAAGAAGTATTGATAATGAAGGATTCTAAATTATTTTGCAAAATTAGACCAGGAATTTTAGAGATCTTTCCGTATTTCCCTGAAAAATAAGTTTCCGGGTGTAAATTATTACAAATAGCCCATTTTCGGATCTCCTTCTCCAATCTAAGTTTGGAATCTTGTACTTCTCATATAAAATCCAAGAAATGCTGGTAAGTTGAGTTTAAATTAGAGCCAAACATCTAAATTCAAAGGATATTTCGAATTTCCATATTTTTCTAGAGATATTATAACGAATGAATCGAAAATGGAGGATTTTTAGAATACTACTCTAAATAAAATTAATATGCTTGGAGTAATTTTCGTATTTGCCTTAAAAATGGAATACAAGGAGATTACGGCACAAAATACGAAGGAATCATTGAATTTAGACTTTTCGTTCTAATTTGAGCTCAATTTAGACTAAATGGGTCGTTTTATTAACTTACGCTTCAAAACTCATTTTTTAGGGAAATATGAATAGATCTCGAAGATTAGTAGTATTATTTTGCATGAACTCTTGCATTTTTGATACTTCTTAATACGTTGTCTTGGAAAACTCAATATACTTACATTTCTTGGTTTTTGTAGTAGAAGTACAAGATTGTGAACTGAGATCAGAGATAGAGAGCTCAAAATGGACCTTTTGGGTTAATTTACATCCCGAAATTTATTTTTCAAGGAAATACAAAAGGAACTATAAGATTATTATTTTTTTCTATAATATTTAATTAATCCTGCATTTTCAAGAAATGCAAGTATATTGAGTTTTCCAATACAACGTATTAAAGAAGTATGAAAAATGTAAGATTTCATGCAAAAAAATTCTATTTATCTTAGAGATCTATTTATATTTCCCTAAAAAATGGCTTTTGGAGCGTAAGATAAAAAGAACGACCCATTTAGTCAATAGTTTAGGGTAAATTAAGCTCAAATTGGAACAAAAAGTCTAAATTCTATGATTTCATCGTATATTGTATCGTAATCTCCTTGTAATCCATTTTTAAGGGAAATACGAAAATATCTCCAAGAATATTGATTTATTAAGAGTAGTATTCTAAAAAATCCCCATTTTCGATTCTTTCGTTATAACATCACTAGGAAAATATGGAAATACGAAATAATCATTGAATTTAGCCGTTTGGCTCAAATTTAAACTTAACTTACTAGCATTTCTTGGATTTTATATGAGAAGTACAAGATTCCAAACTTAGATTGGAGAATGGAATTCGAAAATTGGCTAATTGTGATAATTTACATCCGGAAACTAATTTTTCCGGAAAATACGGAAAGATCTCTGTAATTACAGGTCTAATTTTGTAAAATAATTTACGAAATAATAATTGAATTTAGATGTTTGGTTCTAATTTAAACTCCACTTACTAGCAATTCTTGGATTTTTATGAGAAGTAAAAGATTGCAAAACTTAGATCGGAGAATTAAAGCCGAAATGGGCCATGTGTGATAATTTACATCCGGAAACTTATTTTTCAGGGAAATACGAAAAGATCTCTAAAACCACTGGAAATATCGATTGTGCAAGATTCTTAAATTTCTTATAAAACTAAACAATAATCTCCGAGATAATATCGTATTTCCTGAAAAATAAATTTGGGAAGTTGATTTACATAAATGGTCCATTTTTGATTTTCTGCCTATAATCTAAGTTCAGAATCTTGCACTTCTACTTCAAAATCCAAGAAATGTATGGAAAATAAGTTCAAATTAGAATCAAATACGTGAATTCAATGATTATTTCCAATTCTGAGCTGTAATTGCCTTTGTTTTCCTAGAAAGATTATTACAGAAGTATCGAAAATGCAGAATTCTCAAATATTTTAGAAAATTAAAATAATTATCTTAAAGATCTTTCCGTATTTCCCTGAAAAATATGTCTCGGAATGGTAGTTACCACAAATGGCACTTTTTGACTTTCTGTCTATAATCTAAGTTCAGGATTTAGTACTTCTACTATGAAAACCAAGAATGGAGCTTAATTCTTTCGAAATAATCATAAATCACCTAAATTCGATGATTTTCTCGTATTTCCTTATTTTAATGGAAAAGTTGTTATAACTTTTGTTACAAAAGAATCGAAAATGCAGGTTTTTTAATATGTTACCCTAAATAAAACTTGTTATCTCTGAAATATATTCGTATTTCCCTTAAAAATGGATAAAAATGAGATTACAGCACAGAATATGAAGAAATCATTGAATATAGACATTTTGTTCTAATTTGGATACAATTTACTTTAGATTAGAGATTGAAAGTCCAAAATAGGTTGTTTTTACTAACTTACGTTCTAAAACCCATTTCTCATTGAAATATGAATAGATCTCTAATATTGAGAGCATAATTTTGTATATTATTCAATAGCCTTGCAGTTTTGATACTTCTTTATAAGTTCTCTTGGAAAATAAGGAAATTACAACTCTAAATACGGAAAAAATCATTGAATTTAAAGTTTTTGTTCTTATTTCGACTAAATTAGGTCGCATTTCTTGGTCTTTGTATTAGAACTTCAAGATTCTGAACTTAGATTGTAGACTGAATGACAAAAATGGGCCATTTGTATTAATTTACTTTCCGAAACCTATTTCGCAGAGGAATACGAGAAGATTTCTAAGATTATCTGTTTTATTTGGTATAATATTAAAAAATCCTGCCTTTTCGATATTTCGATAATAACTTTTTCTTCCTTTTCGATATTTCTATAATAACTTTTCTAAGAGAACAAAAGAATTACAGCACAAAATACGAAATAATCACTAAATTTAGCAGTTTTGTGCTAATTTGGACTAAATTTATTTGCATTTCTTGGTTTTTGTGGAAGAAGAACAGGGTTCTGAACTTTAGACTAAAGTCGGAAAGTCCAAAATGGGCCGTTTGTGTCAATATCAATCCCGAAATTAACTATTCAAGGAAATACGAAACGATCTCTAAGATTATTGGTATTATTTTGTATATTATTTAAATATTCTACATTTTCGATACTCCTATACCAGCTTTTCTAGAAAAACAAGATGATTAAATGACAAAATACGAAATAATCAGTGAAGTCATACATTTTGTTCTAATTTGGAATCAATGTACATGGATTTCTTGGATTTTGTAGGAGAACTACAAGACGTTATACATAGATTAGAGACTGAAAGTCAATAATGGGCCATTTTTATTGTTTTTAAAAAGTGTAACATGTTAATATCAGTTAGAATTCTAATTTAACTTTTGTGAATCGTAACATTGCATCCTTCCTTAAACCGGGAGATGTAAAGTATTGTGCGAGATCTAATTTTATATGTTTAGCGACACATTTCGAAAATCTTCAAAGAAATCTGTTAATATGAGAACATCAGGAAGTAAATAAATTTTTGTATAATCCATTAAAATTTGACATATTAAGATTGCTGCGTTTTCGACACTTCTATTCTAACTTTCTTTGAAAGACAAGATATTTATATCACAAAATCCGAATTAATCAATGAAATCACACATTTTGTCGTTATTTGTAATCAAATTACAGGATATCTTGCTTTTTGTAGTAAAAGTACAAGATTTTTAATAGAGATTAGAGATTGAAAGACAAAATTGGGCCGTTTTTGTTAATTTACTTTTCAAAAACCATTTTTCGGGGAAATACGAAAAGATCTCGAATATGATTTGTATTATTTTATGTAATATTTAAAAATTTTGAATTTTTAATACTCCTGTTTTAACTTCACTAGGAAAACAACGACATTACAACAAAAAAATAAGAAATAATCATTGAATTTAAAATTTGTATTCTTATTTCATCTTAAGTAGGCGACATTTCTTGGTGTCTGTATTAGAATAAAAAGATTCTTAACTTTGATTATAGACACAAAGGTAAAAATGGACCGTTTGTAATTATATACTTCAAGAAATGCATTATTTTGGAAGATTTTGGAAATCTCCAAAAATCCTAGTAGTCACTTGGCCACCTTGCGTGGGAAAAAAATTTCGACGTTCGGGATATAATAGAAAATTAAAACTTTCAATGGTTTTCGTCGTCGTGATGAAGAAATTTATTAGAAATTATAAAAATTAAACCCATAAACTAGAAGTACAATAAATTAAATAAATTAAATAAACTAAATAAACTAAATAAATTAAATAAACTAAATAAATTAAATAAACTAAATAAATTAAATAAACTAAATAAACTAAATAAATTAAATAAATTAAATAAATTAAATAAATTAAATAAATTAAATAAACTAAATAAATTAAATAAACTAAATAAATTAAATAAACTAAATAAATTAAATAAACTAAATAAATTAAATAAATAAATAAATTAAATAAACTAAATAAATTAAATAAACTAAATAAATTAAATAAATAAATAAATTAAATAAATTAAATAAATTAAATAAACTAAATAAATTAAATAAACTAAATAAATTAAATAAACTAAATAAATTAAATAAACTAAATAAATTAAATAAACTAAATAAATTAAATAAACTAAATAAATTAAATAAACTAAATAAATTAAATAAACTAAATAAATTAAATAAACTAAATAAATTAAATAAACTAAATAAATTAAATAAACTAAATAAATTAAATAAACTAAATAAATTAAATAAACTAAATAAATTAAATAAACTAAATAAATTAAATAAACTAAATAAATTAAATAAACTAAATAAACTAAATAAATTAAATAAACTAAATAAATTAAATAAACTAAATAAATTAAATAAACTAAATAAATTAAATAAACTAAATAAATTAAATAAACTAAATAAATTAAATAAACTAAATAAATTAAATAAACTAAATAAATTAAATAAACTAAATAAATTAAATAAACTAAATAAATTAAATAAACTAAATAAATTAAATAAACTAAATAAATTAAATAAACTAAATAAATTAAATAAACTAAATAAACTAAATAAATTAAATAAACTAAATAAATTAAATAAACTAAATAAATTAAATAAACTAAATAAATTAAATAAACTAAATAAATTAAATAAACTAAATAAATTAAATAAACTAAATAAATAAATAAACTAAATAAATTAAATAAACTAAATAAATTAAATAAACTAAATAATTTAAATAAACTAAATAAATTAAATAAACTAAATAAATTAAATAAACTAAATAAATTAAATAAACTAAATAAATTAAATAAACTAAATAAATTAAATAAACTAAATAAATTAAATAAACTAAATAAATTAAATAAACTAAATAAATTAAATAAACTAAATAAATTAAATAAACTAAATAAATTAAATAAACTAAATAAATTAAATAAACTAAATAAATTAAATAAACTAAATAAATTAAATAAACTAAATAAATTAAATAAACTAAATAAATTAAATAAACTAAATAAATTAAATAAAGTAAATAAATTAAATAAAGTAAATAAATGAAATAAAGTAAATAAATTAAATAAATTAAATAAATTAAATAAATTAAATAAATTAAATAAATTAAATAAATTAAATAAATTAAATAAATTAAATAAATTAAATAAATTAAATAAATTAAATAAATTAAATAAATTAAATAAATTAAATAAATTAAATAAATTAAATAAATTAAATAAATTAAATAAATTAAATAAATTAAATAAATTAAATAAATTAAATAAATTAAATAAATTAAATAAATTAAATAAATTAAATAAATTAAATAAATTAAATAAATTAAATAAATTAAATAAATTAAATAAATTAAATAAATTAAATAAATTAAATAAATTAAATAAATTAAATAAATTAAATAAATTAAATAAATTAAATAAATTAAATAAATTAAATAAATTAAATAAATTAAATAAATTAAATAAATTAAATAAATTAAATAAATTAAATAAATTAAATAAATTAAATAAATTAAATAAATTAAATAAATTAAATAAATTAAATAAATTAAATAAATTAAATAAATTAAATAAATTAAATAAATTAAATAAATTAAATAAATTAAATAAATTAAATAAATTAAATAAATTAAATAAATTAAATAAATTAAATAAATTAAATAAATTAAATAAATTAAATAAATTAAATAAATTAAATAAATTAAATAAATTAAATAAATTAAATAAATTAAATAAATTAAATAAATTAAATAAATTAAATAAATTAAATAAATTAAATAAATTAAATAAATTAAATAAATTAAATAAATTAAATAAATTAAATAAATTAAATAAATTAAATAAATTAAATAAATTAAATAAATTAAATAAATTAAATAAATTAAATAAATTAAATAAATTAAATAAATTAAATAAATTAAATAAATTAAATAAATTAAATAAATTAAATAAATTAAATAAATTAAATAAATTAAATAAATTAAATAAATTAAATAAATTAAATAAATTAAATAAATTAAATAAATTAAATAAATTAAATAAATTAAATAAATTAAATAAATTAAATAAATTAAATAAATTAAATAAATTAAATAAATTAAATAAATTAAATAAATTAAATAAATTAAATAAATTAAATAAATTAAATAAATTAAATAAATTAAATAAATTAAATAAATTAAATAAATTAAATAAATTAAATAAATTAAATAAATTAAATAAATTAAATAAATTAAATAAATTAAATAAATTAAATAAATTAAATAAATTAAATAAATTAAATAAATTAAATAAATTAAATAAATTAAATAAATTAAATAAATTAAATAAATTAAATAAATTAAATAAATTAAATAAATTAAATAAATTAAATAAATTAAATAAATTAAATAAATTAAATAAATTAAATAAATTAAATAAATTAAATAAATTAAATAAATTAAATAAATTAAATAAATTAAATAAATTAAATAAATTAAATAAATTAAATAAATTAAATAAATTAAATAAATTAAATAAATTAAATAAATTAAATAAATTAAATAAATTAAATAAATTAAATAAATTAAATAAATTAAATAAATTAAATAAATTAAATAAATTAAATAAATTAAATAAATTAAATAAATTAAATAAATTAAATAAATTAAATAAATTAAATAAATTAAATAAATTAAATAAATTAAATAAATTAAATAAATTAAATAAATTAAATAAATTAAATAAATTAAATAAATTAAATAAATTAAATAAATTAAATAAATTAAATAAATTAAATAAATTAAATAAATTAAATAAATTAAATAAATTAAATAAATTAAATAAATTAAATAAATTAAATAAATTAAATAAATTAAATAAATTAAATAAATTAAATAAATTAAATAAATTAAATAAATTAAATAAATTAAATAAATTAAATAAATTAAATAAATTAAATAAATTAAATAAATTAAATAAATTAAATAAATTAAATAAATTAAATAAATTAAATAAATTAAATAAATTAAATAAATTAAATAAATTAAATAAATTAAATAAATTAAATAAATTAAATAAATTAAATAAATTAAATAAATTAAATAAATTAAATAAATTAAATAAATTAAATAAATTAAATAAATTAAATAAATTAAATAAATTAAATAAATTAAATAAATTAAATAAATTAAATAAATTAAATAAATTAAATAAATTAAATAAATTAAATAAATTAAATAAATTAAATAAATTAAATAAATTAAATAAATTAAATAATGTAAATAAATTAAATAAATTAAATAAATTAAATAATGTAAATAAATTAAATAATGTAAATAAATTAAATAAATTAAATAAATTAAATAATGTAAATAAATTAAATAAATTAAATAAATTAAATAATGTAAATAAATTAAATAAATTAAATAAATTAAATAAATTAAATAATGTAAATAAATTAAATAAATTAAATAAATTAAATAAATTAAATAAATTAAATAATGTAAATAAATTAAATAATGTAAATAAATTAAATAATGTAAATAAATTAAATAATGTAAATAAATTAAATAATGTAAATAAATTAAATAATGTAAATAAATTAAATAATGTAAATAAATTAAATAATGTAAATAAATTAAATAATGTAAATAAATTAAATAATGTAAATAAATTAAATAAATTAAATAAATTAAATAAATTAAATAAATTAAATAAATTAAATAAATTAAATAAATTAAATAAATTAAATAAATTAAATAAATTAAATAAATTAAATAAATTAAATAAATTAAATAAATTAAATAAATTAAATAAATTAAATAAATTAAATAAATTAAATAAATTAAATAAATTAAATTAAATAAATTAAATAAATTAAATAAATTAAATAAATTAAATAAATTAAATAAATTAAATAAATTAAATAAATTAAATAAATTAAATAAATTAAATAAATTAAATAAATTAAATAAATTAAATAAATTAAATAAATTAAATAAATTAAATAAATTAAATAAATTAAATAAATTAAATAAATTAAATAAATTAAATAAATTAAATAAATTAAATAAATTAAATAAATTAAATAAATTAAATAAATTAAATAAATTAAATAAATTAAATAAATTAAATAAATTAAATAAATTAAATAAATTAAATAAATTAAATAAATTAAATAAATTAAATAAATTAAATAAATTAAATAAATTAAATAAATTAAATAAATTAAATAAATTAAATAAATTAAATAAATTAAATAAATTAAATAAATTAAATAAATTAAATAAATTAAATAAATTAAATAAATTAAATAAATTAAATAAATTAAATAAATTAAATAAATTAAATAAATTAAATAAATTAAATAAATTAAATAAATTAAATAAATTAAATAAATTAAATAAATTAAATAAATTAAATAAATTAAATAAATTAAATAAATTAAATAAATTAAATAAATTAAATAAATTAAATAAATTAAATAAATTAAATAAATTAAATAAATTAAATAAATTAAATAAATTAAATAAATTAAATAAATTAAATAAATTAAATAAATTAAATAAATTAAATAAATTAAATAAATTAAATAAATTAAATAAATTAAATAAATTAAATAAATTAAATAAATTAAATAAATTAAATAAATTAAATAAATTAAATAAATTAAATAAATTAAATAAATTAAATAAATTAAATAAATTAAATAAATTAAATAAATTAAATAAATTAAATAAATTAAATAAATTAAATAAATTAAATAAATTAAATAAATTAAATAAATTAAATAAATTAAATAAATTAAATAAATTAAATAAATTAAATAAATTAAATAAATTAAATAAATTAAATAAATTAAATAAATTAAATAAATTAAATAAATTAAATAAATTAAATAAATTAAATAAATTAAATAAATTAAATAAATTAAATAAATTAAATAAATTAAATAAATTAAATAAATTAAATAAATTAAATAAATTAAATAAATTAAATAAATTAAATAAATTAAATAAATTAAATAAATTAAATAAATTAAATAAATTAAATAAATTAAATAAATTAAATAAATTAAATAAATCAAATAAATTAAATAAATTAAATAAATGAAATAAATTAAATAAATCAAATAAATTAAATAAATTAAATAAATTAAATAAATCAAATAAATTAAATAAATTAAATAAATTAAATAAATCAAATAAATTAAATAAATTAAATAAATTAAATAAATTAAATAAATTAAATAAATTAAATAAATTAAATAAATTAAATAAATTAAATAAATTAAATAAATTAAATAAATTAAATAAATTAAATAAATTAAATAAATTAAATAAATTAAATAAATTAAATAAATTAAATAAATTAAATAAATTAAATAAATTAAATAAATTAAATAAATTAAATAAAATAAATAAATTAAATAAAATAAATAAATTAAATAAATTAAATAAATTAAATAAATTAAATAAATTAAATAAATTAAATAAATTAAATAAATTAAATAAATTAAATAAATTAAATAAATTAAATAAATTAAATAAATTAAATAAATTAAATAAATTAAATAAATTTAAAAAATTAAATAAATTAAATAAATTAAATAAATTAATAAATTAAATAAATTAAATTAAATAAATTTATTTAATGTTTTTAATTTATTTAATTTATATAAAATATTTAATTTATTTAATTCATTTAATTTATTTAATTTATTTAATTTATTTAATTTATTTAATTTATTTAATTTATTTAATTTATTTAATTTATTTAATTTATTTAATTTATTTAATTTATTTAATTTATTTAATTTATTTAATTTATTTAATTTATTTAATTTATTTAATTTATTTAATTTATTTAATTTATTTAATTTATTTAATTTATTTAATTTATTTAATTTATTTAATTTATTTAATTTATTTAATTTATTTAATTTATTTAATTTATTTAATTTATTTAATTTATTTAATTTATTTAATTTATTTAATTTATTTAATTTATTTAATTTATTTAATTTATTTAATTTATTTAATTCATTTAATTCATTTAATTTATTTAATTCATTTAATTTATTTAATTTATTTAATTCATTTAATTTATTTAATTTATTTAATTCATTTAATTTATTTAATTTATTTAATTTATTTAATTCATTTAATTTATTTAATTTATTTAATTTATTTAATTTATTTAATTTATTTAATTTATTTAATTCATTTAATTTATTTAATTTATTTAATTCATTTAATTTATTTAATTTATTTAATTCATTTAATTTATTTAATTTATTTAATTCATTTAATTTATTTAATTTATTTAATTCATTTAATTTATTTAATTTATTTAATTCATTTAATTTATTTAATTTATTTAATTCATTTAATTTATTTAATTTATTTAATTCATTTAATTTATTTAATTTATTTAATTCATTTAATTTATTTAATTTATTTAATTCATTTAATTTATTTAATTTATTTAATTCATTTAATTTATTTAATTTATTTAATTCATTTAATTTATTTAATTTATTTAATTCATTTAATTTATTTAATTTATTTAATTCATTTAATTTATTTAATTTATTTAATTCATTTAATTTATTTAATTTATTTAATTCATTTAATTTATTTAATTTATTTAATTTATTTAATTCATTTAATTTATTTAATTTATTTAATTGATTTAATTTATTTAATTGATTTAATTTATTTAATTTATTTAATTGATTTAATTTATTTAATTTATTTAATTGATTTAATTTATTTAATTTATTTAATTGATTTAATTTATTTAATTTATTTAATTTATTTAATTTATTTAATTTATTTAATTTATTTAATTTATTTAATTTATTTAATTTATTTAATTTATTTAATTTATTTAATTTATTTAATTTATTTAATTTATTTAATTTATTTAATTTATTTAATTTATTTAATTTATTTAATTTATTTAATTTATTTAATTTATTTAATTTATTTAATTTATTTAATTTATTTAATTTATTTAATTTATTTAATTTATTTAATTTATTTAATTTATTTAATTTATTTAATTTATTTAATTTATTTAATTTATTTAATTTATTTAATTTATTTAATTTATTTAATTTATTTAATTTATTTAATTTATTTAATTTATTTAATTTATTTAATTTATTTAATTTATTTAATTTATTTAATTTATTTAATTTATTTAATTTATTTAATTTATTTAATTTATTTAATTTATTTAATTTATTTAATTTATTTAATTTATTTAATTTATTTAATTTATTTAATTTATTTAATTTATTTAATTTATTTAATTTATTTAATTTATTTAATTTATTTAATTTATTTAATTTATTTAATTTATTTAATTTATTTAATTTATTTAATTTATTTAATTTATTTAATTTATTTAATTTATTTAATTTATTTAATTTATTTAATTTATTTAATTTATTTAATTTATTTAATTTATTTAATTTATTTAATTTATTTAATTTATTTAATTTATTTAATTTATTTAATTTATTTAATTTATTTAATTTATTTAATTGATTTAATTCATTTAATTGATTTAATTGATTTAATTCATTTAATTGATTTAATTGATTTAATTCATTTAATTGATTTAATTGATTTAATTCATTTAATTGATTTAATTGATTTAATTCATTTAATTGATTTAATTGATTTAATTCATTTAATTGATTTAATTGATTTAATTCATTTAATTGATTTAATTGATTTAATTCATTTAATTGATTTAATTGATTTAATTCATTTAATTTATTTAATTGATTTAATTCATTTAACTTATTTAATTGATTTAATTCATTTAATTTATTTAATTGATTTAATTCATTTAATTTATTTAATTGATTTAATTCATTTAATTTATTTAATTGATTTAATTCATTTAATTTATTTAATTGATTTAATTCATTTAATTTATTTAATTGATTTAATTCATTTAATTTATTTAATTGATTTAATTCATTTAATTTATTTAATTGATTTAATTCATTTAATTTATTTAATTGATTTAATTCATTTAATTTATTTAATTGATTTAATTCATTTAATTTATTTAATTGATTTAATTCATTTAATTTATTTAATTGATTTAATTCATTTAATTTATTTAATTGATTTAATTCATTTAATTTATTTAATTGATTTAATTCATTTAATTTATTTAATTGATTTAATTCATTTAATTTATTTAATTGATTTAATTCATTTAATTTATTTAATTGATTTAATTCATTTAATTTATTTAATTGATTTAATTCATTTAATTTATTTAATTGATTTAATTCATTTAATTTATTTAATTGATTTAATTCATTTAATTTATTTAATTTATTTAATTCATTTAATTTATTTAATTGATTTAATTCATTTAATTTATTTAATTGATTTAATTCATTTAATTTATTTAATTGATTTAATTCATTTAATTTATTTAATTGATTTAATTCATTTAATTTATTTAATTGATTTAATTCATTTAATTTATTTAATTGATTTAATTCATTTAATTTATTTAATTTATTTAATTCATTTAATTTATTTAATTTATTTAATTCATTTAATTTATTTAATTTATTTAATTCATTTAATTTATTTAATTTATTTAATTCATTTAATTTATTTAATTTATTTAATTCATTTAATTTATTTAATTTATTTAATTCATTTAATTTATTTAATTTATTTAATTCATTTAATTTATTTAATTTATTTAATTCATTTAATTTATTTAATTTATTTAATCCATTTAATTTATTTAATTTATTTAATTCATTTAATTTATTTAATTTATTTAATTTATTTAATTCATTTAATTTATTTAATTTATTTAATTCATTTAATTTATTTAATTTATTTAATTCATTTAATTTATTTAATTTATTTAATTCATTTAATTTATTTAATTCATTTAATTTATTTAATTCATTTAATTTATTTAATTTATTTAATTCATTTAATTTATTTAATTTATTTAATTCATTTAATTTATTTAATTTATTTAATTCATTTAATTCATTTAATTTATTTAATTGATTTAATTCATTTAATTTATTTAATTGATTTAATTCATTTAATTTATTTAATTGATTTAATTCATTTAATTTATTTAATTGATTTAATTCATTTAATTTATTTAATTCATTTAATTCATTTAATTTATTTAATTCATTTAATTCATTTAATTTATTTAATTCATTTAATTCATTTAATTTATTTAATTCATTTAATTCATTTAATTTCTTTAATTTCTTTAATTTCTTTAATTTCTTTAATTTCTTTAATTTCTTTAATTTCTTTAATTTCTTTAATTTCTTTAATTTCTTTAATTTCTTTAATTTCTTTAATTTCTTTAATTTCTTTAATTTCTTTAATTTCTTTAATTTCTTTAATTTCTTTAATTTCTTTAATTTCTTTAATTTCTTTAATTTCTTTAATTTCTTTAATTTCTTTAATTTCTTTAATTTCTTTAATTTCTTTAATTTCTTTAATTTCTTTAATTTCTTTAATTTCTTTAATTTCTTTAATTTCTTTAATTTCTTTAATTTCTTTAATTTCTTTAATTTCTTTAATTTCTTTAATTTCTTTAATTTCTTTAATTTCTTTAATTTCTTTAATTTCTTTAATTTCTTTAATTTCTTTAATTTCTTTAATTTCTTTAATTTCTTTAATTTCTTTAATTTCTTTAATTTCTTTAATTTCTTTAATTTCTTTAATTTCTTTAATTTCTTTAATTTCTTTAATTTCTTTAATTTCTTTAATTTCTTTAATTTCTTTAATTTCTTTAATTTCTTTAATTTCTTTAATTTCTTTAATTTCTTTAATTTCTTTAATTTCTTTAATTTCTTTAATTTCTTTAATTTCTTTAATTTCTTTAATTTCTTTAATTTCTTTAATTTCTTTAATTTCTTTAATTTCTTTAATTTCTTTAATTTCTTTAATTTCTTTAATTTCTTTAATTTCTTTAATTTCTTTAATTTCTTTAATTTCTTTAATTTCTTTAATTTCTTTAATTTCTTTAATTTCTTTAATTTCTTTAATTTCTTTAATTTCTTTAATTTCTTTAATTTCTTTAATTTCTTTAATTTCTTTAATTTCTTTAATTTCTTTAATTTCTTTAATTTCT
>JASJET010000452.1:0-72958 GCA_034092305.1 Diaprepes abbreviatus
TTGTTGCTTATACAGTGCCTTCATTTCAAAACGAACCATCCTTAATAACTTTGTTAAATAGAAAAATTTAAAAAAAAGAAAAAACACGTCAATTTAGATATACAGGGGGAAGTTTAATTTTGCATTTGTTAAAAGTCTGTCAATCACCTCCTCACCTCCAGCTAACCTCACTTTGATATGTCAAATGGGAACCCCCACCTTGTGACACATCATTGTAAGCAGCATAAAATTGTCTATCCAACCGTATAAAAAAAATTAAATCGGTTGACGTACAAGCGAACAGTGTGCAAAAATGTCTTGTAATAATGCATAATATATCGGCCTCGAACTTTAGTATGTCAAATGATTACCCTATAGTGTGATACATCATTTTAAAGGACGTACGATCTGCTATCCAACGATGTCAAAAAAAATTAAGTTAATAGACGTTATAGGCAATTAGGATGCAAAAATGTGTGTTAAATATAAGCAGTTTATTCAGTTTTATTCAGTTGAAGAAAATTATTTTATTAAATGTTCAAAATGTGCGCCGTTATTAGCGAGACAATAAAAAAGCCTATTTTGAAATTCCCCACGAACATTGGCAAGGGTTTCTCTGCTAATTCCTCTACATTCCCGAACAATTCGATCTTTTAAATCGTCAATATTTTCAGGTGGGGTTTTATAAACCTTGCTTTTTAAATACCCATAAAGAAAAAAGTCTAGAGGGGTTAGGTCTGGAGACCGTGCTGGCCATTCAATTGCACCACGTCTGCCAATCCACGTCCCTGGAAAATGTTCATCAAGCCACTCTCGAATTGCCAAAGCGTAGTGCGGGGGAGCTCCATCTTGCTGGAAATGCAAATTATTTTCATTTAGTACCATAACAGCATTTTCATCCACTTGATTTTCTAAAGATTGCACAATGGCAGGGTATATTGTGTTTTCTAAAAGGTTTAAATAAATTTGCCCAGTTAAATTATCTTCCAAAAAAAATGGCCCGATGATTTCATTGCCATAAATTCCTGCCCACACGTTAATTTTTTCGGGATATTGAGTATGCCCTTCTCGGAAAAGGTGCGGATTTTCATTATCCCAGTATCTGCAGTTATGTCTGTTAACCAGTCCATTTAGAAAAAAAGTTGATTCATCACTAAAGCAGATATTCTTAGGTAAATGGGGGTCCTCGTCAATTCGTTGGCACATTAATTCGCAAAATTGAATTCTCCTATCAAAATCGTCTTCTCCGAGTTCTTGAAGAATTTGAATTTTGTAAGGAAAAAACTTATTTTGTTTTAAAACTTTATGCACAGAGCCAGCAGAAATGTTGGTTAAATCTGCGACCTTTGAGATGGATAAAGTTGGATCTATTGCAAACTGTCCTAGTACCTCGATTTGGCATGCTTCATCTACAACCCTTTTCTCAATAGATTTTTTATTACAAACGGATCCCGTTTCTTCAAACTTTCGTACCAATTCGAGTACATATTTATGGCCCACGTTTTTGTCTTGATGCCTCTCGTTAAATGCTCTGGCGGTTCTACGAGCGCACCGATCTTCAGCTCCATGGAGAAAAATTATTTCTATTCTTTCGGCTAGCGTATACACCATTTATATTCACGTTTCAACTAGGCGTCACAATGACAATTTTAACAATAATAAACAACTGGTGTTTAAAGATCTTAAAAATTTTATTTATTACAGTGATTTTTTGTACCTATCAGGTACCGCAAAAAATATCATTGAAATAAATACACTAGATTGATTAGACTGCAATGAATTTTGCGATGAATTTTAAAACAGGCTTAGTTTTTTTCTCGCAAATATTTTAACTGTTTATTATTTTAAAAAAATATTTATTTTAAATTTAAAATAATATTTTACTCTATGAAGTAGCCATTTGACATAATAAAGTTTAATGTGATAAGGTGTCTATTATTACCACACATCTTTTCTTACTATTCGCTTGTACATCAACAGATTTTGTTTTTTTATTGGCTAAATAGGAGATAGTATGCCCTTTAAAATGATGTATCACACTATAGGGTAATCATTTGACATACTAAAGTTCGAGGCCGATATATTATGCATTATTACAAGACATTTTTGCACACTGTTCGCTTGTACGTCAACCGATTTAATTTTTTTTTATACGGTTGGATAGACAATTTTATGCTGCTTACAATGATGTGTCACAAGGTGGGGGTTCCTATTTGACATATCAAAGTGAGGTTAGCTGGAGGTGAGGAGGTGATTGACAGACTTTTAACAAATGCAAAATTAAACTTCCCCCTGTATATCTAAATTGACGTGTTTTTTCTTTTTTTTTTAAATTTTTCTATTTAACAAAGTTATTAAGGATGGTTCGTTTTGAAATGAAGGCACTGTATGTATTAGCCTTCCAGACAGAGAAAAGGAAAGAATATATACAAATAGTTTATATCACCCTGGTCCTCCCTCTACACGTGTTTTGATCACCTTATGGTCTCTTTAGTGGGGCTGTATCGAGCCTAGAGCAACATTCGCAGGACACAAATGCTATATGAAAAATAAATTTCAAGGTAAGTCGGCAGGATGTTAAAAATCTGCCACCTGCTGCCTTCGATATCAGACTGAAAAATATTGAGAGTTGAACGACATCTATGAATCACCGGAGTATTGCGAAATTTTCAAAAAATCAAAATTTCAGAAAGAAATAAAGGAATCTATCTGCCGTAATTAAATGGTTGTTTATTTGTATTATCCTTCCAGGCAGAGAAAAGGAAAGAATATATTATATTCATATATTCTTCCTTTTTCTCTGCCAAACAGTTTATTTCCTGCAAATATCGCCCTGGTCCTCTTTACATAAGCACTTCGACCACCTTATTCAAGTAATTGCAGTTATACAGGTAAAAATGTAGTGTTCACGCGCCCAGTGTGACTTTCAAAAATACTTTTATAATTTAATATTTAAAAATAATGCATGTTTATAATATGTTGTATTTAATCTGTAAATAAAACAAAAATCCCTGTTCTTAATGGTAAGTTTTTAATTTGTTGTTTCATATATAACATTACCAATGTGCATTTTTGAAGAAGCCTGGGATATAAAGAAAGAATCGAAACGTACTGTAGTAATATAATATTTACATCAAAGTCAAAGTATGACTAATTTATACAGGTCGTTTTATTATGAAAATGAACTATATTCCCTAAAATATAACCAAATATATATATATATATATATATATATATATATATATATATATATATATATATATATATATATATATATATATATATATATATATATTCAAAATAATTAAGTTCTGTGGGTAATATCCTGGGATTTTAAGTGGACAGCTATTTTCTGTGCATTTTGCTCTCGGTTCGTTAGAGCTCCACTGATGAGACCACTAGGTGGTCGAAACTAGTATGGAGAGAAAATCAGAGTGGAATTCGTAGAGAATATACTATCTGTCCCCCTTCTTAATGGTCGTAAGGAGAATAAAATACTTTTATATATATATATATATATATATATATATATATATATATATATATATATATATATATACATTTCTAAGTAATCGAAAATTTTCGAATATCCCGTGTGTGTGCTAAGTCCTTCTCAAGACTGTAGGTTACCTGACGTTTCGGCGAAATTTCATTCACTATTTTTAAAGCTTACTGTGTAGTATCTGTGAGCCAATTGATGCCTGCGATTCGAGTGCGTATTGGCTTCGTGACCGCCCAGCGTTCTTCTGAATGCTTTTCGTACCTGCAACAAGAGGGGAAATTAATGTTACTTTCGTCGAGTCACAACACGAATTTATGGATGATATTAACAAATTATTGTTAGTATATATTAGCCCTGTAGTGGCTGCACTGGGTTCTGCCCACCAGGCGTATGTATTCAAGTAAAAATAATAGTTTGAAGAGGCATTACAGTGTCACGGTTATGAAGGTTCGCATCCGCATCATTGGTTGAAAAGATTGCAATCTTCAATGTAATCGTCTAAGAAAGTACATTCTTTGTTATTTTGAATTTGTTTGTTTGATGCAAAAACAGGATTTGTGCCGACCAGGCTAGACATGCTGGCAGCCTCACCTGTATGTTTTAATCATTTTCGGAAGATTGAGACTTAAATTTAGAAAAATTCTGGCCAGAAGATTAGAACTAATTTTCTTTTACGGGTCTTGAAAGTGAACTCGATTTGATTACGGAAATAGGTAACCTTTGGTTACGGATCTAAGAAGTGAGCCAAGTGTACTTTTCCTGCATTTGTTATCTATATACCATCCAGTTTCGCGGCTTACGACGATTTATTCGTAACTCTTAACGCCTTGCCAGATTTGAATATTGTCCCGAGTGTGTTGTTTTTGGGTGGTTTTAATATTTCGGAATATTTGTCTGCGGATATAGTGCAACGTACAGTTCAAAACTACATATCACTAATAATTTTGTTAACTTCTTTAACTTATATCAGTTCAATAATGTTAAAAATCACAACAATCGACTTCTTGACTTGGTGCTTCGCCCACTGGACTCTTGCAGAGTTGTTGAATCTGATTCGGTAATGTTACCTGTTAATGTGCATCATCCTCCATTGTTGATAACATGCCCTTATCGAACGTGCAAATAAAACAATTGAAATTAAAAGAACGGTACACATATAATTTTAGAAAGGCTGATTTTTCTAGGATGTACCAGCTTCTACTCGACATTGACTGTCTGGTCTTTTCTGCGTGAGGATCTTGCTGTTCGAGAAGCTGTGGCGGCATTTTATCAGCATAAAGATGTAATTCTTAATTAGACGGTACCAAAAACTTGTTCAGGCATAGTAGGTATCCACCTTAGTTCACCAAGGAGGTAATTTGCCTATTAAAAAATAAAAAGTTGTTATGTCGGAAATACAAAGAATCTAAGGAGACTTGTGATTATTTATCTTTCAGGAATGTTAGGACAGTTGTAAAATATATTATCCGTACGTCTTATAGTACTTATCTTGCAAATGTTGAAGCGAAATTCAAAAAGAAATCCCAATCGTTCTGGTCCCACATCAATCTTAGGAAGTCTAATAGTACTTTGTCATCTGCTATGTCTTATTAAGGTCAGGAAGTAACTAATTCCACTGACATTATAAATTCATTTGAGATATTATTCAAAGAGTCCTTTATTATTTCTACTCCATATGTATCTACTTTTAGTCATAGTTGCAATTCTTTCCCTAACTCATTATCTAAAATAATGCCTAAAGACGTTGAGAAAGCCTGTAGAAAATTGAAGCGGGTCCTGATTCCATTCCTTCGTTTGGGCGTTTGCTGAACTTTTGTCTGTAATTTTTAATTTATGCATTCAGAAATATATTTTTTTCTGACTTATGGAAGGAATGAAAAATCTGTCCGATTTTAAAAAGGATAATAGAACCAGGGTTGGAATATATCGCCACACAGCGATAATATGCAATTTTGCCAAGGTATTTGCGCGGGTTCTTCAGGAATATCCTTTTACATAGCGCCTCTTGTGGTCAGCAGCATGACTTTGCTTCTGGAAAGTTAACCGTGACCAATCTTTGTACTATTGCGCACTATGTCTCAGAGCGTATTAATTCTGGCATTCAGGTCGATGTCGTTTACACAGATTTTTCCAAAGCGTTTGATCAACTTGACCACGGTGTTTTACTTTCCAAATTGTCGGATTTTGATTTGAAGATACATTTAAATCCCTCTCACTATGTTGAATACCGTGATCATAGATCAGTAATTTTGTAGTAATGTCGGGTGTTCCTCATAGGTCTAAAAAATTAACTACCTCTGAACGTCGACAAGTGCAATGTTATGCCATTCTCAAGAAGTAAAATGCCTCTACTGCATGATTATGGGATCAACGGTGCTTTTCTAAGGCAAGTTAACTACGTTAAGGACCTAGGAGTCACGTTTGACTGCAGACTCACATTTATCAATCACATTAATGATATAGTATCGAGATCTTACCGAACATTGTGTTCTATAGTGAGATCTGGTCACGAATTTCAGTTGTTCCAGGTCATAAGCACGTTATATTATTCTTTTATATGAGGCAAATTGGAATATGCCTTAGTTATCTGACATCCATATTACCATGTATAAGTCCAAAGAATGGATTACGCAAAACTACTAAAAAAAAAGGTGGAGTCACCAAACCTCAGAAAACGCGAAAGACTCAAAACATGGAGAGGAGGTGTACCCAAAGCAATGAGCTCCACAGACCTCAGAGAGAGCTAATGGAATTATCGGAGGACAAAGCTGGGTGTGGGACAACGTCGCGTGTATCACTCAGACATAAGGTTATAGGCAAAGCACACAATAAGTGAAAAGACAAGTTTCTAAATTTGAATTGTGTACGCATCTTTGTTTGTTTGCGACACCAGTGCACTCGCTATGTAAAGAAATCACTACAATCTCCCATATTCTTATCTTAACATGCTAACTAACTAGATTGCGTGAATCGGGCAATGGTTACCATTATTTACATATATATATATATATATATATATATATATATATATATATATATATATATATATACAGTGCCTTCATTTCAAACGAACCATCCTTAATAACTTTGTTAAATAGAAAAATTTTAAAAAAGAAAAAACACGTCAATTTAGATATACAGGGGGAAGTTTAATTTTGCATTTGTTAAAAGTGTGTCAATCACCTCCTCACCTCCAGCTAACCTCACTTTGATATGTCAAATGGGAACCCCCACCTTGTGACACATCATTGTAAGCAGCATAAAATTGTCTATCCAACCGTATAAAAAAAATTAAATCGGTTGACGTACAAGCGAATAGTGTGCAAAAATGTCTTGTAATAATGCATAATATATCAGCCTCGAACTTTGGTATGTCAAATGATTACCCTATAGTGTGATACATCATTTTAAAGGGCATACTATCTCCTCTTTAGCCAATAAAAAAAAACCAAATCTGTTGATGTACAAGCGAATAGTAAGAAAAGATGTGTGGTAATAATAGACACCTTATCACATTAAACTTTATTATGTCAAATGGCTACTTCATAGAGTAAAATATTATTTTAAATTTAAAATAAATATTTTTTTAAAATAATAAACAGTTAAAATATTTGCGAGAAAAAAACTAAGCCTGTTTTAAAATTCATCGCAAAATTCATTGCAGTCTAATCAATCTAGTGTATTTATTTCAATGATATTTTTTGCGGTACCTGATAGGTACAAGAAATCACTGCAATAAATAAAATTTTTAAGATCTTTAAACACCAGTTGTTTATTATTGTTAAAATTGTCATTGTGACGCCTAGTTGAAACGTGAATATAAATGGTGTATACGCTAGCCGAAAGAATAGAAATAATTTTTCTCTATGGAGCTGAAGATCGGTGCGCTCGTAGAACCGCCAGAGCATTTAACGAGAGGCATCAAGACAAAAACGTGGGCCATAAATATGTACTCGAATTGGTACGAAAGTTTGAAGAAACGGGATCCGTTTGTAATAAAAAATATATTGAGAAAAGGGTTGTAGATGAAGCATGCCAAATCGAGGTACTAGGCCAGTTTGCAATAGATCCAACTTTATCCATCTCAAAGGTCGCAGATTTAACCAACATTTCTGCTGGCTCTGTGCATAAAGTTTTAAAACAAAATAAGTTTTTTCCCTACAAAATTCAAATTCTTCAAGAACTCGGAGAAGACGATTTTGATAGGAGAATTCAATTTTGCGAATTAATGTGCCAACGAATTGACGAGGACCCCCATTTATCTAAGAATATCTGCTTTAGTGATGAATCAACTTTTTCTAAATGGACTGGTTAACAGACATAACTGCAGATACTGGGATAATGAAAATCCGCACCTTTTCCGAGAAGGGCATACTCAATATCCCGAAAAAATTAACGTGTGGGCAGGAATTTATGGCAATGAAATCATCGGGCCATTTTTTTTGGAAGATAATTTAACTGGGCAAATTTATTTAAACCTTTTAGAAAACACAATATACCCTGCCATTGTGCAATCTTTAGAAAATCAGTGGATGAAAATGCTGTTATGGTACTAAATGAAAATAATTTGCATTTCCAGCAAGATGGAGCTCCCCCGCACTACGCTTTGGCAATTCGAGAGTGGCTTGATGAACATTTTCCAGGGACGTGGATTGGCAGACGTGGTGCAATTGAATGGCCAGCACGGTCTCCAGACCTAACCCCTCTAGACTTTTTTCTTTGGGGGTATTTAAAAAGCAAGGTTTATAAAACCCCACCTGAAAATATTGACGATTTAAAAGATCGAATTGTTCGGGAATGTAGAGGAATTAGCAGAGAAACCCTTGCCAATGTTCGTGGGAAATTTCAAAATAGGCTTTTTTATTGTCTCGCTAATAACGGCGCACATCTTGAACATTTAATAAAATAATTTTCTTCAACTGAATAAAACTGAATAAACTGCTTATATTTAACACACATTTTTGCATCCTAATTGCCTATAACGTCTATTAACTTAATTTTTTTTGACATCGTTGGATAGCAGATCGTACGTCCTTTAAAATGATGTATCACACTATAGGGTAATCATTTGACATACCAAAGTTCGAGGCCGATATATTATGCATTATTACAAGACATTTTTGCACACTATTCGCTTGTACGTCAACCGATTTAATTTTTTTTATACGGTTGGATAGACAATTTTATGCTGCTTACAATGATGTGTCACAAGGTGGGGGTTCCCATTTGACATATCAAAGTGAGGTTAGCTGGAGGTGAGGAGGTGATTGACACACTTTTAACAAATGCAAAATTAAACTTCCCCCTGTATATCTAAATTGACGTGTTTTTTCTTTTTTTTAAATTTTTCTATTTAACAAAGTTATTAAGGATGGTTCGTTTTGAAATGAAGGCACTGTATATATAATATATATATATATATATATATATATATATATATATATATATATATATATATATATGGTTTGTCACAGATAAAACTAAAACGAATTGTATTAATATTTTCAATTGGCTACCGCCCACCTTGACCACCATCTGAATGCCCAGCAGTTAACCTGAGCCCTCTGCTACTCCTTTGAAAGGCTTCAATGCCCACCGTTGGGAATGTATGTTTTAGACTAGTATAACTGAGAAATATAACGAGCGAAGTATGAAGGTCAACATTTCGTTGAATTTTATAGTTCATCTTAAGAATTTATATATTTTTATGGAAATTTTCAGTATTCTCTAAGAATAAACAGGAAGTAATAAATTAATTATATTAATTTCGCAGCTGTTCCAATTTATTATTTTATAATTATTGTAAATAAAGGAAATTGACTGAGATAAAATCAACAATGGATAATTCTGATTGTTTGTTGCAACATGTGTTTTTTTGTCCTATCATCATGTGCCTTAAAAGTATATAAGCGTACAACGCGATAAAATAATTTCAAGTGTTGTGTTTTAAAGGTAAGTACAAACTTTTTGAATTTATATGTCACCTATTGATTGAAGCATATGGTTATGTTGTGGAAAAAAACGGATCTAGAGAAAGCTTGTATTTGTTGGATCCATTTATAAATTTATAAAGCTTGAAAAAATTATAACCACATAACATTTTTACAATATCAAAATATATTATAATAACAAAAGTAATGGAGAAAAAAATTTATTAAAAATATGATACAAATTTTTAAAGAATTAACTCTAAATAGCAAATTGTTAGACACCTAGATACGATAGGTTAGATATGGGAAATTTTTTAATTGGTATTTTTCATTAAATAAGAATTATTCTATAATTTAATAACATTACGATTTATTTTTGTCAGTCAGAAAGCCTTATCGTGTTATTAAATTACAAATTTTTTATAAAGTAGAAACTATTCTTAAAAATCAAAATACCCACAGTGGCTATGACACTTCGGAATATATAATTTGGTCATAATTGGTTTAGTAGTTCTTAGAATTTTTGTGAAAGTACAAACATATATTTCCTCTTTATACAGTGTCTCGTAAGTATATATGAAACTCTTTGCAGTCTACAGAAGCCATCAAAATAATCTTAATGTTCAAAAATTTTTATCAGATTTTCCTTGTTTTAACATAATTTGCTTATTAAGAAATTTAAATATTTATCATTTTTTTAGAATAAAATATGAAGCTCTTGGAGGCATTGGCAGTCTTGATGGTTATACGTGCAGCCTCCGCTGTAGACATCCACCCACTTTCAGATGAAAACATTGATTTAATTAATCAAAAAGCCAAAACGTGGAAAGCGGGGAAAAACTTCGAAGTCCATGAATGGGAAAGGGTTAAAAAAATAGCTTCTGGGGTTTTACCACGTACTTCCCATCGTAAAAAATTGTATAAATTAAATCCACACAATGAACTAGAAGATGTTCCTGATAGCTTTGATTCCCGTGAAGCTTGGCCAAAATGTGATTCTATTAAACAAATTCGTAATCAGTCAAATTGTGGATCGTGTTGGGTAAGATGTGTTTATATTTAGAAAATCCATTATCTACCTATTTGTCTGTCTGTTCCCTCATAATAAATATTTTAGTTAACAAACTAAAAATTTGGAGTTCTTTTTGCTACGAATGATTAGTTTGAAATATTGTAGTAGTAGTAGTAGTATACTACATATATATATATATATATATATATATATATATATATATATATATATATATATATATATATATATATATATGAGTTTTTTCAAGAGAATAATTCTAAACATATCTTTAACTTTAAAAAAAAAGACTCAATATAAAAAAAATCTTTAACCGAAATTTCCAATAAACTCAAAGAAATAATTCCTCTTTAACACTTCAACAGTTTTTCAGATATCTAAACATTTCTCATGAAAGGTTATTTAAAAAAAACAACATCAATAAATTAAACAGCTTGAAACAATCGGAGACAAACAAATATCTAGACACAAAAGATAACTGGATCAAGAATCTATCAAACAATGATATTCCCACAGATATAAAAAAATTTTTAGCACTAGGCTATAAATTTAGTTTAGAACCGAACTCGCAAAAGTTGGATTTTAAAAAAACTTTTAGCCAATATTGAAAACATCCTTTTTATGTATCCAGATAACAAGAGAAATGTTTTGAGATCAAAGGTCACTAATATTCTAACCAATTTCACCCACAAACCAATTCGCAATAATAGTTTTTTAAGAAATCTTTTCTATAAAACAAAGAAATTTTTCAAAGCACTAGAATAAATAATAACCAAAGCGGACAAGGGTAATACCACAGACATAATAGAAAAAACAGCTTACCTCTCTAAATCTATTAATGTTTTATCTAATGAGAGTTATTATAAACTTCTTAACAGGAATCTTACATCTACATATCAACAAAAAGCTAACAAAATTGTATCTAAATTAAAAAATAGAAACCTGTTATCTCCCGAAGAAGCTAGGCAGCTTACTATCTACGTAAACCAGATATAGCTGTACTTCCAATCATCTATTCAATTAATGCCCCTAATAGTAAGTTGTCAGCACTCATCACTAACATACTGATACAATCTTATAACAGAAATAATGATTATTTCACTCAAGATAGCTTTGCTTTTGCAATATTCCTAACAAACAAAAAACTTCCATCAAATTTTGTAATAATCAGTCTGGATGTGGTCTCGTTATATAGTAACATACCTTATTCTCTTATTCAAGAAAGCATTAATAGGCACTGGTCTGAAATTTCAGAAAATACAAAATTTACAAATAATATATTTTTAGAAATAATAAAACTTATTTTTGACACCACTTAATGTAAATGTGATAATAAATTCTACAAATATATTCTTGGCATCCCTATGGGAACTGATATATCACCGATCATTTCCCAATATGTAATGGATGACCTAATTAAATTATGTATCCCAGAATTGGGCTACCAACCCCCTTTCATGAAGAAATTTGTGGATGATTTCATTACAGGAGTATCACAAAACAATATTGAAGAGACCTTACGAATCTTCAATGCATATAGTCCACACATTCAATTCACAGTAGAATGCAACTAATAATAGTATACCTTTTCTGGACACTAAATTAATAAGGACTACTAACAACGAAATAATAGTTGATTGGTATACTAAGCTGACGTATTCGGGACGTTACATGAATTTTCACTCCTACCATAACCCAAAAACTAAAATAAATCTAGTAATTAAATTAAAAAAAAAAAGAATTACATCAATTTGTCATCCTACTCTCATTCACAACAATATAAACAGATTAAATAACATACTGAAAGAAAATGGCTATCCTCAGTGGTTCTTAAATAAGTTCTTACATAACACCATACATCACTTGACAGGAACACAACACACCCCACACAACACAGATCTATCCCACAAAATTTAAAGGTCAGAACAGAAATATCCGCCTTCACAAAATCAGTACATTCTCACATAGAAAACAACACCAATCAAAACACCACCAACATTTCCCCTGAAATTTCAGCTTTCTTAGAAGAAAAGCAACCCACATATTATTTCTCATTACCTTACATCAACCAAATCACACAAAAATTGAATAAAATTCTTTCTATGCATAGCAATATAAAAATATGTGGTAAACATATATTAACGGTTGGCCAAACCACGGATAGTAACCCCAACAAATCAGGGGTAGTATACCATTTAAAATGTATAGGCTGTAACAAACATTATATCGGTCAAACATCAACTGTTCTGAAAGATAGAATCACCAGACGCAGGAGTGATTGTAGATTGCAAAAGAGGACATGCACCTTGTCGGAACATGTGATCGTTGAGGATCACAAGTTTGATTTTGTCAGTGTTGAAGTGATTAACAAAGAACAAAACAATAGTAAAAGATATTTTCTCGAGATGGCAGAAATTTATTTAGATGATAACTGTATTAACAAGAGAAAGGATATTTAAACGAACGTTCGTAGACGCCATAGAGTGAGCTTTGAAAATGGTGAATGAAATTTCACGGAAACGTCAGCTGCCTTACAGTCTTGACAGGGACTGAGCAAATACACGGGATGCCCGAAAACCTTTGATTACATATATATATATATATATATATATATATATATATATATATATATATATATATATATATATATATATATATATATATATATGCATGCTATGTCAGATGCTCTCACGGGTGTGATGTGTAATAGAAGATTTTCGGGATATCCCGTGTGTGTGCCGAGTCCTACTTGGGATGTAGCTGACGTTTCAGGGAAATCTCATTCACCATTTTCCAAGCTCACTGTATGGCATCTGTAAGGGAACTAACTCTTGCGATCAGGGTGCGGCCGGTTTTGTGTGTATGTAAGGCGTGTTCGTTGCTGGTTAGTTCGGGCCAATCAGGTTGCAAGTTTTGCTGCGTGTCATCGGTCCTATTGCTAGTGTTGGGGGTTGTGTCGCCGAGTTATAATCCATTTTTTTACTATATACTAGCATACTTTTCCAAGTATTAGGCACCTGCTGACTGTTGTTTCTACGATTTCAGTTTTTGAGCCGCTTTAAAATTTCCATGGTTTCCTTTATATTTGTTGTGGACAGGTTTTCATATCTCGACAGAATTTTTGCTCGTGAGAAGTCGATCTTATGTCCTGTGTTTAACAAGTGTTGGGTCAGTGCAGAAGGAAGTGTTTTTTGTTTGACAGCATTTATATGTTCGTCTCTTCTGGCGCTTATTTTACTCTTGGTTTGACCTATATTTTCCACATGAAATTTTGTATTGGTTTTCCAGAGGAATTTTTTCTTTAGGAAATCCTTTACGGTCTGTGGTGAAAATAGTTTCAATGTTTTGTCTTTCGGGAATTTTTGCAATTTTGTCTGTGGTACCTCTGACATAAGGAATAAAAGTATCTATTTCTTGTGAATAGAAAAACAGTTGTTATACGAATTCTTTGTACATGTATTCAAACGAATATATCGCATTATAGTGATTTTATTTCATTGTTCTTTTGTTTCTAATAATGGAAAAAGTATTCAACTACAAAACATTCTGGCAGTTTAGAGATATAGCGCTAAATCTATCCTTGACTTAATATTTAATAGTTTTTATAATTTTGATGATGGTAAAATTTTCTCGACAAATTTTTAAATATTTATGATTCCAGAAAGGCAGATACACGACCTATAACAATAATTAATGTTTCTTCTTCAGCGTTGAACTACTGGTTGATTTTAGGACAGATGTTTTCGGAAACGGAGGGCTTCTTGTTAGCTATTCAAGACCAGGTTATTCCGATGAAGAACTATCGGAAGTTCATCATTAGAGATTCCTCAATAGAAAATGACCAATGCAGATATGGCTGTCGAACATCAGAGACCATCCAGCACATAACTGAAGGATGCCAAGCGTTTGCCGCAACCGAGTATAAGGAAAGACACGACTCAGCCGCTAAGATACTCCACCAAGAGTTAGCAGAAAAGTTAAACCTATTACAGGTAGGAAAAGTGCCTTATTACAAGTACAATCCGGAGCCTATTCTTGAGAACAACCAGTTCAAGTTATATTGGGACCGAACGGTTCTGACGGATCAAACAGTTGCTCATAATAGACCAGATATTGTACTAATAGATAAAATTTCTAGGCGAACTACACTAATCGACATTGCTGTACCTAACAACAACAACGTACAGCCAAAGTACAACGAGAAGATCGCCAAAAACAGAGATCTGGAGGTCCAAATCTGAAGAAAATGGGCAATGAACAGCGTCCAAACGATTCCCATAATACTGTCAACAACTGGAGTGATACCAAAGAACCTCCTGCAAAACATCAAGGGATTGGGCCTTAGTGAGCATCTGTAAAAGCCGATTCAAAAAGTAGTTCTCCTTGCAACCGAGCGAACCGTTCGCAAGTTCGTAGGAAATACAGCAGACAACGTCATCTAGGACCCGATAACATGGAAAGGGTTCCCACAGAGCTTCATACTTTTGGTGTCTTTGTATGTCTGGTATGAGTGAATAATCCCGAGAGGGAGTGCGATGCCGTTTGGCTTGCAAATCATAATTAATGTTCCTTCTATTACGAAATTTCGATACTTTCTACAAATAATCTACCTAAGTTTCTACGATTTCTGCAATTTTATTTTGAAAACATTTTCTTACATTAATTTTCATACCGTCTCTTGTAGTTGGAGGCAGGCGCGGATCCAAGGGGGGGCGGTGGGGGCGATCGCCCCCCCCCCAAGAGCTTTGAGTTTAGGAAAATGGACCCGATTTTTCCTCTTATACTACAGTTTATTTAAGAACTAGAGAGAGTAATAAATCATTTTTACCCTTTTTTCTCTTCGCAAACTACCTATGTTGTTTAGTCCGGTGTCTTTAGCAAAATCTATTAGACATATATATTTTTCATAAGAATGGGTTAGAAATTTTATACCCAAAAATACCGGTCTATAATAATGGACTAAAACGTAGCCTTATTCTCTCAAAAAATTCGAAGTTATTATTTATACTTACAAAATATCCATTATCAAAAATACAAAAAGTTAAACATATATGAAAAAATAAATTCGTCTATATAATATTAAAATATTTTTGGGGCTATCGGTCATTTTATTATGTATTAAAAACATTTTTAGAGTATTTGACGTTTCAGTTTATTTATTTCTTAAACTGCAGAATTACAAGTAAACACTAAAAAGGGATTCAAATGTAATTACTTTTTTATGTTGTAATTAAAATTAGACCTACTTATTTTTATTTCTATTGTACTGATATCTTAATTTAATTTACTTTATTATATGGAAATACGATAGTCCCAAAAAAATAAGATAAACATGTTAATTCTACACGCTTAAGAAAAAGACACAAATACAATAATAAAATAATTAAAAACTTACGGCTAATTGGAATTAAATATATATAAAATTTAAGAGTGGGACACACTAAAATATAAATATATAAAAAAATTAAAAAAAAACATATAAACAACATTAAACAATAAAATACAACAAAAACAAAAATTCAAATAATAAATTGTGTTTACACTAGTAAACATTACGTATCTTATTCCTAATCAAAGTCAGTGAAACTATCTTCGCTCAAATTAATTATAATTGGTTCCTCTATCTCACCGATCATGAGATCGACTTCTCACATTTTGTTTTATTCTTTTATTATATGGATTTTTCCGCAGTAACTTTATTCAAAAAATCTTTCAAAAGTTTAGTTCAATTACTAATTGTGTTATTTATAGCAACTCTACCTTTTACTTGAAAGAGATATTTACTTCTCCAACGGATAGTTTCCGGACGATTTATAGGAATAGATTTTCTATCTGGTTTTTCCCAGCAAAAATTAAGTTCTCTGAGCAATTTCTAGAGATCAGTTCTTTTAATTTCGGTAAATCGCGATCTTCATTGATTTTAGTTAGAATTTTGTAGACGGTTGGGATCTGCTTCTCATAATAAAATGTATATACAACCCCTTTAATTGCCGTTTTCATCTCTTCTTCCCACGAGGTTTTTCGTCTGCCTGTGATCGAATGTGGCTTGGGAGTACTAACAATTCCAGTCGTTTTTTCTCCTTCAGTATTCGGTACATAGTAGATTTTCCAACTCCTGTCATGTTGGAACACATCTCAACATTATAATCTAGATATTGATATCTTAAGGCATCATAAACATTCATCGTAATAAGTTTTTCGTTGAGGAAAAAATGCCCTGGTTTAACGATTTTTTAATAAATATAGAGGTGAAAGCCATATCTTTTGGGTATCTCACTAATCTCAAATAATATATAAAAACAAGGACAAACAAGATAAATCACTAAGAAGAAACTGTAAGGTGTACTCTGCTCACTGACAGAAATTAAAGTAAACTATCAGAAATTTTATGTTGCAGTAAATTTATAAAATATATTTAAATCTAAGGAAATATAATTAGATTTACGGCAGTTCTCAGTTACCTGCGGCACTGGAGCAGGTACGTTGGAGGTTTCGGTAACAGTTTTATTACTCTCTCTAGTTCTTGAATAGAGTATAGGAATGTGTATGCTTGCGATCGCCCCCCCCCCTCTCAATAGCTTTGAATTCAGGAAAATAGAACCCATTCTGCCGTTTATATTAGGAATGAGTAAGCTGCTTGCACCCCCCCCCCGTTGACAACTTTTTTTTCTTGCCAAAATGTACTTTTGTGATATCACCGCCCCCCCCAAAGAGAGAGGCTGGATCCGCCCCTGGTTGGAGGTATATTCATATTAGATGACCTCGTGGTCAGGGAACTGTTCGTACTTTTCCAATCCATTGTTGATTACAAATTTAATTTAAAAAATTATCATTTGGTCTTATGAAATTGATTGATATCTCATCATTAATAAATTACACGGTACAGCACCGTTTTCCGTAGCCACGAGGTAGTTCATTTTTGTTTCGTGTGTACCATCATGTGCTAAACGTCGGCAAAGGGAGAAACTATTTTTTTCCTATACACGATCCAAATTTCAACTAATCATGGTTGAATAATTAGTTATTTTATGGGCTTGAATAATTTCTTTAGCCTTATTTTTTCCAAATTTATATATTTTTCTCATTAATTTAGTACTGCGTCAAAAAGACTTTAAACTGATTTCAGGATTGTATATTAAGAGGAACTCAAATATGTAAAAATGTAAAGGGTGTCAGATTTTAAAAAATTACATTTCTTGCTCTTCTATTCTTTTATATGATCATCTAACTAATTAAAAACTAATTTTTAAATATAGACATAATACACTTCTGCAACATACTTTTTTTCTTAATTTTAAATAAAAGGGCTTTTAGATTTTGCCTATTGAACAACCTGTATATTTTCTTATTTCATATAATAATATGATGCCAGTGTCTTCTTGCTTATAATTTTCACTGTGGTTTTTATTGATTTATGTCTAGGGAATATTTTTTTGCACCATTCAACTTGACAATAATATTGCTCTTTACCTACATATCTGTATGGTATTAAAAAAATTGAAACTTGATAAAAATTAGTCAAAAGTAAAGTAACAAAATTAGAGTAAAATTTTTAGACAACATGGCCTTTCTTCATTGTCATTTGAGGCGTGTTTTGAGCTTACTTCAACGAAATATTTTTTGTTAATTTACACGATAGTGTTAAGCTTATTTTAACAAATTTGATTTTAGGTAGATATAACTTACTTCACCTCACAGATGATACTTAAGAAAACTGGCACTGATTGAGCGCAAACTTAAATAATGCTTAAGGGGTCTTTTAGGTTACAATTTCTCCAAAAAAAATTTTTTTTATTAATTTTTTTTAATAGAAATAAAAGAGATATCATTTTATAATTTTGCACATATATTTATTCGTACTTTCAGTATACAAAAATATTTTTTTTGGATTTTTTGATGGGTTTTTTTACCCATAACAATTTAAAAAAAAAACACCAAAAAATGACGGCGGACGTGATTCCAAGTGACTGAATCCTCTGAAAAGAAAAAAAATTTTCCGATTTTTAACCGATTTTTCACCCTCATAAATGGATTTTTTTTCAAATGGCCGCCATTTTGTTATTTTTGGACGAAAAAAAATCATTCCGGTACGGACCATAGGAACTTGAACAAGGATTAATTTGTTTTTTTTTTCTTTTCAGGCGATTCAGTCACTTGGAATCACGTCCGCCGTCATTTTTTGGAGTTTTTTTTTAATTGTTATAGGTAAAAAAACCCATAAAAAAAAACCAAAAAAAAATATTTTTATATACTTAAAGTACGAATAAATGTATGTGCAAAATTATAAAATGATATCTCTTTTCTTTCTATTAAAAAAAAATGAAAAAAAAATTTTTTTTTGAAAAATTGTAACCTAAAAGACCCCTTAAAATATGTTGATAGATATATATAGAATATTTTATTATTATTTTTTTACATTCCTATAGTAGTTACGCCATTTTAGGCTTTTGGTGCAGTAGAGGCAATGTCTGATAGAATCTGCATTCACTCAAACCAAACGAAACAAGTCTACGTTTCCGCTGAAGACTTAACCGCCTGTTGTTATGGCTATCTTGCATGCGGTTATGGATGTGAAGGTGGTTTTATTGCAGAATCCTGGGAATATTGGCAATCCGATGGTATTGTGACTGGAGGACTCTTCAATTCCTCTCAAGGTTGTCAAGATTACTCACTAGAACCTTGCGAACATCACGTTGATGCCGGAAGCAGGCCTCAATGTAGCGATTTAATTCTTGATACCCCTGAATGTGTTAGTAAATGTTACGATACTTCATTAAACTATATGGACTCTAAAACTTATGGACAAGAATTAAATAGATTCAGCAACGTTAAACAAATGCAACTGGAAATTTTCAAAAATGGACCTGTCGAAGCAAGTTTTGTTGTATATGATGATTTTCCCAGTTATAAATCCGGTAAGTGGTAAAAAACATTAATTGAAACAAGAAATATCAGTTTGGCGGATGAGAAATAGTAAACTTTGAAGAATGTATGTCCAAAATTTCATACAACGATTACTAAGATGGTATGCTTACCTTCCCCTTTCGTATCTAATATTTTTAGTCTATAAAAGTCAAAATTAGTTATAAACAAAATAATATAAGTATAACTCACGTGCTGAGTTATACCATTCAACACGATAGATTACACTGAAATAATTTATTGGTATTAAAGCAAAATTAACAGTTACACTACTGAATATATATATATATATATATATATATATATATATATATATATATATATATATATATATATATATATATATATATATAACTATATTATATAGTTTACAAAGCTAAACTTCCAGACTAAAGCTCATAGTCCACCATCTTCTTCTGTAGAGAATGATTCAAAAGCGTTTGATATGGTTGGCTGTTTCAATTATAAAAACAGCGCTACCCTAATGGAACTTAATAAAGGTGATTCTAATTAAAAGTACGTAATAAATTTACTAGTTCCAAATCTCGTTTTAACCCACTACTAAATGAAGGAGGTTCTCAATTCGTCGACTATGTCTGTTTTTTATGTATGTACACCGATTACTCCCGAACGGCTGCACCGATTTGAATGAAGTTTTTTACGTTATGTTCAGGAAGTTTCTGTGGTGGTCCCATATTTTTTTTGGACGAAATTGGTGCAGTAAAACCCAAGATGGCGCTGAAAATATGGCGGCAAAAAAAATTGTTTGATTTTCTCTAAAATTGGTATGGGGGAATTTTCGGGGTTGTACCCAAGGAATCTAAAATTATTTTAAAAAAATTTAATATGGTGGATCCAATATGGCAGACAAGAAAATTTAATTTTGTCCGATTTTCTCCAAAATTGATATGGGGGAGTTTTCGGGGTCGCACATAACGAATCCAAAATATTTTTATAAAATTCAATATGGTGGATCCAATATGGCGGACAAAAAGATTAATTTTGTCCGATTTTCTCCAAAATTGATACTGGGGAGTTTCCGGGGTCGCATATGACGAATCTAAAATCATTTTTTAATAATTCAATATGGCGGATCCAATAAGGCGGACGAAAACATTAATTTTGTTTGATTTTCTCCAAAATTGATATGAGGACGTTTTCGGGGTGGTACATAACGAATCTAAAATTATTTTTAAAAAATTCAATATGGCGTATCCAATATGATGGAAAAAAAATAATTTTTTCCGATTTTTGCAAAATTGATATGGGGGAGTCTTTGGGATCTGACATTATTAAAAAAAATTAAATATCGAGGTTCCAAGATGGTGGTTTAAAGATTCTACATCTCTCGATTTTGTCTAAAATCAGTATTGGGGGATTTTTGATAGTGTTAATTACGAATTTAAAATATATGAAACTCTGGCGGATTTGTCCTAAATTTTTACATATTTCGATTTTCTCCAAAACTGATATAGGGGGTTCTTGAGGGTGTAAATTATAGATTTAATTTCATCTTTGCAAGATTCAATGTGGCGGACCAAAAATTTTACATTTTTCGATTTTGTTCAAAGGTGGGAATGGATTGTTTTTGAGGATGTAAATAGCGAATATAAAATTATTTTAAGAAAATCTAATATATCAGATATAATATGACGGTTTAGAAATTTTAAAATTGGTACTAGGGTGCTGTGAAGGTTTTAGATTTGGATTAGATTAATACATTAAATTAATTTTTTTGAAATTCAATATGGTGAGTTGAAAATTTGACCTTATTTGAATTTTTTCAGATTTGATATTGGGGTATTTTCGGGATTGTCTATTACGAATCTAAAGTTAATTTTTTGCAACTATTAGGTTGATAAGATATAATATGAAGGACTGAAAATTTTACATATTCCGATTTTGTCTAAAATTGATATTGCGGGGTCCTTGGGGCATATACAACCTCAATACGCAGTATAAAATATATTAGGCTAAGAAATTTACGTCTCAAGTTCTTTAAATATCAATAGTGGAAGGTTTTGGAGCCTATATTATAAATCTAAAATTAATTTGAAAATTAAGATAGTGGATTTACTATGAGAGACTATATTTGTCAAGGAATTTTAAGTGGTTCAGTTTAGGGGGATGGATAAAATGGGTACTTTTTTGCCATCTTGGAGTCATTGCGAGGTACACTAATCTCGATTAGTACTTAGTTCGAATAATTTCTGGATATCATAATAAATTCAAAACTAAGAATCGAAAAGCAAAATTTTTATAAAAAAAATTGAACCGATATTTAAAAATGCGCTAAAAAGTGAAAAATAACTATAAATTTTTATATGAAATTGAAATTTTTGAAGTCGGCCCCAAACTAATACCTGACAAAATGTGATTCGCATTAAGAGATTAAAAATAGTTTATTTGTATTTGCTTTCTTACCATAATTTGTATATATTAGTAGCTATTTGTTTCATTTAGAAATAATTTGGCGCCGACTTCAAAAGTTTCAATTTCATGTAAAAATTTATAGTTATTTTTCACTTTTCAGCGCACTTATATAAGTCGGTTAAATTTTTTCTTTTTAATTTTATTTTTAGACACAAACTACGTTTTCAATAGTTATTTTATGGAGTTACCTTATACAGCGTGAAAAAGAAACAAACTTGGCATCACATGTCACCAAATTTTAATAGCCCTATTGAAAACACACATTTAATATTGCTCTACTTTAAACACAATATGTCTGGAATGAAGCATTGTTAAAACTAAAAAGTTTTATGTAAGTTGCGTTGAGCCTTACCTTCCAACAGTGGTGCAATTTACAAAAAATGGGCAAAAAATCTAAATTATCTTATACAGCTTAAATTTTGTATAAGGGCTGAAAATTATATTTACAAAAACTTTTCAAAAAAAAATAAAATTTGACAGATAATGTTGCCAAAGTCAAATTTCAAGGAAAGCAATTAACAAAAAACATTTCCATATTATGTGGACTTTACTGGACACACTATTGATGGAAATGATTTATTTTTGAGAGTTTCTTCAACATAAGTCATTTTTTAAATTTTCAGGAATAGACCTCTTCGTAAAGGATGATATTTCTGGTTCTGTTGAACCAATTAGAGTTTGCAAAATAGGAACTGAAAGTCATTTCATGACGAAAATCAAAACTTGAAATCCTATGAATGATTAAACTTACCCAAAAATCATAAAAAATTCGCAGAAACAGCGCTGCATTGCAGGTGCTGTAAAAAAGGCCGATTCACACTAAGAGTACATAATAAATTAATAGATTGAAAAGATCTTTTCAAGCCAAAGAAATGTTTTCTCAGAATTCGTATCGATCCAAAATTGTAGATTTTGCAAGCATTTGAAAATATTAAAGAAATGGGCAAATAAGAGATCCTTTTGGGACTTCAAATGGGCATGTTTCCGTTTCTCGGGCGCCTCAAGCGTTCAACTTCTGTATAAGTTCCTTTATTTAATAGTAAAATGAGATATAATTTTTTCAGATTTTCTTGGATCTTGAGGGGCGCAGTATGGGATCAAAATCCAAAAGAATGACTCATTTTATAGAAACCTCCGTTTATTTATACAAATTCCTAAAATTATTGCAGTATGAATAGTATTTTTATACAATTATTTATGTTTTAGGTCTATCAAGCTACAAGTAAAAACGCTGTTGGAGGTCATGCCATCAAAATCATTGGTTGGGGAGTCGAAAATGATACTCCATACTGGTTGATCGCCAACTCATGGAACACCGACTAGGGTGACAACGGTTACTTCAAAATTCTACGGGGAAAAAACCATTGTGGCATTGAAGGAGGCGTAATGGCCAGTTTGCCTGTTCTATAAACTATGTAACTTTCTAATTGCGTCTTGCAAACATTCTAAGATGAAAAATTTTATATTTTTTAACTTAAATTTTTATATTTGTAATTTAAAAAATGGATTTATCAACTCTCGGAAAGGAATAATAGTCAGGCTGCCCAGTAGGTTTTCGTAGCTGATGAAGGGACATGGATCCACTTAAGTTTATTATTTGTATTTTGACCCCCTAATTACGAAAATCGTCAGGTAATTTGTTATAAACAATAAAATTATTAATAATTAAAAACAATTTTTTTTTGTGAAATCTCATCTACCCTTTCTATCAGTCTTTGAAGTCCTTCAGCTGTGTTTGCAAGAAGGACAGTATCATCTGCATATCATTACTGATCAAAACCCTATTTAAAGAGATATCGTCTTTGACCTCTTCAAGTGCTTACCGAAATAGTTTTTCTGAATAGATGTTAAAGAGTAGTGGGGATAACACACAATCCTGCCGAACACCCTGACGAATTTGGAATTTTTGTGATTCCTTTTTTCCACCTGAACAAATGATTCTTGTTTCTAATAAAGGCTCGAAATAATTCGTAAGTTTTTATCATCCAATTGTTGCTCTTGTAGTATTTCTATTAGTTTTGAATGAAATACTTAGTCGAAAACATTTTCAAAATGAATAAAACAGGTAAATACATCGCAATTTACATCACAACTTCGCTGAATTAAAACATTTAAATTAAATTGTGCCTCTCTTGTACCTAAGCCGTTCCTGAAGCCAAATTGCGTATCGCAAATGTCTTGTTCAAGTTTCGGGTATATTCATCCATATATTATTTTAAGAAATACTTTTAGAACATGACTCATAAGACTGATGGATCTTCTAAACCTCACATTTTTTGTATGTGGGTTTTTTGGGGATAGGAATAAAGGACGAAACTAGCCAGTCATCAAGAATATTTCCTGTGTCATAAACATGATTAAATAAGTCGGTTAAGATATCGAAACGATCTTCTTGGATTAGTTTAAGCAAGTCATCACAAACTCCATCTGATCCTATGGCCTTTTCTTTTTTGAGATTTTTTTTAATTTGTTACTTCTCCTTTTGTGATGGGAGGCCCTGTTATTTTTTTCTGCAAGTTCACCTCTCTTTTCGTTATTGAATAATGATTGCATATATTTTTTCCATTTCTTAACCTTATGCCCGGCTTCCACAATGGCTAGTCCATTGTCGTCCGTAATAATCCTTCTATCAGTTTTTCTTCCTACGCCAGCAGTTTCTTCTAGTTTTTTGTATAGATTGAACAAATCATGTTGACGGTTTAACAGTTCTATTTCGTCTCATTGTTTATTCCACCAATCTTCCTTTGTTAATTTTATTTTATTTCTAATCTCGTTGTGGACATTCTTGTATTTTGTTTGATCTTTATTGTTGTATTGTCCCCGTTTTTCCATAAGCTACAAAATTTTATCTGTCATCCATTTTTGTTTCTATTTTTCATGTTTGTTCTAAGTTTTTCTTTAGCGGTTTTTTAAATTATGCTCTTGACAGAGTTCCATTTAATTTCGTCATTATGTCAGTCATGTTCTTTTTATTTCATCGATCTTATTATTTAGATGTTCAGTAATATCATTCTTGATGGACTCATTTTTTAATTTGTGTGTATATATTCTTAGGTGCGCTAAGAAGTGAAATATAACTATACATTTTTAACCGACTTCTAAAAGAAGGAGGTTCTCAATTCGTCGACTATGTATTTGTTTTTATGTATGTACACCGATTACTCCGGAACGGCTGCACCGATTTGAATGAAATTTTTTACGTTATGTAAAGAAAGTTGCTGCGGTGGTCCCATATTTTTTTAGATGAAATTGGTGCAGTAAAATCCAAGATGGCGCTTACAATATAGCAGCCAAAAAAATTAATTTTGTCCGATTTTCTCCAAAATTGGTGCGGAGAAATCTTCGGGGTTGTACCCAACGAATCTGAAATTATTTTAAAAAAATTCAAAATGGCGGATCCAATATGGCGGACAAATTTTTTTAATTTAGTCCGATTTTCTCCGAAATTGGAATGGAAGAGTTTTCGAGGTTGCACATAACGAATCTGATATTATTTTTAAAAAATTTAATATGGCGGATCCAATATGGCGGACAAAAAAATCAATTTTGTCAGATTTTTACCAAAATTAGTAAGGGGGAGTTTATGGGGTCGCATATGACGAATCTATAATAATTTTTAAAATATTCAATATGGCGGATCCAATATGGCCGACGAAAAAATCAATTTTGTCCGATTTTCTCCAAAATTGGTACGGGGGAGTTTTCGTAGTCGCATATGACGAATCTAAAATAATATTTTAAAATTTCAATATGGCGGATCCAATATGGCCGACAAAAAATTAATTTTGTCCGATTTTCTCCAAAATTGGTACGGGGGAGTTTTCAGAGTCGCATATAACGAATCTAAAATAATTTTTAAAAAATTCAATATGGCGGATCCAGTATGGCTGACAAAAAAATTAATTTTGTCCGATTTTCTTCAAAATTGGTACGGTGGAGTTTTTGGGGTCGCATATGACGAATCTAAAATAATTTTAGAAAAATTCAATTTGGCGGATTTAATATTACCGACAAAAAAATCGTCTTTGTCCGATTTTCTCCAAAATTGGTACGGGGGAGTTTTCAGAGTCGCATATGACAAATCTAAACTAATTTTTTAAAAACTCAATATGGCGGATTCAATATGGCGGACAAAAAAAAATCAATTTTGTCCGATTTTCACCAAAATTGGTACGGGAGAGTTTTTGGGGTCACACATAACGAATCTAAAATTATTTTTTAAAAATTCAATATGGCGTATCCAATATGGTGGATAAAAAATTAATTTATTTTCTTTAAATATCGATATTGCAAGGTTTTGGGGCTTATATTACCAATCTAAAATTAATTTGAAATTTAAGATAGTAGATTTTCTATGACCGACTAAATATTCGTTTGACTTAATTTGATTGGTATTTGGAAAACCTTAAGAACTAAAAAATTTTTAGTGGTTCATTTTAGGGTGATTTACAACTTTGGATAAAATGGATACTGTTTTGCCAGTTTGGAGTCATTGCGAGGTACACTAATCTCGATTAGTACTTAGTTCAAATAATTTATGGATATCATAATGAATTCTAAAACTAAAAATAGAAAAATAAAATTTTTATAAAAAAATTGAACCGACTTCTAAAAGTGCGCTAAAAAGTGAAAAATAACCATACATTTTTATATGAAATTGAACTTTTTGAAGTCGGCGCCAAATTATTTGTACACGAAATAAATAACTACTAAAATATACAAATTATGGTAAGAAAGCAATTAAAAATAAAGTATTTCTAATCTGTTTATGCACATCACATTTTGTCAGGTATTAGTTTGGCGTCGACTTCAAACAGTTCAATTTCATATAAAAATGTATGGTTATTTTTCACTTTTTAGCGCACTTTTAGAAGTCGGTTCAATTTTTTTATAAAAATTTTATTATATAAAATTGAAATTTTTGAAGTCGACGCCAAACTAATACCTGACAAAATGTGATTCGCATAAACAGACTAAAAATACTTTATTTATAATTGCTTTCTTAACATAATTCGTATATATTAGTAGTTATTTATTTCATTTAGAAATAATTAGGCGCAGACTTCAAAAATTTCAATTTCATATAAAAATTTAAAGTTATTTTTCACTTTTTAGCGCACTTTTAGAAGTCGGTTCAGTTTTTTTATAAAAATATTATTTTTCGATTTTTAGTTCTGAATTCATTATGATATTCATAAATTATTTGAACTAAGTGCTAATCGAGATTAGTGTACCTCGCAATGACTCCAAGGTGGCAAAAAAGTACCCATTTTATCCAGAATTGTAAATCACCCTAAAATGAACCACTAAAAATTTTTTGATTTTTAGAGTTCTCCAAATACCAATAAAATTGTGTCAAACAAATATTTAGTCTATCATAGTAAATCCACTATCTTAATTTTCAAATTAATTTTGGATTGGTAATATAGGCCCCAAAACCTTCCAATATCGATATTTAAAGAATTTGAGAGGTAAATTTCTTAACCCGACATATTTTATATTGTATATTGAGTTTATATACGCGCCAAGAACTCCGCAATATCAATTTTATATAAAACTCGAAAATGTAAGAGTTTTAGTCCCTCATATTGTATCTTATTAACCTAATAGTTTTAAAAAATTAATTTCATATTCGTAAAACACCACCCCCCAACCCCCTAATACCAAATTTGAAAAAATGCGAATAAGGAAAAATTTTCTTTCTACCATATTGGATCCGCCATATAGAATTTCACAAAAATAATTTAACACCTTAATCTAATCCAAATCTAAACCATTCAAAACCCCCTAGTACCAATTTTAGATGAAATCCAGATATTTAAAATTTCTAAACGGTCATATTGCATTTGACGTATTAGATTTTCTTAAAATAATTTTATATTCGTTATTTACGTCCTTAAAAACGATTCAGTTAAACATTTGAACAAAATCGAAAAATGTAAAATCTTTAGTCAGCTATAATGCATTCGACATATTGAATCCTGAAAAATACTATTAAATTCTTAATTTAGATCCTCAATAACCCTCTATATTAGTTTTGGAGAAAAATGTAAAATTTTTCGAACACCATATTGATCCTGCCAGATTGAGTTTTCAAAAATTAATTCAATTTCGTAATTAACCCTAATAAAAATACCCCAATACTGACTTTAGACAAAATCGAGAGTTGTAGAATCTTTAATCCGCCATCTTAGATCCGCCATATTTATTTTTTTTTAAATAATTTCAATTTTGAAAAAAACTCTGACAAAATTAATTTTTATAAAATTCAATATGACGTATCCATATTGGATACGTCATATTGAATTTTTTAAAAATAATTTTAGATTCGTCATGTGCGACCCCGAAAATTCTCCCGTACCAATTTTGGATAAAATCGGACAAAACTGATTTTTTGTCTGCCATATTGGATCCGCCATATTGAATTTTTTAAATATAATTTTAGATTTATCATGTGCGACCCCGAAAACTCTTCCGTACCAATTTTGGAGAAAATTGGACAAAATTTAATTTTTGTCCGCCATATTAAATCCGCCATTTTGAATTTTTTTTAAATAATTTCAGATTCGTTGTGTACGGCCCCGAAAATTCCTTCATACCAATTTTGGAGAAAATCGGACAAAATTAATTTTTTTGGCCGCCATATTGTCAGCGCCATCTTGTATTTTACTGCACCAATTTCGTCCAAAAAAATATGAGACCACCGCAGCAACCTCCTGAACATAACGTAAAAAATTCATTCAAATCGGTGCAGCCATTCTGGAGTAATCGGTGTACATACATAAAAAAAAACATACATACTCGACGAATTCAGAACATCCTTCTTTTAGAAGTCGGTTAAAAATGATGAAACAATTCTTAGATTTTCGAAACCTTGCGTCGTTTCACACGCCTTGTCAGCATGTTTCATATTATAAGTACATCTGATCTGCATTAAACAGATTAGATATACAGTTAGTTATTCTTGTCACGCTACTAATTGTTTTGAATCAAATGTTAAACACTTCAAAAAATAAAATCTAAATTTGCAGATAATATGTCTGAATTTTGAATGGGCTCGATTATTATTGGAAAATTTTTACACATAAAATCTTAAATTAGACTTGTTAAAGATTGTATTATCACAAAAGTTGTTTTTATATTTGTCTACAACTACGTCTAATTTTTTTAATACTTGAAGCCGCTGAAGTATTTTAGAAACAAGAAAACTTCTTTTAGGTTTAGACAGAGCTGCAAATTCATATTTCAAGTTAATTGTTTTAAGGGGTCCAAGGACATGCAGGGAAAAGGTTTTAAAATTTTTTCTCAAAAATAAAGCTAGATACGAAAAGATAATAAAATTGTATCTATATATCTATATCTATATCTATATATATATATATATATATATATATATATATATATATATATATATATATATATATATATATATATATATATATTGGTTTTACCGCTTATACAATCCCAACTCGTTACATACTTATTACGAACACAGGCCAAATGAACGTTCTCAAGCCCGGGCTTGGGGCTTGAAAACGTTCCTTTTGCCAGCGTAATCAGGAGAGTCATAAGATGCTAGGGACAAAATATTAGCTGGGCCTAAGATTGTGGTAGAATATCGAATTATATATTGATTTAATTCCGAAATCTATCGTGTAGAGGACGCTAGCGTCTGATCCGTATATAGTATGTAATTCGATTCGTTAGATCAACGTTCACAAGCCCCTAAAATTGGCAACCACGCAGTTTGTATAACAATCAATATATCTGTTGGTTTTAATGACTTTGTTAGACCAATTGTACTTTACCGACGGCCATAGACTAACTAGAATGATAATATAATATCAATCATACAAATTATTTCTCCATTTTAATGTTCTGCGAAAGAATGGAAAGTAACATTTTTACTTTCGAAAATAATTCTCAAAATTATTTTTATTTGCAAAGTACAAAGAATATTATTATTACATGATTAGTCAAAAACTTCCATGAAACGTTTTTAAAAAATACGATTTTTGTCAATTTACAAAAAATAGAGGAAGAGGTGGCCATTTTTTCTATATAATATTATTGATATTAAAGAAAAAAGTTATTATGTTTAAAGATTACTGTTATCCAATTTTGGAAATTGATATACCATAATTAGTCTTTTATAAAATTTATAAACGATGTATCTATATATTTACTACTGGAACTAGCGAGTTTTTTGTGTCCCATTTGCATCAGTGTAAAAGTGTATTGTTTTGGTTATTATGATCACTCCTAACCTGAAAAGTTAGTGCTACTAATGTACATTCAGTCTAATTAATGACAAAAACCGCTGCCAATCCGTTGACAGTTCAAATTACTGCTGCCAGATACATGTAAAAAGAGTTGAACACCGAGCTCATTTCCTTAAATTTAAAATTTATACCGGGCGAAGTTTCAGCATGATGCAGATAAATATTTTGGTATTTTTTTTATATACTCTCGACCCCACTTTTCACTGTTGAACTAGGTGTGCAGTACATACTTTTCGTAATAAAATAGATAACTAAATATACTTTCACGCTAATGCAAATTGAAAAAAACTGTCGATAACTCCCGGGCTGCGATTCTATAAAAGTATAGGGCAAGAGAATGTCATAATAAGGATCTTCCATCTTTGTTCAGTCTGTAGTAACACATAAGTATGTCACTGTCCTTAAAGGAAAGGGAATGTCAAAACATATGCTTACAGAATCTGGCCTCCGGTCTAATTGAATTTTTAAAAAACAGGTTTCAAGCGACCATATGGAGATTTGTTAATGCAAAATAATTTCTTTAAAATTTTTGTCTATTTGTTTCTACTACTGCCACATGACATTAAACCCACTTAGATGAGACTTTCGTAGTTTAAAAGCCTATAATAAGACTCTAAATCGTGATCCTATGAAGGCTAAAGGGGAGCATTAAAAGAAAATGCTTTTTTAACCGACTTCTAAGAGAAGGAGGTTCTCAATTCGTCGCGTATGTATGTTTTTTTTTATTTATGTACACCGATTTCTCCGGAACGGCTGCACCGATTTGAATGAAATTTTTGCGTTATGTTCAGGAAGTTGCTGCGATGGTCTCATATTTTTTTTTAGATGAAATTGGTGAAGTAAAATCCAAGATGGCGCTTACAATATGGTGGCCAAAAAAATTAATTTTGTCCGATATTCTCCAAAATTGGTATGGAGAAATTTACGGGGTTATATCCAACGAATCTGAAATTATTTTTAAAAAATTCAGAATGGCGGATCCAATATGGCGGACAAAAAAATTTAATTTTGTGCGATTTTCTCCAAAATTGGAATGAGGGAGTTTTCGAGGTCGTATATAACGAATTCAAAATATTTTTAGAAAATTCAATATGGCGGATCCAATATGGCGAACAAAAAATCAATTTTGTCCAATTTTCTCCAAAATTGATACGGGGGAGTTTTCGGGGTCGCAGATGACGAATCTAAATTTTTTTTTTAAAATTCAAAATGGCGGATCCAAGATGGCGGATTAAATATTCTACATCTCTCGATTTGGGTCTAAAGTCAGTACTGGTGGATTTTTGTTAGTGTTAATTACGAATTTAAAATATTTTTTGAACAACTCAATCTGACGGATTCAATATAGTGTCCTAAAAATTTTACATTTTTCGACTTTCTCCAAAACTAATATAGAAGGTTCTTAAGGATGTAAATTAAGAATTTAATAGTATTTTTTCAGAATTCAATAAGGCGAACTAAAAATTTTACATTTTTCGATTTTGTTCAAATGTGGAACTAAATCGTTTTTGAGGATATAAATAGCGAATATAAAATTATTTTAAGAATATCTAATATGTTAGATGCAATATGACCGTTTAGAAATTTTAAATTTCTGGATTTCATCTAAAATTGGTACTAAGGGGTTTTGAAGGGTTTAGATTTAGATTAGATTAAGGCGTCAAAATTATTGTTTTGAAATTCAATATGGCGGATCTAATATGGTGGGTTGAAAATTTTACCTTATTCACATTTTTTCGGATTTGATATTAGGGCGTTGGGGGGTGGTGTATTACTAATATGAAGTTAACTTTTTACAACTATTAGGTTGATAAGATACAATATGAAGGACTAAGAATTTTACAATTTCCGGTTTTATCAAGAACTGATATTGCTTTGTTCTTGGGGAGTGTACAAACTCAATATGCAATATAAAATATATCGGGCTAAGAAATTTACGTCTCAAATTCTTTAAATATCGATATTGGAAGGTTTTAGGGCCTATGACAGACTAAATATTTGTTTGATACAATTTCATTGGTATTTGGAGAACTCTAAGAATCAAAGAATTTATAGTGGTTCATTTTAGGGTGATTTACAATTCTGGATAAAATCGATACTTTTTTGCCACCTTGGAGTCATTGCGAGGTACACTAATCTCAATTAGCACTTATTTCAAATAATTTATGAATATCATAATGAATTCAAAACTAAAAATCTAAAAATAAAATTTTTATAAAAAAAATAGAACCGACTTCTAAAAGTGCGCTAAAAAGGGAAAAATAACTATACATTTTTACATAACGCCAAATTATTTCTAAATGAAATAAATAACTAATATATACAAATTATGGAAGAAAGCAATTGCAAATAAAGTATTTTTAATCTGTTTATGCGAATCACTTTTGGTCAGGTATTAGTTTGGCGCCAACTTCAAAAATTTCAATTTCATATTAAAATTTCTAGGTATTTTTCCCTTTTTAGCGCACTTTTAGAAGTCGGTTCAATTTTTTTATAAAAATTTTATTTAGCATTGAAATGTCACGTCGATGATTCGAATTCAATTTCCTGCTGGTTTTTTTGGCTGTTATTATTATTCTTTTTATATGAGGTTGAAATATTGAATTTATTTTTTTAATTAAAAAAGATTTAAAATTAATTATTAAATAAAACACGTCAAAATATTTTTTATCTTTTAACAGTTTTTCGGAAAATGCTTCCTTGCCAAGAGATTTACAATTTTATGCAAAAAAATTACGAAATTCGTTATTTTTGGAAATTTGAACCTTCAACATCAACAGAGATTTTTTTGATGTGAGCAAGTGGAGTTTGTGACGCTGAAAGTGGGACTCAAAAGTAACCCGTTTCAGACGTGTTGCGTGAGCGTACACACAAGATGGTGGTTGCGGCCGCACAGACGCGCGCTATGAGGGCATATTTCACTTTCTTACCTTTTGAATTATTTTATTTCAAGTCGACGATTTTTATTTACTATGATATTACTTTATTGAAACTAATATATAATCTGTTATTTTATTTATTGTCTAAAGATAGCGCTCTATTTTATATTATTCATTATTTTCACCTCCAATAATATGATTATTTTCATCAATAACCCGATTTGTCGGGTAAAAATCATCGTCTTCCATAAAATGTTGTTTAACATTCATACAATTCTGTTATAAACGTGCGTATACTGCGCAGCATTCTAAATTCGAGGATACACAGACACAATTTTGTGTAAATTTTCCAGTGTATGAACAGACATATCTTTGTAGCATGTCCAAAGCTTCAAAATAATTAAACTCTAAACAGTTATTTCCAAGTTTCCAACTATGAGTTAATGGATCAAGAGATACAATATTACTTTTTTTGCTTGATCCCATTCGTTTGTTTGCCATATCGCTCTTAAATAATGTTAAACTAAGGCCGATTTAGAAGGTGGCAAATTTTCATCAGATATATTTTTTTTTCAACGCGATATTGTATCTTAGTTTTTTTTATACATTCACAACAGTCTTTAAAGTTATTCTGAGAGACATATTTTTGATAAATACACTGTCAAAGTATTAAGTCCATCACCTGCAGGTTTATTTAAAGCTTTGTACGCCTTCTTTTTTCCAACGTCATATATGAAACTTAATCTATCACAGCATTGATTATTAAAATACTGTCACACTGAATTTTTCCAATATCGTTTGCAATAGTATGTACGGGAATAAATCGAGAAAACATTTCCAGTATTAAACCATAAAAGAAGTTCCTTTAAGGATCCATGATAAGATAAACACATCTGTGTCTGGGGATTTAAAAATAATTTTAAACTTTTTATCGGAATCCAGCTCTTGTAACTGACAGGCATAAAATACAATCTTGGTATCTGCTTCTGTATGATCACACAAGAAATATGCATCGAAATATTGATCTTTTTCCATCATAACATATGCTCAACGGCTCCAGAAATGATCAACTTATTCTGTATTGGTAACCGAATAGTTTTTTTATATAATTTTCAATAAATTCCATTAAATTTGATTTACTTGTCTCATTACTGCAGAATTTTTAAAAGTTTCATGTAGATTGACCGCCAATAATTATATATTCTTTGTTTTCGCTATCATTTCCATACCTCCGAATTCGTTCCAACTGTTCTGGATTAACCGTTGTGCTGTCGTATCGATCATAAATCAAGTGAATTTTATCTACTCGATCAAATCTGTGTAATAATCCATTCATAATTTTATTGGTTAAATTACCATTCAATTATCAAAATGGTGTAATTCATCGTTTCCATTCAGTATCAGAATAACTACCTAAGACATTTGTAGTCATAGTTCATCTTGAAGTAGCAAGTTCTTTTTGAGTCATTTCTGTGATTCTAGTCTCTGATTTTGTACTCTTGATTACTGTCATTTCAGTTGTTACATCTGGGAATAATCCCGAAATGCTTCATTAGTGAAATTAACATTAAGGTATCCCTTTAAAAACTGTTCTTTGGCTTCAGTTGGTAGCATAAGGAGAATTATAAAGCACAAAAAGTCTCACATCGTAATTCGGTTTATCGCAAATAAAGAAAAAAGGAAGCATAGATAAGTGAGTGGAAACGTATCGGCTCAAATAACTCTAAATTTGAATTTAAGATTCAAACCACAATTGAAAATTTTCAGATTCTTCACTTCCTTCTTTTCTATATTTGTCAAATAATGTCATAAATGTATTACTTCTATCTAAAGAAAGTTTTTCTAAACCATATTTCTTATATGTACCCGTAGAATAACTACTGTAAACGTTTCGATATTTTTTATCAGAACCGCTAGAGTTTCTATTTTATTATTTTTTTAGTTGATCAAAAAAATGTTCTATCAATAACTGCATTAGCCTATCATATATTAAAATTAATTCTCGAACGACCCCTCCAAAATTCTGTCTACGGTATTTCCAGCAAAAACTTTAGATTCGGCTAGCATATCTCTTATGCCACAACTTCCCCATATTTTTCTGAGGCATTAAATTGCACAGCAAACAGTATGAAAAGCGCCTAAACGAGTAACAACATTTTTTAATTTATTACTAATCAAATTTGACCAGCTGAATTAATGTATACAACTGTTGCTCAAACGTTTGAATACAGTATTTTTGACCGCAAGCTTCCGTTCAATTATAGTATATATTGTATTAAAATCAATTGTTTTTTTATTAAGAGATAGTAAATACTGAGCAATAGTGACTACATTTTTTATTTCTTCAAAGTGAGTATTATATACAGAATTGTATTCTCTACAAAGGTAAAGTTAACGAAACTGTTAGTTTCAATTTAAAAATTTAGATAAAATGCTCAAATGTAAAAAAATGCCAATCAAAATGACCAGATTTAAAGAGAAAGGAATATTTCTACACAAAGATTTTATATCATTATTCTTTGCTGTTTAATATTTTACATGGCGTAAAAATGACAACACTGGCGGGTCTGAATCACTGGTAAAATGATACAAATTTGATATACTGGGCTTTAGTTCGAGATAAGTTGCAATTGGCTCGTGAACGTGGCTAATATAATATGAAAAAAAAAATTTTTTAATTGGCTTACCCCTCTCAATAGTAATTGATTTCATGAATAAAAATAATCATACAACGCATATTTATTTGCTTCTAATATAATTGTTTCTGGGTGGTCTAAGGTGGTCTGACAACGACGTTAAAACCTGTATATATATATATATATATATATATATATATATATATATATATATATATATATATATATATATATATATACAGGTTTTAACGTCGTTGTCAGACCAATTTCACTTTACAGACCACCATAGACCACCCAGAAACAATTATATTAGAAGCAAATAATTATGCGTTGTATGATTATTTTTATTCATGAAACCAATTACCATTGAGAGGGGTAAGCAAATTTGAAAAAAAAAATTTTCGTGTTATATTAGCCACCTTCACGAGCCAATTGCAAATTATCTCGAACTAAAGCCCAGTATATCAAATTTGTATCATTTTAGCAGTGATTCAGACCCGCCAGTGTTGCCGTTTTTTCGCCATGTAAATATTAAACAGCAAAGAATAACGATATAAAATCATTTCTGTAGAAATATTCCTTTCTCTTTAAATCTGGTCATTTTGATTAGTATTTTTACATTTTTAACCGACTTCTAAAAGAAAGAGGTTCTCAATTCGTCGACTATATATGTCTTTTATTATGTATGTACACCGATTACTCCGGAACGGCAGCACCGATTTGAATGAAATTTTTTACGTTATGTTCACGAAGTTGCTGCGGTGGTCCCAAATTTTTTTGGATGAAATTGGTACAGTAAAATCCAAGATGGCGGCCAAAAAAAGTAATTTTGTCAGATTTTCTCCAAAATTGGAATAGGGGAATTTTCGGGGTTGTACCCAACGAATCCGAAATTATTTTTAAAAAATTCAATATGGCGGATCCAATATGGCGGAAAAAAAAATTTAATTTTTTCTAATGTTCTCCAAAATTGGTATAGGGGAGTATTCGGGATCGCACATAACGAAAATAAAAGTATTTTGAAAAAATTCTATATGGCGGACGAAAAAATCAATTTTGTCCGATTTTTTTCAAAATTGATATGGGGGAGTTTTTGGGATCGCACATTACGAATCTGAAATTATTTAAAAAAACTAAATATGGCGGATCCAAGATGGCGGATTAAAGATTCTACATCTCTCGATTTTGTCTAAAATCAATATTGGGGGATTTTTGTTAGTGGTAATTGGGAATTTAAAATATTTTTTGTAAAACTCAATCTGAAAAATTCAATATGGTGTCCTAAAAATTTTACATTTTCCGATTTTCTTCAAAACTGATATAGAGGGTTCTTGAGGATGTAAATTATGAATTTAAAAGTATTTTTTAAGATTCAATATGGCGAATCCAATATAGGAGAATAAAAATTTCATATTTTTCAATTTTATTTAAAGGTGGGACTAAATCGTTTTTAAGGATGTAAATAGCAAATATAAAATTATTTTAAGGAAATGTAATATGTCAGATGGAATATGATGATCTAGAAATTTTAAATTTCCGAATTTCATCCAAAATTGGTACTAGTGGGCTTGAAGGATTTAGATTTAGATTAGATTAAGATGTTAAAATTACTTTTTTGAAATTCATTATGGCGGATCCAATATGGTGGGTTGAAAATTTTACCTTATTCGCATTTTTTCAGATCTGATATTATGGGGTTTACGTCTCAAGTTCTGCAAATATCGATATTGGGGGATTTTGGGGGCCTATATTACCAATCTAAAATTAACTTGAAATTTAAGGTAACGAATTTACTATGACAGATTAATTATTTGTTTGAAGCAATTTCACTGGTATTTGGAGAACTCTAAGAATTAAAGAATTTTTAGTGGTTTATTTTAGGGTGATTTACAACTTTGGATAAAATGGGTACTTTTTTGCCACCTTATTACGAAGTACATTAATTTCGATTAGTACTTAGTTCAAATAATTTATGGATATCATAATGAATTCAAAACTAAAAATCGTAAAATAAAATTTTTATAAAAAAATTGAATCGACTTCTAAAAGTGCGGTAAAAAGTGAAAAAAAAACTTTAAATTTTTATATGAAATTGAAATTTTTGAAGTCGGCGCCAAATTGTTTCTAAATGAAATAAATAACTACTAATATATACAAATTATAGTAAGAAAGCAATTATAAATAATAATTATCTGTTTATGCGAATCACATTTTATCAGGCATTAGTTTGGCGCCGACATTTCATATAAAAATTTATAGTTATTTTTCACTTTTTAGCGTCGGTTTGAGAAGTCGGTTCAATTATTTATAAAAATTTTATAGCATTTTATCTAAATTTTTAAATTAAAACTAACAGTTTCATAACTTCGCCTTTGTAGAGAGTACAATTCTGTATTAGTTAATATGACGATATTTTGGCATCTAGCTTAATTTATAATAATTAAATAAAAAAACACCATCAAGTAAGGAGTTTAATTTTAAAGGTAAATGCTACATATAAAACAAACGTGCCAATGGGGGGGGAATACAGCCTAAGAAAATGAAATGAATTTTTAAATATAAACACAAAACCTTAATTTTTTAAATTACATATTTTTTAAATTTTCCGTCCTGGTTTTTAATTTATGTCCAAGAATAGCAATTTGCGGATTGATAGGAAGTGAAGGTAGGTCAAAAATTTATTTTTTAAATATTAACTTAGTTCTGGTAAAAATCCAGACAGTTTCTGGACATATTCACATAGTTTGTGGACGTTTTCAAATAGTTTGTGGGAATTTCTAAATCGTTCTCGTAACCTGATATTTTTAATGCGTGGCATTTTAAAATCATTGCACTTTTCTCTATTTTCTAACTGAAACTGATTTTATTCTTCAGCAATCATAAAATTGATCTTTCTATAGAACTGTAATTTCATAGTTTAAAATTTTTTTATTTTAAAATTGTGTGCAAAAATGAAAACTAAAAATGTTTATATCTAAGGGTAGCATAGTATGACATTTCGAATTAACTTTCCTATAATAATATACATATAGACTTAGGGTATTCAGTTACCAAAATCATAAAATTAACCACATGCACAACAAATTAGACCTATGTACCTGTATTCTAGATTTTGTTGATGCAAAATCTTGTGTAAAATCGATTCTGCTCAATCGTAAGGATGTTTATGTATGTGTGCTATTGAGATCATTTGCGCGAGAAACCTATTTAAGAATGAAAAAAAAACAAACAATAATACCGAATTGGATAGCCTCTAACACTCACTTTGAAGAAATAAAAAATGCAGTCACTATTGCTCAGTATTTACAATCTTTCAATAAAAAAACAAGTGATTTTAATACAATATATAGTATAATTGAACGGAAGCTTGCGGTCAAAAATACTGTATTCAAACGTTTAAGCAACAATTGTATACATTAATTCAGCTGGTTAAATTTGATATGAATGATGGATTTAAAAATATTACTCATTCAGGCGCTTTTCATACTGTTTGCTGTGCAATTTAATGCCTCAGCAAAATTTGGGGAAGTTGTGGCATAAGAGATATGCTAGCCAAATCTAAAGTTCTTGCTGGAATTACCGCAGAGAGAATGTTGGAGGGGCATTTCATGGGGCCATTCGAAAATTAATTTTAATATATGAAAGGCTAATGCAGTTATTGATAGAACATTTTTTTGATCAACTGAAAAAATAATAAAATAGAAGCTCTAGCGGTTTTGCTAAAAAATATCGAAATGTTTTCAGATAGTTATTGAACGGGTACATATAAGAAATATGGTTTGGAAAAACTTTCTTTCGATATAAACCATTATTTCACAAATATAGAAACGAAAAATGAAGAATCTGAAAATTTTCAATTTTGGTATGAATTTATTAAGAGCATTCAATTCTTTTGGAGTTATTCGAGCCGATAGAGCAGATACGTTTCCACTCACTTATCCATGCTTCTTTTTTTTTTTGTTTGCGATAAACCGAATTACGATGTGAGACTTTTTGTGCTTTGAAATTCTCCTTATGCTACCAAAAAAAGTTTTAAAAGGGAGACCTTAGGGTTAATTTGACTAATGAAGCATTTCAGGGTTATTCTTAGATATAACAACTGAAATGACAGTAATCAAAGATATCAAATCCGAGACTGGAATCATAGAAGTGCCTCAAAAAGAACCTGCTACTTCAACATGAACTATGACTACAAAGGTCTTAGGTAGTTATTCTGATACTGAATTAAAACGGGTCTGAATTACACCATTTTGATAATTAATGACATGACCGAGTTACAATGTATGAAGGAAAAATCGATATATATGCATGGTGATTTAACCATTATAAATTATGAATCAATTATTACGCAGATTTGATCGAGTAGATGAAATTCACTTGATTTATGATCGATACGACAGCACAACGGTTAATCCAGAATAGTTGGAACGAATTCAGAGGTATGGAAATGATAGCGAAAACAAAGAATATATAATTATTGGCGGTCAATCTACACGAAATTTTAAAAAAATCTGCAGTAATGATACAAGTAAATCAAATTTAGTGGAATTTATTGAAAATTATATAAAAAAATTATTCGGTTACCAATACAGAATAAGTTGATCATTTCTGGAGCATTTGAGCATAGGTTGTTATGGAATATGATCAATATTTCGATGCATATTTCTTGTGTGATCATACACAGGCAGATACTAAGATTGTATTTTATGCCTGTCAGCTGGATTCCAATAAAAAGTTTAAAATTATTGTTAAATCCCCAGACACAGATGTGTTTATATTATCATGGATTCTTAAAGGAATTTCTTTTATGGTTTAATACTGGAAATGTTTTCTCGATTTATTCTCGTACATACTATTGCAAACGATATTGGAAAAATTCAGTGTGTCAGTATTTTAATAATCAATGCTGTGATAGAGTAAGTTTCATATATGATGTTGGAAAAAAGGTGTACAAAGTTTTAAATAAACTAGTAGATAATCAATTGAATAGATTTTCTAATTTACATGCGGGGATGGACTTAATACCTTGTGTGTATTTATTAAAAATATGATTCTCAGAATAACTTTAAAGACTGTTGTGAATGTACAAAAAAATTAAGATACAATATCGCGTTGAAAAACAAAATACACTGGAAAATGTACATAAAATTGTATCTGTGTATCCTCGAATTTAGAATGCTGCGCAGTATACGCACGTTTTTCACAGAATTGTATGAATGTTAAACAACATTTCTGGAAGACGATAATTTTTACCCGACAAATCGGGTTATTGATGAAAATAATCATATTATTGGAGGTGAAAACAATGAATAATATAAAATAGAGCGCTATCTTTAGACAATAAATAAAATGACAGATTATATATTTGTTTCAATAAAGTAATATCATAGTAAATAAAAATCGTCGACTTGAAATAAAATAATTCAAAAGGTAAGAAAGTGAAATATGCCCTCATAGCGCACGTCTGTGCGGCCGCAACCATCTTGTGTGTACGCTCACGCAACACGTCTGAAACGCGTTGCTTTTGAGCCCCACTTTCAGCGTCACAAACTCCACTTGCTCACATCAAAAAAATCTCTGTTGATGTTGAAGGTTCAAATTTCCAAAAATAACGAATTTCGTAATTTTTTTGCATAAAATTGCAAATCTCTTGGCAATGAAGCATTTTCCGAAAAGATAAAAAATATTTTGACGTGTTTTGTTTAATAATTAATTTTAAATCTTTTTTAATTAAAAAAATAAATTTAATAATTCAACCTCATATAAAAAGAATAATAATAACAGCCAAAAAAACAAGCAGGAAATTGAATTCGATTCATTGACGTGACATTTCAACGCTAAATAAAATTTTTATAAAAAAATTAAACCGACTTCTAAAAGTGCGCTAAAAAGGGAAAAATACCTAGAAATTTTTATATGAAATTGAAATTTTTGAAGTCGGCGCCAAACTAATACCTGACAAAATGTGATTCGCATAAACAGATTAAAAATACTTTATTTGTAATTGCTTTCTTACCATAATTTGTATATATTAGTAATTATTTATTTCATTTAGAAATAATTTCGCGCCGACTTCAAAAATTTCAATTTAATATAAAAACTTCTAGTTATTTTTCACTTTTTAGCGCACTTTTAGAAGTCGGTTCAATTATTTTATAAAAATTTTATTTTTCTATTTTTAGTTTTAAATTCATTATGATATTCATAAATTATTTGAACTAAGTGCTAATCGAGATTAGTGTACCTCGCAATCAGGTGGCAAAAAAGTATCCATTTTATCCAGAATTGTAAATCACCCTAAAATGAACCACTAAAAATTCTTTGATTCTTAGAGTTCTCCAAATACCAATGAAATTGTATCAAACAAATATTTAGTCTGTCATAGTAAATCCACTATCTTAAATTTCAAATTAATTTTAGATTGGTAATATAGGCCCCAAAACCTATCAATATCGATATTTAAAGAATTTGAGACGTAAATTTCTTAGCTCAATATATTTTATATTGCATATTGGGTTTGTACACGCCCCAAGAACACCGCAATATCAATTCTAGATAAAACCGGAAATTTTATTCCTTCATATTGTATCTTATTAACCAAATAGTTGTAAAAAATTAACCTCATATTAGTAATACACCACCCCCCAACGCCCTAATATCATATCTGAAAAAATGTGAATAAGGTAAAATTTTCAACCCATTATATTGGATTGGAATTTTAGATGAAATCCAGAAATTTAAAATTTTTAAACGGTCATATTGCATCTAACATATTAGATTTTCTTAAAATAATTTTATATTCGCTATTTATATCCTCAAAAACGATTCAGTTCCACATTTGAACAAAATCGAAAAATGTAAAATTTTCAGTTCGCCATATTGAATCCTGAAAAAATACTATTAAATTCCTAATTTACACCCTCAAGAACCCTCTATATCAGTTTTGGAGAAAGTCGAAAAATGTAAAATTTTTAGGACACTATATTGAATCCGTCAGATTGAGTTGTTCAAAAAATATTTTAATTTCGTAATTAACACTAACAAAAATCCATCAATACTGACTTTAGACAAAATCAAGAGATGTAGAATCTTAAATCCACCATCTTAGATCCGCCATATTTTTTTTTTTAAATAATATCAGATTCGTAATGTGCTATCCCAAAAACTCCCCCATATCAATTTTGAGAAAAATCTAACAAAATTAATTTTTTATCCACCATATTGGATACGCCATATCGCATTTTTTAAAAATAATTTTAGATTCGTCATGTACGACTCCGAAAACTCCTATGTACCAATTTTGAAGAAAATCGGACAAAATTGATTTTTTGTCGGCCATATTGGATCCGCCATATAGAATTTTTTAAAAATATTTTAGATTCGTTATGTGCGACTTCGAAAACTCCCCCATACCAATTTTGGAAAAAATCGGACAAAATAAAAATTTTGGTCAGCCATATTGAATCCGCCATATTGAATTTTTAAAAAATAATCTCAGATTTGTTATGTGAGACCCTGAAAGCTCCCCCATACCAATTTTGGAGAAAATCGGGCAAAATTGATTTTTTCGTGGGCCATATTGGATCTGCCATTTCGAATTTTTTAAAAATAATTTTAGATTCATATGCGACCCCGAAAACTCCCTCGTATCAATTTTGGAGAAAATTGGACAAAATTGATTTTTTTTATCCGCCATATTGGATCCGCCATATTGAATTTTATAAAAATATTTTGAATTCGTTATGTACGACCTCGAAAACTCCCCCATTCCAATTTTGGAGAAATTCGCACAAAATTAAATTTTTTTGTCCGCCATATCAGATCCGCCATTCTGAATTTTTTAAAGATAATTTCAGATTCATTGGGTATAACCCCGAAAATTTCTCCATACCAATTTTGGAGAATATCGGACAAAATTAATTTTTTTGGCTGCCATATTGTAAGCGCCATCTTGGATTTTACTGCACCAATTTCATCTAAAAAAGTATGGGACCATCGCAGCAACTTCTTGAACATAACGCAAAAAATTTCATTCAAACCCGTGCAGCCGTTCCCGAGAAATCGGTGTACATACATAAAAATAAACATACATACGCGACGAATTGAGAACCACCTTCTTTTAAAAGTCGGTTAAAAAAGTATTTTCTTTTAATGCTCCTCTTTAGCCTTCATAGGACCACGATTTAGAGTCTTATTATAGGCTTTTAAACTACGAAAGTCTCATCTAAGTGGGTTTAATGTCATGTGGCAGTAGTAGAAACAAATAGACAAAAATTTTAAAGAAATTATTTTGCATTAACAAATCTCCATATGGTCGCTTAAAAATTCAATTAGACCGGAGGCCCGATTCTGTAAGCATATGTTTTGACATTCCCTTTCCTTATCTCTTTTAGGACAGTGACATACTTATGTGTTACTATAGACTGAACAAAGATGGAAGATCCTTATTATTACATTCTCTTTCTCTATACTTTTATAGAATCGCAGCCCGGGAGTTATCGACAGTTTTTTTCAATTTGCATTAGCGTGAAAGTATATTTATTAGTTGTCTTTTTTATATTACGAAAAGTCCGTACTGCACACCTAGTTCAACAATGAAAAGTGGGGTCGAGAATATGTAAAAAAATACCAAAATATTTATCTGCATCATGTTGAAACTTCGCCCGGTGTAAATTTTAAATTTAAGGAAATGAGCTCGGTGTTCAACTCTTTTTACATGTATCGGGCAGCAGTACTTTGAACTGTCAACGGATTGGCAGCGGTCTTTTTGTCATTAATTAGACTGAATGTGCATTAGTAGCATTGATTTTTCAGGTTAAGAGTGATCATAATAACCATAACAATACACTTTTACACTGATGCAAATGGGACACAAAAAACTCGCTAGCTCCAGTAGATACATCATCATTAAATTTTATGAAAGACTAATTATGGTAAATAAGTATACCAATTTCCAAAATTAGATAACAGTAATCTTTAAACATAATAACTTTTTTCTTTAATATCAATAATATTATATAGAAAAAATGGCCACATCTTCCTCTATTTTTTGTAAATTGACAAAAATCTTATTTTTTAAAAACGTTTCATGGAAGTTTTAGACTAACCATGTAATAATAATATTCTTTGTACTTTGCAAATAAAAATAATTTTGAGAATTATTTTCGGAAGTAAAAATGTTACTTTCCATTCTTTCTCAGAACATTAAAATGGAAAAATAATTTGTGTGATTGATATGGTTTAGTATTATCATTCTAGTTAGTCTATGGCCGTCGGTAAAGTATAATTGGTCTAACAAAGTCAGTAAAACCAACAGATATATTGATTTTTATACAAACTGCGTGGTTGCCAATTTTAGGGGCTTGTGAACGTTGATCTAACGAATCGAATTACATACTATATACGGATTAGACGCTAGCGTCCTCTACACGATAAATTTCGGAATTAAATCAATATATAATTCGATATTCTACCACAATTTTAGGCCCAGCTAATATTTTGTCCCTAGCATCTTATGACTCTCCGGATTACGCTGGCAAAAGGAACGTTTTCAAGCCCCAAGCCCGGGCTTGAGAACGTTCATTTGGCTTGTGTTCGTAATAAGTATGTAACGAGTTGGGATTGTATAAGCGGTAAAACCAATATATATATATATATATATATATATATATATATATACATATATCTATATATATATATATATATATATATATATATATATATATATATATATATATATATATATATATAAATAAATAGATAAGTTTTTGTCCGTGTAATTTAAAATAAAATAGAATAAAATCTTGGCTAAGCGGACGTGAACTTTCTCAATCTACATCATTCTCGTTTAAAAAGTGCGAAGCACTCCAAAGTATGGAAAAACTCCGGGTCCGAAAGGTGGCGACAGCGCTATTTCGTCCTAATAAGGGACTCGACATCCCACCGCATTCGGTACAAACCATCATCGCGCCTTTGCAACCTATAAAGCTGAATTTAAAACAGAAATATATACAATCGAGTACACAAAACGCCCTACCCAAAGGATAGGGGTCGCATTATTCGGTACTGGTACATGGGGGGATCGTTTGGTGTGACACGTGGCTTTGGCTGCTAAAATTAGCAGTAAGCCAACCAAAAAACATCAAGTAACGATACTCATGTCAAGAGCGATCTAAATGCGAAGTTTGGACGAGGACGGGAAGAAGACATCATAGGAGAACATAGTTTAGGTGTGAGGAATGACAGAGGAGACAAATCTTCTGTTTGGAACATGAAATAGTAGTCTCTAACACATTTTTCAAACTCCCCAAAAGACGTCCATACACTTGGAAATCACCGACAGATACACCTGGTAGAGTGATCAGAAATCAGATTAACTACATTTACATCAATAAGGGATTCAGAAAGTCTATTAAATTAATGAAAACATACCCAGGTGCTGCTGCACCACTAGGTTATAACCTCCTAGTAATTAAAATGATAATTTATTTTAAAAAAGTCGAGAATAAGACATAATACAGAAATGTAAAAATAGACGAAAATAAACTTAACAACGTGAATATATGAGAAGAAGTGTCACAATTTTTGGAAGATCAGATACAGACGCTTAATAGAACAGAAAGTAATATTGAAAAAATCTGAAATAAGTCAAAAAATATTTTATTTGAACTTAAGAAAAACAAACTTACAGAAGAAAAATCCCAAATAAAACAAAAATGGATGACAGCAGAGATACTACGTCTTATGGATCGAAGAAGGGAATACAAAAATAAAAATGAAACAGATTATAGGAGAATCCACTCAAAAATCAGGAGGAAGATACGGCACACAAGCACACTGGCATGCCAGGGAATGGGAAGTAATTGAAGAAATGGGGACACGCAAGACGTATTTCACCTACATAAAAAATAAAGGAGGTAACTGAATCAAGGCGATTGATACCGAACAGTCTCATCGAGGATCAGAAAAGTAATGAACTCACATCAACAACTACAGAGTTGGAAAGAATACGTTCAAGAATTAATTGACGACAATAAAAATTTTCAGCCTGATTCTGACAATGTGAGACACACTGGATCACCAATAACCAAGGGAGGAATCAGAAGAGCTGTCAAACTGGCAAAGACCGGAAAACCTAAAGTATTAAGGAATTGGAGCAATGATAGACCTCTTCAACACCATGTATGTAACTGGAATTACGCCTTTGTTATACTCATAAAAAATAACAAAGCAATAAAATGCAATGATCATTGGACTATCAGCTTGATGAACCATGTTTTAAAGATATTTTTACGTATAATATGAAAGAATATATAGTAAACTGCAAGATAAAACTGTGAAAACTCAGGTTTTTGTAAGGATCTGGCAACCACTAAAGCTCTTTTTGGTGTACAGGTCCTGATTCAGAGGTGGAGAGACATAAATTATCATATATATTTATGTAGTATTGATTTTCAAAAAGCCTTTGATACGGTGCGATACGTTTCATATCCTTAAAGAGTCTAGGATAGACTCCAGAGACATCCGAATTATTTAAAGCCTATGTTGGAATCAGAAAGCAGTAGTAAAAATTGGACTGCATTTCACTGATGATATAGAGATCAGAAAAGGGGTCCAGCAGGGTTCGCATTCTGTCACCTTTCTTGTTTAACCTGTATCCGGAAGAAATTTTCGGTGAAACCTTAAGCGACAAGAAGCTGAAGGTGGTCATAAACGGACAACATCAGATAGGCCGATGATACTTTAATCATTCCAAATACCAACAAAAATCTGGATCGAGTTGAGAGGCTGACATACTTGGGCAGTAGCATCAACGATAAGTGGGACCCATTTAAAGAAATTTGAATTAGAATAGAAAAAGCACGAGCACAATTGGTAAAAATAAAAAAAGCTCTCTGTAGCCATAATTTAACTCTTAACTTGCGAATGAAAATGGTTAAATGTCACGTGTTCTCTGTTTTCCTTATCGGGATGGAGTCATGGATACTCTCTGAAACGATGCTCAAACGTTTAGAGGTATTATATCAGCTAGGTTGATAGAGTAACGAATTCAGAAGTACTAGAGTGAATGAAGAAAAATTTAGAAATAACTCTAACAATTAAACAATATCAGAAATATGGCATACTACATCTCATAATGGAGGTAAAAATAAAGAACAAACGAAGATCTGATAGGAGAAGAACATCGTGCTTAAAATATCTAAGGAAATGTTGTTGAAAATCCTCGATCGAATTGTTTCGTGCAGGCGTTAAAAGGACAATAACTATTAATGGTGGTGTGTTTCTATTTCATAAGTGTCATCGTCTGCTTAATGTTATTTGAATAGAAAAGTAGTGGTATCTAAGTTTTTGTATTTTATTTTAAATTTAACTCAGGAAAACCGTTTTCCAGGTAAGTCGTAATGTTTATCTTTTCTACTCCTTAATTGTGTTGTTGTTTTATGATAAGTAATTTTTCTTTATATATATATATATATATATATATATATATATATATATATATATATATATATAATAAGTATGTATATGTAGTTTTAATATAATAATGAACCATATTTCCAAGAAAATAACCAACTAAAGACATATTTAGTGGTTCAAGAAAAATTAATTATTAACCTGTATATATATATATATATATATATATATATATATATATATATATATATATATGTATATATATATATATATATATATATATTATATATGTATATATATATATATATATACATATATATATATATATATATATATATATATATATATATATATATATATATATATATATATATATATATACAGGTCTGGAAAATCCAAACCGGAACCTCGACGATTCTTAAGTATGTTAAAGAAAATACTATATTATTCATCAAATCAGGATGAGACAGTGGTAAGCATCTAGTTACGTGTAAATTACCAGTTTGGTCCTAGGGTGAGGGGTAATATAATGCTGGCGCGGTGAGAGCGGGCGGCAGCATACACCACGCCTTACAGCAAGAGGATTCCAAGTTATTTGCTTTCCTTCAGGCCGTCGAAGCGTAAGTACCGAGTACTGGTATTTCCGTGTTTTGCGCCAAATCTTTCTGTATTTGAAATGGTAGTTTATTCCACGGAACAAAAAGAGCAGATTATTAAATGGTACTTTCTGGTAAAGATATGGATGAGATAATAGGCAGATTTGCATTTACATGCGAAAATTATCCTGTTCCTTGAAAATTTAGAATATTGGAAATTATTAAAAAATTTGAAACAACCGGTTGTCTAAAAATTTGTAAAAAATGCACTGATAATAATGAGGAGCAACCGGTTCCTCAGATTACTAAAGAAAGAGCAAATCGGGGACTGATGCTTGTAGTTAAGCAAAAGTTAATTTTCCTTGCAATAGTACCGTAATTGCCGAAGAACTTGATATGAACGCTGGAACAGTTCAGAATATTTTAAAGCGGAACAAATTTCGCTGTTACTAATTGCGAATATCTCAAGAAATGTTTCCGAAAGACCAGGAAACAAGTATGGTGTTTTGTGAGGATATGACAGAAAGGTCTAATAGGGATCTAACCCCTGAAGTTTTGGCAAATATGCGAACCGTATTTTACAATAGACTGGGTCATTGTCTCGCTCAAAGTGGAGGCCTGTTTGAACACCTCTTGTAGACTTTTAGGTGTTTTTGTTGATTTAAATTGAATTTAATTATTTGTTCATTTATTTACAATTACTAAACGTGTTACTTTTATTTTTTACCAGAATAAAAGTTTATTTTTGAGAATGATTTTTAATTTTAAAGTGGTCTATTAGCTTATTTACTCAAAAATTACCGTTGCGTTTCACTAGGATTTTTATTAGAATAAATGTTAATTTTGTAATAGAAATATCAATTTTCTCTACGCTCAACGGCCAACAAAAACTATTTTTTTTTTGTATTTGGACTATTTGATGTATTTAAAACAATCAATGTATCAGTTATTAAATATTCCAAATTCCGACGATTATGTTATAAGTTTAGACGAAAAGTAACTACACCCTATCATTTGTCTCAAGGTAGTGCTCGTCTTCGTGTTGCATGGAAGTTAGCAAGGGTAATATTAGGCGTAGGTGTTCCCTACGATCTTCTGTCCCGAACTGACCTGAAAGAAGTTAGACGGGCTTAGTGGGTCAGAATTTGAAAAAGCGACCAAAATAATTTAGAAATTATTGGATTGTCGAGAAACAAATATCAGCGATTACAAAATTGGGCTAAACAGCAAGGCAGTAATATATTTTCGCCGTATTCTAGTGTTTAAAATACAAAAAAAGCATGTTATCCACGTGACGAGTATCTAACTTTTACTAAATCAAAAGCCGAGGTTAAATTCCAAGGCTTACTGGATCATACAGTGGATCGAATTATATTGCTTCAATTAGACGCCCTTGAACAAATCGATAAATTAGATTTGTAGATATGAGTTTCATTTGCAAATGGGGCTTCGATGGACTGTCAGGTCAGAGCCAGTACAAAATGAAATTCACTGATACGAATATTTCTGATACAAACTTATTCCTAACCTCTCTTATTCCACTTCAATTAGCAGGTATTAACACGCAAACTCAACAAGAACAGATTGTGTTGTACAATTCAAAACCCTCCTCTACTATAAATTTCGGGCCTCTGAAATTTAAATTTATTAAGGAAACGGAACAAAAGTCTTTAACGAAAATAGAAAATTATCAACTCGAACCAGACAACTTGCACCATATAAAAGAGTTCTCTTTGCCACCCGAGCTTCAGTACAGTACAACTTAGCTATGACGATGATAGAGGGCTAGGTGAATGCTTTGGCTGGGCGAAATCGTTCCAACGTTGTTACCTCTTCCAAACAACATTTCAGTTCAACAACATTGATACTGTGTCTCAGTAAATACACAGTATTTCAAGCTACAACTGTTAGCTCTTCAAGCATGTATTAGATTCTTCAAATGCTGCTTGCATTTGTCGTATCAACGTGACACACAGCAGTGGCAAGCCGGTAAGCAGAAAGACAAAGAGGTGAAAACACATACAAAGGCTGCCATCCAATAGGCCTTTAAGGAGAGAGATTAGGACTTCTTGTTGATATGCCAAAGAAAGGGTTAGGAAGCACTAACGATGGCAACATAGTTCGACTTTTCTTCGAGAACAGTGATGAGTCAGCCATTATAACAAAAGTAAAGCGAAAACTGATCCTCCGGTTTCCCGTCATTTTGCAAACTATTGGAAGCGGACATTACACTGCAATAGAGAAGATTTGGGAATACAAACTTCAAATATTAAGATTATTCTTCAAAGGATATTCTTGGTACAATATTCCAACAGGAATCCACAAATTACTTACTCCATTGACCAGACATTATAGCATTTGCAATATTACCGATAGGTAAACTATCGAAAGATGTATCAAAATCAACGGACAAGTTGATAAGAAACTATCGCCTAGACTTTACCCGAAAATTTTCTCAAGAAAAAATATAGAGGATGTTTTCCAAAACTGTTCGCGTCGATGGATCTTTACACTGTTTTTGATATTGTAAGGATTCAGATAACAATTCATACTTATTGGAGAATGAAAAAAGAGCTGTTAACAAAGAAGGCAGTGATTAAAAAGTTCTTTTTATTATTTTTATTACAGTCGTATTATTTATTCATTTATGTGAATCAATAAATATTATATTACTTACAAATTATTTTCATTGGTATTTATTAAGAAGTCTTAAGCATAGAGAAAAAAGTACTTTCGCTTTTTAACGATTATCGATATCCATGTATTTATTATTATAGTATTATATTTAAAATGTACCTGGAAGTCAAGCGCAATATTTTGTTCATGGAAATACAATTATTCTTTTTATTTTATTTTTAAAGCGTTGAACCACATTAGACGTTTCTCGAATTTATTTTCATGATTTTAAAGTTTCAGTCTGCTATTGTTGGATCCGATTTTTATTTTTAATATCAAATCCGTGCTTTCGACCCACTGTGTTTTGACGACCCCAAACCAGCGAAAGGTCCTTGTCCGACACCATTTTTGCTGGAAACCAGGAAGCAAGCTACGATACAATAGTATGCTTTATTTCACTTCTTCAACATGGCTAAATGGGTTGTACGTTGCTTTCTGTTACATTCTCTTTTTTTAGAGGTTCTGTTTTGCATTTTCCCCATCTGTATATGGGTTTTCCAATAAGAGGTGTTATTTTGATATTCAAAGAAAAATGCCATTTTTTAAGATAAATGATCAGATATTTATTACATTATAAAGAGGAAGGTATGCCGTTAATGATGGAAAATAACATCAGCCAAATGACCACCACGACCATGCCTACAGGACCATATCCTTTTCATGAAATTTTCCATAACCAAATCGTAAAGTGGCTGCCCTATGTCCTCGATAGCCTCACGAATTCCATCTTTGAGGTCTTGAATCGACGCTGGGCTGTTGGCGTAGACCTTGTCTTTCACGTGGCCCCAAAGGAAGAAATCGCAAGGTGTCACATCACAAGATCTCGGTGGCCAATTGTGATCACCTCTTCGAGAGATAACACGGCCCGGAAACTTTTCCCGTAAAAGATCAATGGTTTCGTTGCTTGTGTGGCACGTAGCGCCTTCTTGTTGAAAGTAAACGTGGTCCAGATAAATACCATCCAATTCCGGTCATAAAAAATCATTAATCATCTCTCGATAGCGCAATCCATTCACCGTAACTGTTGCTCCAGCCTCATTTTCGAAAAAGTAAGGTCCAATGACCCCGCCGGACCATAAACCGCACCAAACAGTCACACGTTCAGGATAGAGAGGCTTTTCAACAATAACTCTTGGGTTTTCCGAGCCCCAGTTGCGACAATTTTGTTTGTTGACGAAGCCACCGAGGTGGAAATGGGCCTCATCACTGAAGATGATTTTTCGATGGAATTCCGGATCATTTTCATGCATTTCAAGAACCCAATCAGCAAAGGCACGACGTTGTTGATGATCGGCCGGCTTGAGTTCTTGCGTTAACTGAACTTTATAAGCCTTAAGACCCAAATCTTTATGCAAAATACGGTGTAATGACGTTTGTGGAATCCCTAATTCCAAAGAACGACGAGGAATGGACAAACCAGGGTTTTCTTCAACACTTTCGGCTACAGCAGCAATATTCTCGGCTGTTCTTGAGCGACGTGCACGGGTTTTCTTCTTCACATAACTAACTTGTCCCAACAGCTCGAATTTTTTCACCAATTTCTTTATTGCGCTCCGACAAGGTGCTTCATGACGACCCAAAAATGTTCGAGTTTTACGAACCGTCTCTGCCAAAGTTTCACCATTTTTATAGTGAATTTTAATAATTTCAATGCGTTGTTGAAGCGTGTATCGTTCCATCTTTATTTATGGCGTAGTTTCTACTTGTCAAACGTCAAAAACTACAGCTTCAAAAGTGATATCTACCGAAATAGCGGGCTTTTCAAAATGACAACTCTTATTGGAAGAACCCTTTACATGTGTATGTGTATTGTTTTTTTATAATGATAAATTTGTATATTTATAATTTTTATTATTTTCAATTTCGCGTTTCAAATTATTATTTTTTTAATCATTTTGGAAAAATGCCACTTTAAAAATTTTTTAAGATATAATCTATATATAATTTTTAAGATTTGAAGTCAAGAAGTGTTTTTAACTTATCGTTTTTTACGTATATGAATACTATATAAGTGCACAACATAATAAAGTATATTAAAATATTGTGTTTACCAGGTAAGAAAGAACTTTTTAAATGTATGTTTGTTATAATATGGGCATTTTTATATTATTATGTTGTATTTAAATGATTTTTTTTCAGTTTAAAAGCATACATTTAGTATTTGAAAATGAAAAAGCTATTGTATATTTTAAAATAATCGAAATTTTCCATCGCTTATAAATATCGTTTAATATTGGATTGAAGCACGACCACAAATATTAAAAAAAAACTGCAAGAATTAATATTTTGCATATTTTTAAAATGACTTCCATTTATTTCGATACATTTCCTGATGCTAAAAATGTTGTCGAACTCCTGCCGTATTTTTGTATACTTAGAATCCATTTATTATTTTTTGACGAATATTCTCGAATCGTTTATGGGCGTTTAGAAAATGAGAACCTTTAAATGCTTCCAGAAAAAAAATCCTATAGTTTTATATCGGGTGAGCAAGCCCCCCTAAGTATTGGTCCGCTTCGTCCCATCCATCTGCCACAAAATGTTTCGTTAAGGTAGTAACTGGATCGGTTTTTGAAGAATCATTTCTTCCATTTCCACTCTTTTAGCCGATCTTGGTCTTCTTTCAGTACCAATATTATTTTTGAATGCTCCAATTTCGGCCAACTTTCGATGGACTTTAGGATCTTTCTTTCAAGTTATGATTTCAAATATAACCACTTTGGTTTATTCTGCCATTTAATTCGCTTAAATACCAAGTTCATTTTCAGATTTTTACTAATTTTACTTCTCCTAAATTACAAAGATAATAACTATTTGTTATCAAATAAAATTCTCTTAAATGTTTCTCAGATATAACCAAATTTGAGCACGGTAACTTGACTTTTGCTTCCAATTGAAAAACTGATTTTGCTGATAATAAAAACTTTTGCGCCTAAACAGTGTGGTTTTTTAATCGAGTAAGGAGTACTTTTTTATTAGGAATTCTTTTGTCTTTAAAATGGCATACTCTTCATTCAAATAACTGTCAAAATAAAAAAATATATAAGAAAAATATAACTAAAATTTCAGGTAAAGTAACTCTGGTTTCATTTAAAAAAAAAACATTTTTATAGCAGAATGAAAGAGGACATCAAGCGAAGCCCCTGTGCTAAAAATAAACTTGATAAGTTACAAACCACCCGGAAAAGGTTGAAAATTAAAAGAAAAGTTGAACTTTAACGGGCATTTTTGTCACTGTGAAGGTATCTTTAAGACGTCGGATCAACAGCCCTGGAGTAGAAAATCGTTGGTTACATAATTTGTTCTTCATATACGGAAAATATAAAGAAATCATTGTGTGCCAAATCAGGGCTGCACGGTGGATGTCCCATAAATTCCGAAAGTATTGAGTCTTTGATTTTTTGTTATATAACTTACTACCATTATTCTACCATGCAAAATCACCTTTCTAAGTATCCTTATGCATTAACTGAACAACCTGTATAATATTATATATTTAGTTTCCTCATTTATGAAATAAATTATTTTTCATACTTTTACGATAATGACTAAAGTTAATTTACGTTTAATAACACAGGTTTACAAAAAAAGTAGATGCCTATTTAACCAGACCATATTATACTTATGTAATTAGACGCTATTACGCAATATTCAAGGTCATTTCAAGGTTAAATTGAGAAAAATCTGCTAAATAGATCTGTAAAAGAGACATACAGACATTTGGTGGCGCTGAATCTGAATTCACGGTTCGTTTAACACCTTACGGTTAACTAGATGCCATTTCAAAGTCAATTTAAGGTCAAATTGAAAAATCTACTAAATAAATATGTAAAAAAGAGAACACATGCGCAGCTAGATCAATATTCAATACACAGCAGGCAGACAAGGAGTTTTTGAGCCGAACCTCAAGCTCTCTAAACCACATACCCGGCGCCGAGGCAAAATCCAAGCTTTTAAGCCACATACCCTTCGCGCAGCTATATCGATATCCATTGCATAACAGCTAGGCTAGCGAATCGAGTTTTTATAAGTGTATAACACAAAACTCCAAAGTCTCAAACATGATGTGCCTGGGGCAGGCGCGGATCCAAGGGGGGGGGGGGCGGTCTATAATAATGGACTATTTGGGTTGGATAAAAATAGATATTTGGATGTGTGAAATGTTAAAAAGGATTTTAATCCTTGTCATTGGCGTCGGAAGGCGGTTTATTTAATCACTAAGTATTTATGACACAGAATATTATTTCGGTAATAAACTTAAAATAAGAAGTTTTTATAATGTTAATATATTTCTTATGACTTCTTAATAATTTACATACACTAGAAAATATAGATAATTTTGACATATTTAACACAAATCACAATTGTATTTTTATTATTTTTTAATTTTGGCATAGAAACCGTTTTAGGCACATTACCTCTAGTTGACCTTGAAGGATTAAACAAATCGCGAATTCCGAATTGAGCGAGGTCAACAAACGTACCTACTTACTTCTTCAGATTTGTTTAGTGAATTTTACTCCATTAGACCTTAAAACAACTTTGAACCTGATGTTATCACATCAGATGCAAGGTTATAGGACCTTAAATTTGGATTCAGGGCGTCTAATTACATAAGAATAAAATGGTCTGGTTAAATATGCATCCACTTTTTTTTTTGGAAAACTGAAATTTATAAAAAAAATCTTCAAAATTTAATCTCCGAACGTTTACCTTTCCTGAAATTTTCAGATCCGTCACATGTTACAGATACACAGAGCTTGACCCTTACAAATTACAATTTGACACTCTACAAGAACGCCATCTAACATTGGTAGTTAAAAGCAACTATCACCTTTCTTTAAACCATTTGGAAAAAATGTTTCGCCATATATGCCCTATCATAGTTAATTGTGACCACTGTGGGGAAACATCTACGCTTCTCCTACATAAGGGTGTATTATTATCTTAATAAACTTTTTCAGAAACCGCTGGACTCAAACTTTCTCTTTGTAGCACTAAATCCAAGATTTGTTCTTATTATTTCGAAGGACCATCTGTAACTTGAATGAATGAATGAATGAATGAATGAAAAAGGGGTGGTGATACTAGATCATCGATGCCTAGGCCTCCATTGGGCCCTTTATATCCCACCATATCTGCAGGTTATTCGAGGCCGATCGCCTTTGTGAATCCAAGCAGCTTCGTTAGTTGAACTAACTGCTTCCGGTAACAAAACTATATCTCTGAAATTTCTGTCTCAGTCCGTTGAATGCTGGGCACCCTCTGAGAACATGGTCAACAGTTTTATCCTCCTCCAAACACCATCTGCATGTCGGGTCGCCCTCGACACTGATTCTATGAAGATGGCCCCTGAGGTGACAATGTCCTGTCAACAGTCCCACCACAATTCGCAGTTCTTTCCTTCCCAAGGAGAGAAGCTCCTTAGTACACAGTGCGCTAGGCCCAGTTACATGTTCTTTTGCACATCTCATTCCAGGAGCTCCCCTCCATGATTCAATAAATTTGCTTCCCCAGCAACGATTTCAATTCCCTTTTGCCAATAGCAATTAGGACAGGTAATATTGGGTTGGGGTCCATACGGTTCGATCTCCGGACCCAACTATGCCAGACGGTCTGCTTTCTCATTCCCGCGTATGCTCGAGTGACCTGGGACCCATACGAGTCTGACTGTGCAGCCTTTCCTTATCATACCATTTAGTATATCCTTGCACTCAGACACCAGTGGCGAAGTCACAACACTTGACTTCAGTGCGAATATCTCAGCCTTACTGTCTGAGCATATATTTATTACTCTAATCCTGTCTATGTCCCTCTCACAGAGATGGACACACTGCAGATTAGCATAAATTTTCGCTGTGAAAATTGCCGCACATTGTCCGAGAGCGTAGTGCTCTCTGACTCCTGTGGTCCTGCCGAATACTCCGGCTCCAGCTCTTTCATCTTGTCGAGATCCATCAGTATACCACCAGGATCCATTTTTCGGAAGATTTTGTTCTCCCTCCCAATCCTTTCTACTTGGCATAAGTATCTCCAGGAGAGGTTGGGTTTTAAAAGCGGCGTCATGTAGTCTGTCCGCATGAGGAGTGATGGACACATCTCCACCACGCTTTCCCAGACACCTGAGTCGCCGCCTATTCCAATTCCAAGATGTCCCAGGCAACTGAGAGGATAAACAGGGCCTCGTTCTCTATGTATAAGTGAAGAGGAGACAGGTTCACTAGGACTTCCAGAACCCTGGTGGGAGCAGTCCTCATCGCAATCAATATTCCCACACAAGCAATTTTCTGAACTTTGTCAAGTTGAAGAATGTGTTTGCGCTTTGTTGTACTACGCCACCATACAATAGCGGCGTACGTTATCATGGGGCGGATCACCATAGTGTATATCCAAAATAGCACTTTAGGTGTCAGTCCCCATGTACACCCAAAGTCTCGTTTACAAGCCCAGAAAGCACATATGGCTTTCCTTGGTTCGAGTCTCAATATGATCATTCCAGCTCAGTCGTGAGTCCAGAATTACTCCCAGGGTATGTAACTGTCCCCTTAAGTTGAAGAGTCTTTCCCACCAATATAATTGTGGGAAGTCTCCCCATATTCCTCTTATTTGTAAAGAGTCCATCTGTTACTTATAAAGTGAAAAATCAATAGCAGAGATTTGTTTTCCAAACGTTTAATAAAATAAACTTTAAAAACTTAACTACATGAACTTCTTCTAAACGTTATAATACTTCTTAACAAACCACTCTATTACAATCAATTAAAATAAATCAAGTTTCATAAACCCAAATTTACAGTGAGAAAAAATCCGAGATATTTCGCAAGAGAGAGAGAGAGAATTGCGAGAATGATAGTGAATCTTCAAATTCGTATAATCGAGTTACAGATCAAAATGGCAAGTTCTGTGTGGAATAATCGAATTCGTCGCAAACCGCCACTTTCGGACCAACGGTTATTGGTTGTTTGTTTGGCATCTTACCCCTAGATCGGGGAGAAGAACTTATTCTTCACGCTTGGTCACGTAGGCCATCGTGTATGATGTGTTGCCTATACTTACACATTAGAAATAATATTTAAATTAAATAATTTAGAAATGCTTTATAAAAAAATCAATGGTTGCGAGTGGTTTCGCAACAGTCACAAAAACTTCAATGACTAATTTTAGTCAAATTATGTCATTTTTTAACAAGTCACTATGGTGACTTTCAGGCAATTATCCTGAACTAACCTGAACAAAATATCCAAGCGTTATAAATCCTGTGACCTTGTAGAAAAAATAAGGTTTATAAATTTAGTTAATTAGTTTTGAATATTTTTATTTTTTATTTCCGTTTTCTACTGATGGTCAATACAGACCAAGAATAGTGGAAATTCGAATTTAGGATTAAAAAAAGCTTAGGAAAATACATATATTTAAATTATATTTTTTCCGAAATTTTTTTTGAAAATTTCCTTGTCTGAAAATTATAATTCATTAGGAAATTTAATAATCTGTTGTAATTTTTTAGAATAAAATATGAAGCTCTTGGAAGCATTTGCAATCCTTGTGGCTACATCTGTAGCTTCCGCTGCATTTTTGGACTACCACCCACTTTCAGATGAAAATATTGCTTTAATTAATCAAAAAGCAAAGACATGGAAAGCGGGGAAAAACTTCGAAATCCACGAATGGGACAAGGTTAAAAGGATGGCTTCTGGTGTCTTGCCACGTACTTCTCCTAAAAAATTATATAAGTCCAATCCTCACAACGAACTTGAAGATGTTCCTGAGAGTTTTGATTCCCGTGAGCTTGGCCAAAATGTGATTCTATTAAACAAATTCGTGATCAGTCAAATTGTGGATCTTGTTGGGTAAGATATATATTTTTTATAAAACCCATTGTCTAAACGTTCGACTTTTGGCTTAATATAAAAAAGCCGATCAACAAATTAGGAATTTTTCAGCTTCAAAAATGTTATTTTGGTAAATTAGAATCTAAAATATTAAAGGAAAAAAACCTTTGGTATATAATATTTCTTGTAAAAATAATCCTTGAGAATATAATGATCCGCCACACAAATATTACTAACAAGATAAGTCAGCATTGATCAACCATAGTACAGGAAAGCAACATAATTTTAATTTCGAAAATGTAAACATTATATAAACAAAAAATATCTTTGAATATATTTTAAGATTGCTTTCCTTTAATCATACCAGTAGATTGTCACCGTTTTTTATTATATAGTTTGCATATCTAGGATATCTCAATCTGGTCTCATTAATGTTTAAAGCCTCTTTTTTCCACTTTATTTCTTTGAACATATCCTTGAAAGTCATCGAAAACAACTTCAGGACTTTGGTATTTCCTTAATATATGTCGAGAAAAACAGGGGTAAAAGGAAACAAACGGTAAAAGTGTTGGCATTGTTACATACATTCATTTGACCTCCAGATAATACAAAATCACAAGTTGCTATCAAATTAAGAGGTACATTTTTGAAATTACGGTAGATTTGTCTTCTTTTCAGTGTTTTGAGTTTTATTCGAAAACTATCCATTTTTCTTAGTTACACGTTTATAGAAAAGTTGTAGGAAATGAAATTTCTTATCGAAATATCCGAAGTCCAAAAAAGTAATTTTTCAAGAAAATACACCACAACAACATATTTAAAAAAAGCGAAAAAATGGAATTTTGTCCTATAATTAATTTTTCAAGTGAAATTAGCTATATGCATTGCTTCATGCTTCTGCAGAAGTCTGTACGATGAAAATTAACCAAGATATGGCATCTCAAATGTTGCTACTTTTCTCAAGATTAACAAATTATTCCTTTTTTTTTCCAAATTTCGTCACACAACTTTTTTGTAAGGACTTTAAGTAAAGACATTGGCTCCGATTTTTAAAAACTTTTACCCCGCACATTATGCAATTTTATTTTTTTGAGTGAAAATTTTTCTTTATTCGATAAACAAATTATTTTCCGACATAACATATATATATAAATTATATTATATATATATATATATTATATATATATATATATATATATATATATGTTAATGCGGATTTCACGGATTCCTCCGTGTGAGATGCAATAGCAGTGGATATATCCACATTATGGTATGGTGGTACAGGTAGGCCATCATCTCGATGGTGGTGGAATAGGATAAATTGCGTTTTATAACAATTTATTCTAACTGTGCAACCTCTAACACAGAAAGGATATGAGGGAGAGAAGTTTGCATTTACTGTTCGCATTTTACTTCATTCATACGCGGAGCTGCATATAGTTGTATGTTTGCTGAATGTGATTTCAGCACTACAACGGCCATAATGTGATATATCCACTGCTATTGCATCTCACGCGGAGGAATCCGTGAAATCCACATTGACATATATACGCCATCCGGCGGGAGGTCGGAGAAGCCGCGTTCAGTATGTGCATGCTTCCTTCCGATCTGTCCTTTGCACAGCCAGGTGCATGTCGGTACCCTGATGAGTCTAGTAGAGACGAAACATGTACCTCTGCCGTATCACTGTGGCGGGGAGGGTAAGTTTTGACTTTCTTCTCGGTATGGTGGTACAGGTAGGCCATCATCTCGATGGTTGGTGAATAGAATAAATTGCGTTTTATAACAATTTATTCTAACTGTGCAACCTCTAACACAGAAAGGATATGATGGAGAGAAGTTTGCATTACTGTTCGCATTTTACTTCATATATATATATATATATATAATATATATATATATATATATATATATATATAAATATATATATATATATATATAATCGAAGGTTTCCAGGCCTCCCGCGTATATGCTGAATCCCTCTCAGGGACTGTAAGGCAGCTGACGTTTCGGTGAAATCTCATTCACCATTTTCAAAACTCACTGTATAGCGTCTACGAGCGCTCGTATTTATTTATATATATATATATATATATATAATATATATATATATATATATATATATATATATATATATATATGATATCTATAGTCTTATACACACTAATATTACTGTATATCTAAGATTGAAGAAGAGAAAAAAACGGAGCACTGTGAACACCTGGGTACCTATTCTCGTTCTTGAGAGAACGATCACTTGATGGAAAGTGGGCGTGGTTCTCACGAAAAAGTATGAAACCGTATTCTGGGTAGCTTTTCTCATTCTCGAGAGAACGATCATCTTGATGGAAAGTGGCCGTGGTTCTCACGAAGAAGTAAGAATACCTTTTGGTACTTTTCGTGAGAACCACGCCCACTTTCCATCAAGATGATCGTTCTCTCAAGAACGAGAATAGGTACCCTGGTCCGAAGCGTAGTTGAACTTACTTAATAGAATAGATTTATATATGTGCGTTTGTATTTTTGTATACACACACATATCTCTTCTATAATACAGTATAATAAGTAGTATATTTCCGAAATCGAAAAAATAAACACGTGGAATCGAAAGAATAAAACACGTGGCACGAATCGCTAGTATCAACAACGGGTAGTTTCTAAGGGTTGAAATTTAACAATAAATAAATATTTTTTTTATATTCAGTAAAAAACGATTTAAATTTATAAATGCGCAATTTAAACGATTAAAGCTACTACAAATTATTTTTTCATGGTTTCGGGATAAGGGATGGTTTTTAAGGATTGAAAATTCGCAGTATATCAATAAATTATATCATAAGCAGTAGTGTTAATGTGTGATTTTATTTAATATTTTAAAAACAACTTTTCCATGATTTTCGATTTAAGGGATGGTTTCTAAGGGTTGAAAAATTGATGGAAATCATAAATCATGCTTCAAGATGTTAAAGAATATTTATTCTACTTAACTAGATAAGATTTCCACATTTCCACCGATAGAATTCTTAAACTTGCATTTTTTTCAATTTCTTGCAGAAGGTGTGGATTTCACCCTTAAAGTGCAAAAAGCGCAAGTCGAGCACATGTCATTTTTGAAGTTAAGGGTAAAATAAGCTTGATCTTGAATTTTCACGAAATTTTTTACCTTCAGCGACTGTACTAAGACCAGATCTCGATTATTTTTCATCGTATCGACTTCTAAAGAAGCTTATTTTAACGGGCGTAATGACAGTTTTCCTTTTATGAAGCAATGCCTGTATTTAATTTTACTTGAAGAAAAGTTTACATTTTTTAACTTAGTTTTTGAGGTCTATTTATTTGAAAAATTACTTTTTTAGACTTTATAAGGTATCATTTTAAAAGAAAATTTAATTACCTACAACTTTTCTGTGGACATTTACCTATGAAAAATGCATAGTTCTCGAATAAAACTCAAAAAACCGAAAAGTAGACAAATCTACCTTAATCTCAAAATGTACCCCTTAATATGGTAGCACTTTGTGATTTTATCATATTTGGAGGTCAATTGAACGTATGAAACAATGAAATACATTTTAATTCCTTCTCAAGTACATAGTCAATAGCTAATCTTCTTTTTGGTGCTATTTTCCGGTAGTAGTTGTTTCAATCATTGTATGAATGATTTCTTCTTCATAACTGTTGTCAATGATTTATATGTTCCTTGGTCTACTGTTGCGTTTATCAGGGATCTCAAAACTAACCAAATCTCAAAGAAATCCAAAGATTTTTGAAAGTCTGTGAAGGCTAAGAACGTCGGTACTTCTCTTCATTTTTCTATCAATGTATGCATAGAATACAAGTAGTCGGTTGTATTTAGTCTCTTTCTAGAGTCCGTATATTCAACAGGTTGCGTTAAGCCAGTTTATTTTCAGTTTTGTAACAGTTTATATAAATGTGATAGAACGATAATGGTCAATAATTATCAATATTTGTATTATTGCCTTTTTTAAAGAAGAAATATTATTTCAAATGGATAAATTTTTAAATAAAAAAAATAAAACTACCCATGTTTTAAACAGCTAATATCCAAAAAATTTACAATCCTATTGAGTAGCAGTGATTGAGATGTATTCAAAGAATGTTTAACACATTTTGCAGTAGTTCTAGTTCTTAACTATCTTAATAAACTTTCTATAATTTTCTGTTTCATTTCTATAGTATTTACAATGTTTCAGGCTTTTGGTGCAGTAGAGGCAATGTCTGACAGAATTTGTATCCACTCAGACCAAACTAAACAAGTCTACGTTTCCGCTGAAGATTTAATTGCTTGTTGTACTAAATGCGGTTCTGGATGTGAGGGTGGTTACATCCCACGAATCTTGGGACTATTGGCAATCCAACGGCATTGTAACTGGTGGACTCTACAACTCTTCCCAGGGTTGCAAAGATTATTCACTAGAACCTTGCGAACATCACGTCGATACTGGAAGCAGGCCTCAATGTAGCGATTTGGTTCTTTATACTCCCATGTGTGTATCGAAATGTTATGACACTTCGATAAACTATAAGGATTCTAAACTTATGGACAAGATACGAATACATTTGGAAACGTAAAACAATCCAACTGGAAATTTCCAAAAATGGGCTGTCGAAGCAGACTTCATTGAATATGATGATTTTCCTAGTTACAAATCCGGTAAGTCGCAAAGGAAGTCCAATTTATATAAAAAAATATTAATTTCGCAGATAGGTGTTAACTGAAAGAAGAAAAGCAGCAAGAAAGATAGATGTCACACAACTGGAAAAACCCTACCAGAAATGAAAGAAAACAATAATTGAAAAACTGGTTAAAGGAATATTAACAAATTTTCTTAGCCATAATAACATTCTGTCTGAATGTCAGTTTGGTTTTCAGACTTCCAAGAACACTACAGACGCAGTTTTTCTTTCTTAGAGAAACTCTACATCAGTTTGAATGAGGGCGATGTCGCGGCTGCGGTCTTTTGTGACTTGTCAAAGACGTTCGGTTGTGTGAACCACGAAGTACTTTTAAGTAAGCTCGAATTATATGGTATTAGAGGAGTGGCATTAAATTGGTTTGCTTCCTATCTATCGAATAGGCAGCAAATGGTTAAGTACGATGGAGATTTTTCCAGTGTCTCTTCTCTGAGTTGTGGCGTCCCACAAGGTTCTGTTCTTGGGCTCCTGCTCTTTTCTTTTATATATAAATGCCCTGACCAAGATTGATATCCGAGGAACATTTACATTATTGCGGATGACGTAACAATTTTATGGCGTGGAAAGAATGGCTGTGATTTGAAACATATTATCGAGTGTGACTTGATTAGAGTGAATGGAATGGTGTGCTGCAAATTGTTTAAGTTTTAATTTTACTAAAACCAACGTGTTAAGTTTCAAATTTACCTGTGATAGTTTAACTTTGAATAATCATTTTATAGAGAATAAGCTAGTGACTAGATTTTTAAGTATACTTATTGACGATAAGTTGAAATTTACTGACCACATAATGGCATTAAAATAAGAAGTTGGCTGCCGGGTGTTATGCGGTATGAACAGTGTCAAGGGAATTAGATTTAATTGTGTGGCTAGAACAGTGTATTTTTCGTTGAGATACGGAATTGCATTTTGGGAATTCTGTAGTCGGCAGCTATTAAATCGATTCTTATATTACAAAAGCGAGCAGTGCGTTTATTTATTTAATGTAAAAATGAAGGAGCATTGTAGGCCTTTATTTATTTAAGGCAAAATATTAACAGTGATAGGCATTTTCATTTTAGTTTATTTTGATTACTGACTTTAATCACGTGTTTATTGTTATCATTGATCTAAGTTTTTTAGTTTTTTATTGACAAATTTTTTGTGTTGCATATGTTTTTGTTTGTATTTATTTTAACTTTTTGTTCTGCATAGTGCTTTGTTAACAAGATTGATTTCTTTACAACAATAAATTATATTATTATTATTATTATTACGTTTCAAGATTGAAGAAGAAATGGAAACGATCGCAAATCGGTACAGAGAGAAGGCGTTGAAGAAACATAGAAAGCTTTAAAACTAAAATAACAAAAATCCAAGAAGAAGACATCGGATTTACGAAAAACAACAAAAAGTAAGAATGGATAACGCAATAAATCTTGGACCTAATGAATGAAAGACAAAAACACAAAACAAACCCAACAGAATACAAGCAATTCCATAAAACCATTAGGAAAAGTGCAGAGAGGCTAAAGAAAATTAGATATCAAGAAATTGAACAACTTCAGGAAAAAAATGACACCATTAACGTACACAAGAAAAGAAAAAAGATGACAGGTAGACACAGAAAGCGACAGGAAACAATCCTAACAGATATTAATAACAAAGCAATTCTGGGGAAAAATATATCCACACTTTTCAACGATGACAGACCCTGTGATCTACCATCCACAGACAAGCAAATAAATGAAAAATATCCAGAAATAACTAAAGGAGAAGTTATTCGCGCAATAAAATACAGAAAAATGGAAAAGCTACCGGCTCTGACAAAATCAACGTCGAAATGCTTAAATTCATCGCAGAAATGAAAATAGGAGCCCTAGACTTGATATCACTATTTAATAAGATATATAACTCTGGCAAAAATACCACCAGACTGGTTAAAGTCAACGTTCATAACAATATCAAAAAAAAACTTAACTTCTCACAATGCGATGACTACGGTATATAAGTCTGATGTCTCATGTACTTAAAACGTTTCTGATAATTATCCTTAAACTATCGGTTTCGTAAAGGACTGGGAACGAGAGAAGCTCTTTTTTTCCTAAATATAATGACACATCGATGCAGAGATATGAATGTGAATGTATGCGCATATTTTATAGACTACCGAAAGGCGTTCGACTGCGTTAACCATCAAAAGATGATGGAAATTCTTTGGATTGGGGAAAAGAAGAGGGCGCAACAAGAAAAAGGAGAGAAATTAAGGAGACGGAGGAGTATACCTCAAAGAATTTTCAAATCACGAATACAGAGATGTCATGTTTTTTTTCCCTCTCGCTGCTAATATTGGTAGCCTATTTAAGATACAATTAGATTTAAAAAAATTAATGGCAGCAGAATTTTCCAATAGATTATAAAAAAAAATTGAATACGAGTGTAATTTATGCACTGAAGACTTCGCACGTTCCAATATTATAGACAACATAGAAATAATTGACTGTATTAGAGTTAAATAATATTTTTCTAACAAAAAATAAAAATTACATTAATCTAATTTAATAAATTCCATTAAATTTAATGTAAATCATACATTAAATTTAAAGTTTGATCATTATATTTTAAGGTGACTTTGTAGATTAAATATACAGCCAGTGTTCATTGGATTTAAGATATGTTATCACCTATTTAATGCACCCACATTATATGTGGTCAAAAATTCTGCTACAAGGAAAAGGGTGGAAATTATTCCCATTGGTAGTGTACCGTCATCTATTCACCGGTTTCGAACTCATTGATTTCCGTCAGTACCGGCAGACATATACACCTCATCATAAGAAAATTGAGTCCCTTAAGCAACTTATATCATCAAATAAAAAGTTGCGCCCATCTGCCGGAATCTGATGCAATGTACCATGAATATTAATGTAAATTTCCTTAAATGTTCAGAGGTACATGTGAATTAACTGAAGTTACTTTATTGAAATTTAAGATACCATTTAACTAAATTTAATGTACAATGAACAGATGTTTCAAAGAAATTGCTTTAAATTAAAAGTAAATATAAATTATTGTAATTTAAATTACAAAATCATGAAATTTAATGTAGAATGTACATTAAATTTGCATTAAATTTAACATATTTTTAGTGTAGTAATCATCCCTGATAGTTCCTCAGATTCAGACATGTTTCTTAACAGCAATTCTGTCAATGACTTAGTGTGAGCTAAGTGACCTACATTACCTATGTTATACTCCTAAGGATGACATTAGACGCATCCTGGTTGGTTCGACATGAGCAAATCAGAAGGGAAATGCACTGGATGCCACTTAGAGGAATACATAAACAACAAATTTTTGATTACTACGCATAAAATTTCTGGAACCTAAATTGCATAAAAAATATTTTAGAATGACAACCCTAGATTGCAAACAAAATGCAGGAAGAGTGAGAAGCAATTGGAGCAACGGGCGAGTGTGAAGCAACAAATGCAACCGGCACCAGTAGCAGCTACTGAAAACCAATATTTGTTAAGGCTTAATTGCATGAAAAACCGGAGGCCCCACTGCATAACCTTGGACTGCCAGCAACCATGACTACGGCAGATGAAGGAAAATCGGTAGGTCCTGCAGTCGGAAAGAATCCGACACTATCTTTCACAGTTTGTGAAGGTTCCTATGTATGGTTTCCCACCAGGAAAAAATATGTAAGGGTTAATAAAAAATTGAGGAAATAAGTTAAACTAAAAAAATATTTTGATTTTATCACGAAATTTCATCATTTAATATTTTCTGAAATGCACACGCTACTGGAAATTATTTCCCTGACGGTGCACAACCCGGAGCACTCTATATGCGAACGATGAGTCATTGGCAGAAATTATGGACTTTAGATATAAGATACCAAACAAAAACAATGATTTTAGCCTGGTAGGCAGGGATGAAAGTCATCAAGGTAGTGAATAAGTACAAGCGAGAGTATCACAGCCCCTTTAGGACCAGAACCTCAGTAATTGGAGAGTATTTAATTGTTTTAAATCAATTCATTAATAGTTATTATTTTCCTTGGTATACCTGCTTTTATATTATTAAAAGATTATAAATCTTGTGAAAAGATACATATGAAAGATTTCCCCACTTCTATAGAAACCTCCATTTATTGATACATATGCCACAAATTATTGTAGTATATAAATTATTTTTATACACTTGTTTTCCATTTTAGGAGTCTATCAGGCTACAAGTCGCAACATTCTTGGAGGTCATGCCATTAAAATCCTAGGTTGGGGAGTCGAAAACGATACCCCCTACTGGTTGATCGCCAACTCATGGAACACAGATTGGGGTGACAAAGGTTATTTCAAAATTTTACGGGGATCAGATCACTGTGGTATTGAAAGCAGCGTAACCGCCAGTTTGCCTAAGGCATAAACCCTCTAGTTTTAAATGGCATCTTTCACTGATTTATGTCTTGTACGTATAAAGGAAAAATGGAAGAAGCAACTGCTAAGGGCCATAAAAAAGTGTTATAAAAAAGGAAATAATACATGTATAAGTACTTAATTTTAATTTATTAGTTAATAAATTTTGCAACATAAAAGACATTTTAAATTTGTTCTGTATACTGTTGTTACACTGGGTATTTAATGTAAAAGGCGCTAGCAAGATTAACTCTTAAGAGTAGAGATGAACTGAAGGCTAGAGGCGGCACCAACAAGCAAAGTGCCAAGCTAGCTCCTATGCCGTAGAGTAGGGGTGAGTATTTATGAAGGACGCACTGAATTTTAGCTGGGTAAACTCAGAATCCCCCCACGTTGTTTCTTAAGCCTAGCGATGAACTCAGCTGTAAGAAAAGAAATAATAAAAAAATATTATATGAATTAATTGAAGTATACAAGAAATTATGCGTCAAATGAAACTCGTTAATGTTAGTACTAATCTCACTCTTTATTCAAAAGAAATAGGTGGTCTTTGAAGGATTCTTTTTGAAGAGTAGACTTTTGTTTGTATTCCTAAGGGTGGACTGATATTCTGTTCCTAAGAGTGGATTTGTTTATTCTTCTACACCGGGGGGGGGGGAGGACTGGACTTTCTACATCCAGAAAGTGCTACTAGGCTTTCTCTTATCCAGAGGGTGGATTGGTGTTTTATATCCCTAAGGGTGGATTGGTGTTTGTTCCTTTACCCCGAGGGTGGATCTGGGCTTTCCTATATCCAGAGGGTAGATCCTAATTTAAATAAATTAAAATAGCAATGCCTAGTTCGTGTTATCCTTATAATAGATATGATAGAGAGAGCACGCAAATTAATCATCTATCACCAAAATGTCAAGAAATTACATCTAAAATTTCAGGTACACACCATAATCAAAGAAAGAGAAAAAATCTATTAAAGGTAAACTATAAATTAATGGCATAAGAAATATTGAAACAAAACACTTGGAGTAATCGCTTGCTATTGAGCTCGAGTTACATAAGAGTAATAATGTGGTAAAAAATGTACAAGTAAAATTTCCAGTATGACTCCAGTTATTTACACAAAATAATCCAGCAAAAGTTCAACAACAGGTTCATTAAAATAAAAAACTACGTATATATATATATATATATATATATATATATTATATATATATATATATATATATATATATATATATATATATATGTATATAAAAGAATCAATCCCCAATTAAAGATACCGATAATCACTTTAATAAAATATTAAACAAAGGATTTACTATGGAATATAATTAGTTTCTTCAATTAAATGAATCACCACGAGACTCGACAAAAAATTTATATCTCTAGACCACTGTTTGATGACGTTACAATACTTGATTTATTAACATTAATTATTATTCAATTAATTGGGTTAAACCTGGCTAAAATGAACGCGTATTAATTAACTCTATATTAGCTCTAGAATATAAATAACAATAAAATAGATATACTCAAAATATGATCAAATAATCACTAGAATACAAGATGAAAAGACAGGATACGCGTTCAGAAATTAACTTTTAATTAAAAAAAAACTAGAAGATCGGTAGAATTCCCTAATTTTACTGAATAAGCGAGACTTTAATACCCAAACATTGCAGTCAAGCATACAAAAAAAAGAAAGAATACTGGAATCAAACTGAAAGGTAATGCGGCCCATGAACATTTCACGATGCAAAAAAAAAACTTTAAATTTGTCACTAATAAATCAAGAATGAAGCAATGCATTCAATGCAAAATACTTCAATCTTACTATTAATAAATTAATTTAAGTGAAAATTCGGAACACCGTGATATATCCAGAAGGCAAACATAGCAAAGAGAGAAAGAAATTAGGCACTGCAAGGCAGCAGATATAAATAAAAAACCCAAAAACTTACTAAATTCAAAATTCAAAAACTACATATTTGTCACAAAAAAAAAAAGAAATGATCGGCTCTAAAACTCCAAAATATATCTTAATAATATTCTAAGTGGTTAATTTTGGATCTAATGAGACTTCTGGAATCAGACTGATTCCCTCGTGGACCAGTGCAAACTGCCCAAAATCCCTGTCTTCAGTTTATCCCGGCAAAAAAAAAACATAACTGACCAAAAATACAGTACACAAAAACTCAACAAAATTACCGGGATGATTTTCGACTTTTCATCTCGGAATCCCAAAAATGGTAACTAAAAGAATATTGGGTAAGAATTCGTAAAGAGTGAAATGATAGGAAATGATGTTTTTTTGAAAAAATTTTGATACACACCCTCTATTTTGAGGTCGTAGACCCGATTCTGACCTCGGCTTTTCATAATTTTTCTTCAATTTTGCTAAAAACAGGGAAAAACACTTTTTCACTTTAGGTTCAATTTTTTTCACTAAATCGTTAAACTTTTGTTATAATCACAAATTCCACAGTGATAGAAGCTTTTGTATTATACAATAATTCAAAAATATGCACTTTTTTTTATCGCAAAAATCCAAAAAATTATCGCGACAAAAATAACAACAAATCAAAACAAAACGGCCGCCATCAACAAATAAGAGTTTGCATAGTTCGCTAAAGATGGCGTACTTGTTGAAGTCGACGATGTTGCCAGATTGCAAAAACGATTTTTCTTAGAAATTCATAGATATTTTTCCCTTTTTATTTGAATTGGAAAAAAAGGTCCCAAAAGACTTTCACCATTTTCTTAGATTATTGAAGTACTATTAATTACTCTTATGTCTATGCCTTTGATGTGCGATTTTGACTCTAAATATTAAAGGTTTAAGGATTATAGTTGCTTTGGTCTGTTTCCCACCAAATACCAATGGTTTTAAGCGGATAATATGAATTAATTCATATTGCTTATGTCCGTCAGCAGAAAGTGTTTTTTAATCAATAAATCTAGACCAATTTAGGTTAGTTTAGGTTAATTTCGGTTTTTTAAACTTATAAAAACCAAGCTGAACCTATACTAACCAGAACTAACCAAAAATTTTTGACTTTTAAAGTTAATTTTACCCTTTTTTTATACATTACAAACATTAAATTATGCTGTTAACTGCAATGGATAAATTTTAAAGTTTTATACCAGAAAGTATAAATCCAGATTAATTTAGATTAGTTCAGGTTAGTTGCTGTTTTCCAAATTAACCAAAATTAAGGTAAACCTGATATCAACCTACCTTGACCAAAACCAACCAAAAATTTTGAGGGGTTTAGATTATTTTAACTCAGAAACTGTTTTGAACATTAAAAAAATTAAACTATGTTGTTGACTGAGAAGGACAAATTTTATAGTTTATATTATGAAAAAATTTTATATCTTGCAACGTTGCGCCTTTTCACGTGATTCGGCCGCCAGTTTAGATAGTCTGAAGTTTGATGACGTTTCCGAGACGTGTTTTTGATTTTTCGCTGAAAATACAAATTTTTCTAAATTGGTTTGCTAAAATTTGTGCACAAATAATTGAAATATATTACGTACAATATATTTTAACTAGTTCCATTGAAACTAAATACGTAAATTCGGTTTTTAACTGAGGTAAAAATGCTTTGTGAAGTGACGTTCTTTTTTTTTAGTTTTCCGGGAAAGGGAGGAAAATAGTGAAAAATCAAGGCCAGAATCGTGTTCTACGACCTCAAAAAAAGCGGGTAAGTATCAAAATTTTTTCAAAAAAACTGTTTCCATGCTTTTCACGCTTACGAATTTTTTCTGAATATTGAATTTACAATTTGAAGTTATCAGAAATTTGAGGAAAGAAAATGTTGAGCAATTGTAATTGTATGTTAAGTGGAATTGCGATGGACAGCTCGGGACAAAGTCAATATGAGCAGTCCTTTACTGAAAGCTCGGCATCAGATGCAAGTATGTTCATGACTTCATTAGTTCTTCTCAGACTTGTGTCAGCATCGGAAGACTCAGCTAATAACTATATAATTCGAGAACATTATACACAATAAAATTGGATTTACGATTGAAGACTCAGCTTCAGTTGCAAAGAAAAAGCACGAGTTGAAAGAGAAAAAGAACATTTGGTTCCTTATGAATCCTGTATTAATGGCAAAAAGATAATCATTCAGTATAAGCTTTTTTTACTATGATTGATAGAAAAGTTTCAATGCAATTACTACACAAAGTCTGCAATGCATTGCTACTTATACGGACTTACGTTTAAAGATTTTAATAAAATAAATTATACTGTTGCTCAACCAATACCAGATTCATATTTGTGATACGGAATATCAACTTTATAAGCCTGAATTCGATTCATGGAATATGTTTTGCATCACGTTGGCTATCCAATCGGACTGGAAAACTGGCAAGCGCGCTGAGCACAAAAAAATGGAAAATATCAAAAGGAGAAAAAATTAAAAATCTAAGACAGTTTGCCGAAGAAATAATCACTGATAGTTGACATTTCCAAACAAAGATTGGGAAAAACTAAGGACGGCAACACCGCAAGAAGGTTTTTTGACTCTTCTGAAATTGTTTCAAAAATTTATGGCCTTGATGTCCGACTAATACAAAAATTTCATGTAATTCTTCAAGTTTTATCGTGCGAATTTACAGTCAACATTTCACCTTTTAATAATTATTATACAGACACAGTAAGATTATTTGTGAATTATCATAATTGGTACAATATGTCAACAAGTATGCATAAAGTACTAATTCACG
>JASJET010000453.1:0-158433 GCA_034092305.1 Diaprepes abbreviatus
AGCGATAATAAAATTTTTATAAAAAAATTGAACGAACTTCTAAAAGTGCGCTAAAAAGTGAAAAATAACTATAAATTTTTATATGAAATTGAAATTTTTGAAGTCGGCGCCAAACTAATACCTGCCAAAATGTGATTCGCAAAACAGATTAAAAATATTTTATTTGCAATTGCTTTCTTACCATAATTTGTATATATTAGTAGTTATTTATTTCATTTATACCCATTTTATCCAGAATTATAAATCACCCTAAAATGTACCACTAAAAATTGAAATTGTGTCAAATAAATATTTACTCTGTCATAGTAAATCCACTATCTTAAATTTCAAATTAATTTTAGATTGGTAATATAGGCCCCAAAACCTTCCAATATCGATATTTAAAAAATTTGAGACGTAAGTTTCTTAGCCCGATATATTTTATATTGCATATTGAGTTTAGATACGCCCCAAGAACCCCATAATATCAATTTTAGATAAAATGGGAAAATGTAAAATTTTTAGTCCCTTATATTGTATCTTATCAACCTAATAGTTGTAAAAAATTAACTTCATATTCGTAATACACCACCCCCCAACCCCCTAATGCCAAATCTGAAAAAATGCGAATATGGTAAAATTTTCAACCCACCATATTGGATCTGCCATATTGAATTTGAAAAAAATAATTTTAACGTCTTAATTTAATCTAAAACTAAACCCTTCAAAACCTCCTAGTACCAATTTTAGATGAAATCCAGAAATTTAAAATTTCTAGACAGTCATATTGCCTCTGATATATTAGATTTTCTTAAAATAATTTTATATTCGCTATTTACATCTTCAAAAACTATTCAGTTCCACATTTGAACAAAATCGAAAAATGTAAAATTTTTAGTCCGCTAAACTGAATTCGCCATATGGAATTCTGAAAAAATATTTTTAAATTCATAATTTACACCCTCAAGAACTCTCTATATCAATTTTGGAGAAAGTCGAAAAATGTAAAATTTTTAGGACGCCATATTGAATCCGCCAGATTAAGTTTTTCAAAAAATATTTTAATTTCGTAATTAACATTAAAAATCCCCCAATACTAACTTTAGACAAAATCGAGAGATGTAGAATCTCTAATCCGCCATTTTAGGTCCGCCATATTTAATTTTTTTTTTAAATAATATCAGATTCGTAATGTGCTATCCCAAAAACTCCCCCATATCAATTTTGAAAAAAATCGGACAAAATTGATTTTTTATTCACTATATTGGATATGCCATAATGTTTTTTTTTAACATTTTGAATTCGTGATGTGCTACCCCGGAAACTCCCCTGGAGAAAATCGGACAAAATTAATTTTTTTGTCCACTATATTGGCTCCGCCATATTGAATGTTTTAAAAATATTTTGAGTTTGTTATGTGCAACCTCGAAAACTCCTCCGTACCAATTTTGGAGAAAATCGGACAAAATTGATTTTTTCGTCCGCCATATTGGATCCACCATATTGATTTTTTTTTTAAATTTATTTTAGATTCATCATGTGTGATCCCGAAAACTCCTCCGTACCAATTTTGAAGAAAATCGTACAAAATTGATTTTTTTTGTCCGCCATATTGGATCCGCCATATTGAATTTTTTAAAAATTATTTCAGATTTGCTATGTGAGATCCCGAAAACTCCCCCACACCAATTTTGGAAAAAATCGGACAAAATAAATTTCTTTGGCCGCCATATTGTAAGCGCCATCTTGGATTTTACTGCATCAATTTCATTTAACAAAATATGGGACCACCGCAGCAACTTCTTGAACATAACGTAAAAATTTCATTCAAATCGGTGTACATACATAAAAAAAAATTTATAAAAAAATTGAAGCGACTTCTAAAAGTGCGCTAAAAAGTGAAAAATAACTAGAAATTTTTATATGAAATTGAAATTTTTGAAGTCGGCGCCAAACTAATACCTGATAAAATATGATTTGCATAAACAGATTAAAAATACTTTTTTTGCAATTGCTTTCTTACCATAATTTGTAAACATTAGTAGTTATTTATTTCATTTAGAAATAATTTGGCGCCGACTTCAAAACTTTCAATTTCATATAAAAATTTCTAGTTATTTTTCACTTTTTAGCGCACTTTTAGAAGTTGCTTTAATTTTTTTATAAACATTTTATTTTTTGATTTTTAAATTTTTGAATTCATTATGATATTCATAAATTATTTGAACTAAGTACCAATCGATATTAGTGTACCTCGCAATGACTCCAAGGTAGTACCCATTTTATCCAGAATTGTAAATCACCCTAACATGAACCACTAAAAATTCTTTGACTTAGAGTTCTGCAAATACCCATGAAATTGTGTTAAACAAATATTTAGTCTGTCATAGTAAATCCACCATCTTAAATTTCAAATTAATTTTAGATTGGTGATATAGGGCCAAAAACCTTCCAATATCGATATTTAAAGATTTTGAGACGTAAGTTTCTTAGCCCGATATGTTTTATACTGCATATCGAGTTTGTATACGCCACAAGAACCCAGCAATATCAATTTTAGATAAAACCGGAATATGTAAAATTTTTATTCCTTCAATTTGTATCTTATCAACCTAATAGTTGTAAAAAACTAACTTCATATTCGTAATACACCGCCCCCAACCCCCTAATACCAAATCTGAAAAAATGCGAATAAGGTAAAATTTTCATCCTACCATATTGGATCCGCTATATTGAATTTCAAAAAAATAAGTTTAACGTTTTAATTTAATCTAAATCTAAATCCTTCAAAGTCCTCTAGTACCAATGATATCCTGAAATTTAAAATTTCTAGACCGTCATATTGCCTCTGATATATTCTTCTTCTTCTTATTGCGCCCTCTCCTTCCGAAGGTTGGCGATCCAAATGGCAATTGTGGCTCTGGAAGCTGCAGCACGAAATATGTCTGTAGATGAGCGATCAAACCATCTCCTCAGGTCTTTCAACCATGAATTCTGGCGTCTTCCTACTGATCGTTTACCCTGAACTTTACCCTCTATAATGAGTCGAAGTAGCTCATATCTTTGACCTCTCAGCACATGACCCAAGTATTGAATTTTTCTCTCTTTAATGGTGTTTAGCAGTTCTTTTTGTTTATTCATGCGCTGGAGTACTTCGTTGTTAGTGATCCTTTGCATCCATGAAATTCGCAACATCCGCCTATATATGTACATTTCAAAAGCCTCTATTCTTTTTTCTGTTTGTGGGTCCATTGTCCAACTTTCGCATCCGTAGAGTATATTAGATTTTCTTAAAATAATTTTATATTCGCTATTTACATCCTCAAAAACTATTTAGTTCCACATTTAAACAACATGGAAAAATTTTTAGTTAGCTATATTTTCATTCGAAATATTGAATCCTGAAAAAATTCTATTTAATTCATGATTTACACCCTCAAGAACCCTCTATATCAGATTCCTAATGTGCTATCCCAAAAACTCCCCCAAATCAATTTTGAAAAAAATCGGACAAAATTAATTTTTTATCCACCATATTGGATGGATACTCTATAATGATTTTTTTTATAAACATTTTAAATTCGTCATGTGCGACCCCGAAAACTCCCCCGTATCAATTTTGGAGAAAATGGGAAAAAATTAATTCTTTTGTCCGCTGTATTGGATCCGACATATTGAATTTTTTAAAAATATTTTCAATTCGTTATGTACAACCTCGAAAACACCCCCATACCAATTTTAGAGAAAATCTGACAAAATTGTTTTTTTCGTCCGCTATATTGGATCCGCCATATTGAATTTTTTAAAAATAATTTTAGATTCGTCATGTGCGACCTCGAAAACTCCCCCATACCAATTTTGGAGAAAATCGGACAAAATTAAATATTTTTGTCCGCCATATTGGATTCGCCATATTGAATTTTTAAAAAATAATTTCAGATTCGTTATGTGAGATCCCGAAAACTCCCCTATACCAATTTTGGAGAAAATCGAACAAAGTTGATTTTTTCGTCCGCCATATTGGATCCGCCATATTGAATTTTTTAAAAATAATTTTAGATTCGTCATGTGCGACCTCGATAACTCCCCCATACCAATTTTGGAGAAAATCGGACAAAATTAAATTTTTTTGTCCGCCATATTGGATCCGCCATTTTGAATTATTTAAAAATAATTTCAGATTCGTTGAATACAACCCCGAAAATTTCTTCATACTAATTTTGGAGAAAATCGGACAAAATTAATTTTTTTGGCCGCCATATTGTCCGCGCCATCTTGGATTTTACTGTACCAATTTCATCTAAAAAAATATGGGACCACCGCAGCAACTTCCTTTACATAACGTAAAACATTTCATTCAGATCGGTGCAGCCGTTACGGAGAAATCGGTGTACATACATAAAAAAAATACATAGTCGACGAATTGAGAACCTCCTTCTTTTAGAAGTCGGTTAAAAATATAAAGGGTCTTTAAGTCATTGTTAATTAATCTACAACTAAGATTTAAAATTTAAGCCTATTTCTTAACTCATACATATGTATCATATGTATATCCAAAGTTTATATTTTTAAATCAATTTAATACTTATGATAATTTTTTGAAATTAAGTATTTGTACGTAAATATGTTTTTACCTTAAGACAAAAACATGGTTTGAGGAAAACAGGAAATTATAAGTAATTTATACTGAAATATTATTTTTTTATATTTTATGTTTAGAAATAAAAAGCGGAAATCATTAAAGTACTATGTAAAAAAAAGCCAGTCAAAAATATTGTAATGGTTTTATTTTCTAGTCATGATTAATACAAAACAAGCTAACAGCCGTCATTTGAATATTTTAACTCACGTTATCATTGGAAATTAAAAATTTTATCTCGGTAATCGATTTTATCTCCTTACTTTATTTATTGCTTTTTGGTATATACAGATGTTGTACAAAACATTCGGTAATATGTTAAGCTCGTCAAAAATAACATTTTAGCATCATATTTTACAAAAGCTAAAACACACTATAATAAACAAACAAAACGACACCAAATTAACAGTTCAAACTTAACCCAAAAATCGTTTGTATAAAAAGTATCGGAACATTTTCTTCTTGACGTGACTGTTGGGCTTGATTTTCACTATTGTGCCGCTCTCGATACGCTCTCGGCTCGATAATTTTTTTTAAATGAAAAAGACTTTATGATATCGAAATCTTGGCGAAATCGCTTTAAGAATATTTTACCGGACCGAGAGCGCATCGAAATTGTATCGAGAGCGGCTCTATACGGAGAATCTGGCCTAAGTCGCAGCGCTCTCACGCGATCTTCATTGATTTTAGTTGTTAGAATTTGGTCGACGGTTGGGATCTGCTTCTCATAATAAAATGTACGTACAACTCCTTTTATTGCAGTTTTCATCTCTTCTTCCAACGAGGTTTTTCGTCTGCCTGTGATCGAATGTAGCTTGAGAGTATTAACAATTCCAGTCATTTTTTAACCGACTTCTAAAAGAAGGAGGTTCTCAATTCGTCGACTATGTAGGTTTTTTTTTCTGTATGTACCCGATTTTCTCCAAAATTGGTACGGGGAAATTTTTGAGGTCGCACATAACGAATCCAAAATATTTTTTAGAAATTCAATATGGCGGACAAAAAAAACAATTTTGTCCGATTTCCTCCAAAATTGGTACAGGGGAGTTTTTGGGGTTGCACATGATGAATCTAAAATTATTTTTAAAAAATTGAATATGGCGAATCCAACATGACGGAAGAAAAAAATCAATTTTGTCCGGTTTTCTCTAAAATTGGTAAGGGGGAGTTTTCGGGGTCGCACATAACGAATCGAAATTATTTTAAAAAAATTCAATATGGCGTCCAATATGGCGAATAAAAAATTGTGTCCGATTTTTTTCAAAATTGATATGGGGGACTTTTTGGGATCGCACATTACGAGTCTGAAATTATTTTTAAAAAAATTAAATATGACGGATCCAAAATGGCGGATTAAAAATTCTACATCTCTCGATTTTGTCTAAAATCAGTATTGGGGGATTTTTGTTAGTGCTAATTACGAATTTAGAATATTTTTTAAAAAATTCAATATGGCATCCTGAAAATTTTACATTTTTCAATTTTTTCCAAAACTGATATAGGGGGTTCTTGAGAGTGTAAATTATGAATTTAAAAGTATTTTTTCAGGATTCAGTATGACGAGTCCAATATTACGATTTTACATTTTCCGATTTTGTTCAAAGTCAAAAGTTGTTTTACGGGCGTATTGTATTACGAATATAAAGTTAACTTTTTACAACTATTAAGTTGATAAGATACAATAAGAAGGACTGAAAATTTTACATTTTCCGATTTTGTCTAAAATTGATATTGCGGGGTTCTTGGGGCGTGTACAAACTCAACATACAATATAAAATATATCGGGCTAAGAAATATACTTTAATTATCGATATTGGAAGGTTTTGGGGTCTACATTACCAATCTAAAATTAATTGGAAATTTAAGATAGTGGATTTACTATGACAGACTAATTGTTTGACACAGTTTCACTGGTATTTGGAAAACTCTAAGAATCAAAGAATTTTTAGTGGTTCATTTTAGGGTGATTTACAACTTTGGATAAAATGGGTAATTTTTTGCCACCTTGGAGTCATTGCGAGGTAAATTAATCTCGATTAGTACTTAGTCCAAATAATTTATGGATGTCATAATGAATTCAAAATTAAAAATCGAAAAATAAAATTTTTATAAAAAAAATTGAACCGACTTTTAAAAGTGCGCTAAAAAGTGAAAAAGAACCATAAATTTTTATATGAAATTGAAATTTTTTAAGTCGGCTCCAAATTGGCGCCAATTTCAAAAATTTCAATTTCATATTAAAATTTATAGTTATTTTTCACTTTTTAGCGCACTTTAAGAAGTCGGTTCATTTTTTTTTATAAAAATTTTTTTCCTCCTTCAGTATTCGGTACATAGTAGATTTTCCAACTCCTATCATGTTAGAACACCTCTCAACAAAGCTTATAACGTTATTATCTAGATATTGGTATCTTAAGGCATCATAAACATTCATCGTAATAAGTTTTTCGTTGAGGAAAAAATAGCCTGGTTTAACGATTTTGGAATAAATATAGAGGTGGAAGCCATATCTTTTGGGTCTCTCACTAATCTCAAATAATATTTAAAAATAAGAGCAAATAAGATAAATTACTAAGGACACACTATAAGGTGTACTTTGCTCACTGACAGAAATTAAATTGAACTATCAGAAATTTTATCGTTGCAGTAAATTTATAAAAGCTTATAATATTTAAATATAATTAAATATAATTAGATTTACGGCAGTCCTCAGTAATCTGCGGCACTGGAGCAGCTGCGTTGGGGGTTTCGGTAATAGTTTTATTATTCTCTCTAGTTCTTGAATAGAGTATAGGAATGTGTATGCTTGCGATTGCTCTCCCCTCCCAAGAACTTTGAGTTCAGGAAAATAGAACCGATTCTGCCTTTTATATTAGGAATGTGTATGCTGCTCGCACTCTCACCCCCCCCCCCCCGTTGAAAACTTTTTTCTTGCGATAGCCCCCCCCTCCAGAATTTTGAATTCAGGAAAATAGACCCGATTCTGCTTCTTATATTAGGAAGACGTATGCTGCTGGCATCCCCCCTCCCTGTCGGCAACTTGTTTTTTCTTGTGATCGCCCCCCCCCCCCGTCCCCACAGCTTCAAATTCAGAAAAATAGACCCGACCCTGCTTTTTACACTAAAAATGGGAATGTTGCTGGTGTCCCCCCAACCGTCGTAAACTTGTTTTCGCTTGCCATACTGTACTTTTGTGATATCACCCCCCCCCCAAAAAAAAAAAAAAGAGAGAGGCTGGATCCGCCCCTTATATGAACTTGTAGTATTCTATTCCTTTCACGTGTTTTTTTTCATATCCGCGAGATTTCCCACATTTTCCCGGACACCCTGTATATATTATTAGACAAAAGTGCAACACATTCAAAAAATCTAAGAAATATCAATTTCATAATATACTATCAGCAAAAAATATGCGCTAGTTACATGCGCTAGAAAAATAATTTAGTGAGAGCCCAGTATTTAAGTCATATTACTTTACAGGGGAATTATAAAAGTTGCCAAATGTGTATATTATTCTAACTGAATTCCTTTCATGTGTTTTTTCATATTCAGGAGATTTCCCACATTTTCCGGGACACCCTGTAGGATGTTCCATTTCAAATAAACAAGAAGGCATCAACTACTAGTATAACCGGAAAATATTTTAGCTCAATTGCTCCCATCGACTTTAGTAAACTGCCAAATTCTAAAAATTTTCCAAAGTCTATTTTCCAAGAAATCGCTCGCTGCAATTCGTCGTGAGACACACTTTACATATTTGAGTTCAACTGGTGCAATTTTTCTAATTATGTTCCACCTCTACTTATTAATGTTGTTAATCAATGTTATTTTACTATTATTATAGGTTTTCTTGGCAAATTTAACTTTTTTGTTACATTTTTTATGATAAGTAAGGTTATTAAAACGTTTATTGACCTGATACATTTTTTTTATTAATTCTGATAACTCGTTAATTTCATGTATCATCCATTTATTTTTAGATACATAATTATTATTATTATTGAATATTTTAAGTAGAAAATTTTATTCAAATACAATTTTCCTCGAATATTATATCAATATCATTTACTTTATTCGTTGTAAAAATTTGATGCCGGTTGACAAGAGTGAAAGAACTTTTAAATGAATTTAGATTATTTTTATTAAAACTTCTGAATTTGTTCGCATTTTGAAGGCCCTTTTATAGTTTGTGTTAAAGTTATTATATGGTCAGACACATATGTATCGTGTATTTCCTAATTTAGTGTGGGCGAAAGCGATTTTTGTTGGTTCTGAAAGGAAAGGATTATTATTATATTCTAAGAGAAGATTTTTAAGATCTTGGGTTCTCTTATTACTATTAGCTTCGCTATAATAATCTTTGCTACTATGCAGCAGATCGATGTTAAAGTTGCCGCATATTATATGGGTCATATTAAAGGTATATATTTTTTTAACGTTCCAGATAGTTTACCATAAATATTTCAGTCACTATTAGGTAATCTATATATTGAGCATACAGCTTAAAATGGTGCAATCATGGTATAATAAAATAATTTACAATACTTGGGGGTAGTTTTGACAGTAAATTCAGAACCATATGTTATTGTTGGTAAATTCAATTTTTCTCTTATTTTTAGCGTTGACAACAAGAATAAAAATACTTAATCAAAATCAATCACTGTATCACTTTAAACAGCAAGAATCGATTAGAGGTACACTTTTTGATTTCCATTAAAATATTTAACCTTAAATATTGTAACGAAAGACTAAAGGAATTCGGCCGTGTCCTTACCGAAATATTATATTATAACAAAGAATTATCTGAGTTCGGATATGTTTTTATAGAAATACGAGTATTATATTGATGAGTTATCATTATGTCATGTTTCTAGTAGAATACTGGATTTGTATTCTCATATATTCTGTAGGATATGAGTAGCTGGTTCAGTTTGTATTTAATGTGCAAGTGTTAACAAGTAATTATTAAAGGGTTGTTATTTAGTCGTGAAAACTGTTTTTTTATTCGAACCCAGGGAGTGATTTTAAGAAGAGAAAATCGTAACAATAACAGTGCTTTTTTACCTAAAATTATTATTTTTGTAAAGAAAAAGAAAAAAGACCACTGAAGATACTTTAAAGAGTGTCCTCATTGGCATGAAAAAAATTAGCGAAACATCAAATAATAAACCCACTAAACATTTTAAAGAATAACAATTACGATTAAAGGTAAAATATATAACCCATAATAAATTGGAGGTAAATCGACGTTAGGCAACACGTGCACTGAAATAGTAGCGGAATGAAAAAACATGATGTAGCAGTGGAATACAAGGAAATAGCACTAGAGGTATTTAATAAGTACTGCTATGGAAAGTAACGTAGCATACACTAATCTTTTTTAGAATCTTGGTGGAAAAAAACAAAGATATGGCAACAATAGATTTCGCCTAAAATCACGAGCTGATCAAAATCAAAGTACGCTGTTTTTTTTATTTATTGTTTACTAGCGACCCGCTCCGGCTTCGCACGGGTGCAATGCTGATACTAAATACACTACAGAAAAACTGTGACTATTTATTTTATTTTTACAACAATTATTACATCGGCCTCCGACGCGCTATTTATAGGCACGCTGCCGCCGCCCCGGTCGGCCAGTACCGCCGCAAGCGCTACTTCCCGCAATTTTAAATCTGTAATATCTTCGAAAATATTCATTTAAATCTTGTGCTGTAAAGGACCATATAGATCTATATTAAATCAACAATGTATTTAAGCTATTTAATTGGATAAGGATTAATGCTGTATTGGTTAAAATCGCTTCAAAATTTGCCATTATTTGTCGTAAAAAGTAAATGACAAAAAAATGTTATTGTGGGATATCCATGAGAGATAGACATATACCATCGCCGAGTTTTCTGTAGACCTTTTCAATGTGTACAAATAATTAGTACATTATTTTGATAAATCTCGTATGGTTCAGCCTGCGTTTGCAATGTAAGCGGAAAAAAATATGATAATTAACGACATCACATTAGAAACCTCAAAAATAACAGTATTTCTCCACTATTTAATGGATGTTATTATACATATAAACCTTCCTCTTGAATCACTCTATCTATTGAAAAAAACCGCATCAAAATCCGGTGCGTAGTTTTAAAGATTTAAGCATACAAAGGGACATAGGGACAGAGAAAGCGACTTTGTTTTATACTATGTAGTGATATATTCCCCTCCAAACATTTTAGGCAGTAGCTATAAATGCAATCAATATATTTTATCTTTGTTTAATAATGCAAAAACGGTATATATCGTTCTTTTTCTACATAAGACGTTTGTCCGATACACGCCTAAAACGAAATAATAGATCAAAAGGGATAGGCTCATAAAGGGAAATACATTATTGGGAGTCTATATTCTTTGATATAGTTTTCCCTTCATTTCGTTTAGATAAAATATTAACCATCTGCTTTTTGTCGGATTTTTGGAAAAACCAAAGACTATGACGTAGGATTTTACACAAAAACCTTATGACCTGAATCAATTATATGCTAAGCAAGTTTTATAAAAAGGAAAATAATACATATATTCATTTTTATTAAAATTTTATTCAAAATACATTACGCAAGGGTTTTATTTAAATGTATAAATCAATTTAGATAACAATATTTCATGAACTATAGGAATGAATACTCTGATAATAGACCCTGCTCGACAGATATTACTGCAGAAATGACATACTATCTGTCCATATTTACAACAGAAATTCGTAAGACGCAACCATCTACGAAATATTCCAAACTAGTGTTGTAAATGCACGTCTGGCAGTTACAAGAACGTATTAAAAATTGTTTTAATATTGCCCCAAACTAAAATAAATTAAATAAAATAGAAATGCAGTACTAAAACCCGAAAACTTCGTGTTTTGAGGTGGCAAAGCCAGACATCAAACGACGTGGTGGCGGCACTTTGATTCGGTGCTGTGTGCGCTGTATGTAATAAATATTTTAAAACCTTGTACTAATCAAGGCTTGGAAAAGACTCAGAAATAAAAAAATAACATATCAGACCAAGAGTAAACAATAAAAAATACACATTTCACAGGTTGTCGAAGAAAATTACTTTTAGATAAGAACTACTGAGATTTTCCATATACCTTGTTATTTCAATTAATTTTCTTCTCTTGTCAGCCTTTTTGTATTCGACTCTCAGCTCCTTAGACACAATTTAGTTAGTGAGTTCAGTATTTAAGTTTTTTAGAGTAACATGCTTTTCTAGAAATAATAAATAATAATATTTAGGTTTAAGTCTAAGGAGGCTACTTTCAAGGTTAGCTTAAATTATAACTGAGATTACACTCTTACTTTTTTAGTATATATTGTAGAGTGTATTTCGAACTTCCATTTTGGATCTTTCGGAAACATCGGTGGTTTTTTTTTGACAAGGTTTATTTTTTCCAGAAGAGGAAATAATTGCATTGTTTTCTTTCCTTTTTAAACAGTGTATAGGGTTTTCCTTTTCTTTCCTTTAAGGGCAGTGTTTTCGCTCTAAAAATAATGGCGGGACTCTTCCTCTTCTCCAACTCGAAACACTCACACAAATTAAGCACAAGCAGTTGTGCTTGCTTGTCAACAGTTTTACCACGCATTATCTAAAAGGACACATCGAATTTCATTACTTTATTCCAATTTTTAATGCCTGATTATTACAACTGAATAAAGTAGAGCGAAAAACATTTTCAATTTATATACGTATGCTGGGCATTTAAACGCAGACGACAGATTTCAGGGTTAGAAATATTTATACTTTTAGTTTTATTTTTTTAATAAAAATAAGACATATTTACGGTAATAAATTCTAAAACAATAATTAATAGTTTTTATTAAAACAATCTTTTGTTTTAAATTATCTTGAATGGTCAAAATTTCTCGAAAACACAATGTATATAAAATTCAGAACGATGACTGTCAACAAAATAATGTTTTGATTGTTAAAAGAAAGTCTGTATTCATAAAACGAAATAATTCGTTTGTCTCGGTTGTTTCTTTCTATCTTGTTCTACCCAGGCGCGGATCCAAGGGGGGGGGGGGCGGTGGGGGCGATCGCCCCCCCCCCAACAGCTTTGAGTCTAGGAAAATGGACCCGATTTTTCCTGTTCTACTACAGTTTATTTAAGAACTAGAGAATAATAAATCATTTTTTACCCTTTTTCTCTTCGCAAATTACCTGTGTTCTTTAGTCCGGTGTCTTTAGCAAAATCTGTTGGACACATATATTTTTCATAGGAATGGGTTAGAAATTTTATAATCAAAAATACCGGTATATAATAATGGACTAAAACGTAGCCTTATTCTCCCAAAAAATTCGAAGTAATAATTTAAATACTTCCATTGTCAAAAATACAAAAAGTTAAACATACATATAAAAATATTTTTGAGGCTATCGGTCATTTTATTATTAATTAAAACATTTTTAGGGTATTTGAAGTTTCAGTTTATTTATTTCTTAAACCATCTGTAGAATTCCAATTAAACACTAAAAAGGGATTCAAATGTAATTACTTTTTATATCTTGTAATTAAAATTAGACCTACTTATTTTTATTTCTATTATACAGAGATCTTAATTTAATTTACTTTATTATATGGAAATACGATAGCCCCAAAAAATAAGATAAACATGTTAATTCTACACGCTTAAGAAAAAGACACAAATACAATAATAAAATAATAAAAAACTTACGGCTAATAAGAATTAAATATATATAAAATTAAAGAGTCGGACACACTAATAAAAAAATAAAAAAACATATAAACAACATTAAACAATAAAATACAACAAAAACAAAAATTTAAATAATAAATTGTGTTTACACTAGTAAACATTACGTATCTAATTCCTAATCAAAGTCAGTGAAACTATTTTCGCTCAAATTAATTATAATTGGTTCCTCTATCTCACCGATCATGAGATCGAGTTCTCACATTTTGTTTTATTCTTTTATTATATGGATTTTTCCCAATTTTCCGCAGTAACTTTATTCAAAAAAATCTTTCAAAAGTTTAGTTAAATTACTAATTTTGTTAATTGTATTATTTCTAGCAAATCTACCTTTTATTTGAGAGAGATATTTACTTCTCCAACGAACAGTTTTCGGACAATCTCTAGAAATAGATTTTCTATCTGGTTTTTCCCAGCAAAGATTAAGTTCTCTGAGCAATTTCCAGAGATCAGTTCTTTTAATTTCAGGTAAATCGCGATCTTCATTGATTTTAGTAAGAATTTTGTAGACTGTTGGGATCTGCTTCTCATAATAAAATGTATATACAACCCCTTTAATTGCAGTTTTCATCTCTTCTTCCAACGAGGTTTTTCGTCTGCTTGTGATCGAATGCGGCTTGGGAGTACTAACAATTCCAGTCATTTTTTCTCCTTCAGTATTTGGTACATAGTAGATTTTCCGACTCCTGTCATGTTGGAACACATCGTAACAGAGCTTTTAACATTTTTATCTAGATATTAAAATCTTAAGGCATCATAAACATTCATCGTATCTCACTAATCTCAAATAATATATAAACACAAGCGCAAACAAGATAAATCACCAAGAACAAACTGTAAGGTGTACTCTGCTCACTGATAGAAATTAAATTAAACTATCAGAAATTTTATGTTGCAGTAAATTTATAAAATATATTTACATATAATGAAATATAATTAGATTTACGGGAGTTCTCAGTTACCTGCGGTACTGGAGCAGGTACGTTGGAGGTTTCGGTAACAGTTTTATTACTCTCTCTAGTTTTTGAACAGATTATAGGAATGTGCATGCTTGCGATCGTCCCCTCCCCCCTCCCAGGAGCTTTAAGTTCAGGAAAATAGAACCAATTCTGTCTTTTATATTAGGAATAAGTATGCTGCTTCCCCCCTCCCCCCCCCCCCCGTTGATAACTTGTTTTTCTTGCCATACTGTACTTTTGTGATATTACCGCCCCCCCCCTAAGAGAGGGGCTGGATCCGCCCCTGGTTTTACCCATGTCAGATTTTCTTCAAAGTATGGTTTGGATTAGAAGAATAATGTTTTGTTTTCCCTTTTTTTCATTATTTCCACAAATCTCTTATTGAAAATATTTTATTGTTCCCTGTATATAAACCGGCGTAAATATGGTGCGCCACCCTATATAATTGTAAAACTTATTTCAATTAATAGAATTTAACTTTAAATACGTTCAGCTTACGTCTTTGTACATTGCTATGCAAGTAAATGCTTGTAGTCGGACGAAGTATGAGTTGATATTTAGGCAGGGGCGGATCTTGCTTCTCTCTTGGGGGGTATATCACAAAAGTACAGTATGGCAAATGTCGACTAGAGAGGGGGGGGGGAGACGCCAACAACATTCCTATTTCTAGTGTAAAAGTCAGGGTCGGATCTATTTTTCTGAATTCAATGCTCTTGGAGGGGGGGCGATCGCAAGAAAAAACAAGTTATCGACGGAGCGGGAGGGGGATGCCAGCAGCATACACATTCCTAATATAAGAGGCAGAATCGGGTCTATTTTTCTCAAAGCTCTTGGGGGGTCGATCGCCTCCCCCCCCCCACCCTCTTGGATCTGCATATTGCCATAAATTGTTTTTAAAGTGATGAATTTACGATCAGGAATAAATAACAAACATTACTGTAAAATCGGGAAGTCCTATGAAATTTGATTCGGTAGAAAAGGGGCTACTCTATAAATTAATAAATACAACAACAATAAGTCGAATGAGATTGAGGCTCGAGTTTACAAAATTTTAAAAATATTTTTCTCTAATTACTCGCTTGTTAACAAAGAAAAGTAGAATTAATTTCGAAAAACAATTATTTATTTTGATTGTTTCAAGTCATTGCTATGCGATTTTTATGTAAATAAAGGTTTGTTTGATGATACATACAATACAAATTAAAACAGTGACATAAGCAAAACACGACTGGCCGGTTAGAAGTTCAAACTATTCCATGATTATTTTAAAATGAAAAAAATGACCCTGACCGCTTCCATCCAGAGTGAAAATATTTGAAAATAACCGAATTAGCTTTTTATAACGTAAAAAATTGCTAAGTGACGCAATCTTATCGTTTGAGATGCCGAAAATTTTCCTGCGAAAAAGGATTAATATTTTGCCATGTTTGTTTATTTTGGGGAGCACGTTTTTCATGTTTAAAAACATAAGAACATGATTCTAGGTCATTGTAACACCAGGTGGACTCATAACGTACAGGGTGAGTCAACGATTGGATGAAGTAAGTTTGTGCCTTTTCGGTGAAATTAACAAAGAAACTATATTTATTGTTTGATACAGTTTATTTTTACGCAGATTTTAAAAATATTTAGGACTCTACAGGGTGAGCCAAAAAACTAGGACAGCATAAAGTTGTATTTTTTTAAATAGAACACCATATATACGAATCGTATTTTCGATTTAGCTTATAATTTTAAATCTTTTTTATTAAGGGTTTACTATAACAAAACTTTATAGTTTCTGAGATAATTAAGTTTAAAGAAAAACAGTCACATTTTCAAGCATCAATTCAATCCTAAATAACGTTTTCAATTTTGTGACAAATATATTCAAATTTGGAATTTAGCAAGACCAAGGACAAGTTAACATAATTTTTACCTAATATTTGCAATAAAAGCTACAGGGTGTTGAACACATCGGCCCAAATTTGAACAAGTTTAAATGAATAAATATCTTTTTTTTTAAATGGTATGTTTTCATGTTATTTAATAGAGTAATAAAAACCCTAAAAGTTTTGTTCAATATATCCTATACCTATTTATAATAGTTTTTGAGATATTTCAGTTTTTCTTATTTTCCATACTTTTTTACAGAAATAGTCTTCATTATCATAGTAGCCATGTAAAATAATAAAAAGAAACTACAGAAACAAACAGAATGTGGTTAAATATGATGAAATACATTATTCGTTATATTACAACGGCAATAGTTTAATTAAACATAATGTGAAAAAATTAACACAACAATAACGACAAGGCAAATACATATTTACTTTTATACTAAATTGAAACAAAAAAATTACCTATTAAATACTGAGATTAATTATTTCTTTTTAATAAGTGTTCGAATAAACGACCCTCTTGTGCAATGCACAAATTTAGTCTTTTTTGCAGATTTTCTCGGACCCTGGACAAAATTAGTGGCGTTATTGTTCTACAGGTATCCCTAATCCTGTTTCGCATATCTTCCACTGTTGTTGGTGGATTAACATACACCTTATTTTTAATATAACCCCATAGGAAGAAATCTAATGGGGTGATGTCGCAAGACCTTGGTGGCCACTCAATGAAACCCCCACGTCCAATCCATTTTTGCGGATATCGTTGGTCCAAAAACGCACGAACTTCACGATGGTAATGCGGAGGCGCACCATCGTGCTGGAACCACATACTATCGAGCTCATCCCTATCGAGACCTTGAAGCAGTTGGGGTAGTTCTTCTTATAGAAAGTTCAAGTAACTATGGCCATTTAGTGGTTCATTAAAAAAGTGGGGTCCAATAATTCGATTATGATGAATACCACACCAAACTTTTAATGACCAGTTGTTTTGATGTTGCACCTCTCTAATCCAAAATGGGTTTTCTGTGGCATAATAATGCATGTTGCGTCTATTTACGGCACCGTTACTTCTAAAAGTAGCTTCATCACTAAACATTACCTTGCATAATAAATTTGGATTTAATTGAATCTCCGCATTTATTGTACGACAAAAGTTTACACGACTTTCAAAATCCTGTCCATGCAATTCTTGGTGTAATTCCATGTGATATGGATGATACCTATATTTCTTGGTAGTACGATTAGCGGTGGATTGTGATGTTTCACATAATGCTGCTAACTGACGGCTACCAATATAAGGATTTTCCTGAACATTTAACAATATTTGTAGTTCTTTTTCTTCATTAGTTACTGGTTTGTTGACCACTTTACGTTTTGGATAATCAACAGTACCAGAAGAATCAAATCTTTGCATTAAGTTTTGAAAAGTATAGGTATTAGGCTGGCGTCGATCAGGATACTTCATTTTGTAAATTCTTTGAGCAAGAAGGCAATTTTTTTGAGCCTCTCCTATTGTATAAATCATATCTATTAACTCATTCTTTGGAAAATTTATTTTACAATATAAGATGAATGCAAAAAAAACCAAACTACACTACAAAAGAAGCGATTGCGGTTATAAATTTGACACAGAAAAATGTTCTTTTACATTGTTTTTGCCATGGCTACTATGATAATGAAGACTATTTCTGTAAAAAAGTATGGAAAATAAGAAAAACTGAAATATCTCAAAAACTATTATAAATAGGTATAGGATATATTGAACAAAACTTTTAGGGTTTTTATTACTCTATTAAATAATATGAAAATATACAGGGTGTACCATTTAAAAAAAAAAGATATTTATTCATTTAAACTTGTTCAAATTTGAGCCGATGTGTTCAACACCCTGTAGCTTTTATTGCAAATATTAGGTAAAAATTATGTTAACTTGTCCTTGGCCTTGCTAAATTCCAAATTTGAATATATTTGTCACAAAATTGAAAACGTTATTTAGGATTGAATTGATGCTTGAAAATGTGACTTTTTTTCTTTAAACTTAATTATCTCAGAAACTATAAAGTTTTGTTATAGTAAACCCTTAATAAAAAAGATTTAAAATTATAAGCTAAATCGAAAATACGATTCGTATATAGGGTGTTCTATTTAAAAAAATACAACTTTATGCTGTCCTAGTTTTTTGGCTCACCCTGTAGAGTCCTAAATATTTTTAAAATCTGCGTAAAAATAAACTGTATCAAACAATAAATATAGTTTCTTTGTAAATTTCACCGAAAAGGCACAAACTTACTTCATCCAATCGTTGACTCACCCTGTATTCCTACCAGTACCCTCAACCACTAGGATAAAAAATAGTTTGACTTATAATGCTAAAAAGATTACCTACCTGGGAACATAAAGAAAATAAATAATTTTACACCATTAAACAAAAAAAAATTCTTTTCAATGGGTTTAGTGTAAAGTCGATGAATATTTTGAAGACAGATTTTAATATAAACAAATATATATTCTATAGGGTGTTCGTTCCGTTACCGTTTCATTTTCTATGTATTTTATGCTGCATGTGTATATTTGTTTCCTTTTATAATTTATGTATGGTTTGTTTGCATTGCTTTTACTTTTGTATTATATAAATTCTACTCGGTAATGTCTCTTAACACATAGCTTTACCTACAAGAACTGTGTACTCTTTTGGCCATAAGGCATGTTTTGAATTTGAATACATAGAGAGTAGTCGTAATAAAACTTTAGAGCTTCATGTCATTTTCACTGAAAGTTTTAATTTTGTTTGTCTCAATAAATATTAGGTAACTGCTGATCAGTAGCGTAACTAAGAGTATGTGTGCCCTTCCGTAGATATTTGAATACGCCCTACTATTCTATTCTGCACCCATCTTGACCCTTCGTATTTTTTCATTTTCATCAAAAAACTTGAGGACCCCCCCGCACCGTAGGGTCTGAGGGGTCGTTATTTACGCCACTGTTGCTGATGAATTTTTAGTCCTATCATTTCATGGATGCAGCGCTACTTTTGATTTTTGTAGGTCTGTCAGGAGACATCGTGGTACATATATATATATATATATATATATATATATATATATATATATATATATATATATATATATATATATATATATATATATATACTACTATAGACACTCTAGCAGAATTCAGGGCCGAAACAGATTTCTCAATAAGAACAGAGAGACAGAAAAGGAAAATTATCCGATTAAAAGAGTCATCAAGGGCACCTTTAAAGAAACAACTAACGGAGGAGCCAGAAGTCGTACACAACTTATCTGACAAAGTTTTGACACTAGCCGCCAAAAGTGTTTTAACCAAAGGTTTTAATTTCGCGATAGCACCATCACGCATCCCAACCGATAACATAATATGTGGAGTTGAAACAGCTCTAAACAACATAAACAACGACACAGCAGAAACTATCCGCCAAGAAATCTCAGCCGTTTTGCGCAAAGCAAAACCTCCAATAAGTAATCTATCTGCAGAAGAACGTCGAGCCTTACAAGACCTGCGCAAAGATACCTCGATCGTAATACTTCCGGCGGACAAAGGAAATTCAACAGTGGTCCTAAACAAAACAGACTATCATGATAAGATGATCGCCCTATTAAACGATCCTGCCTACAAGCCGATAAACAGAGACCATACCACTTATCTAGAAAAGACCACCAAAACATTGATCAGGGCATCTCCACTTACCGAAGAAATAAAGAAGAAGATCACACCAAGAGAAAAATCTTCCATATGTCCTAAACTTTATGGCTTGCCCAAGATACACAAGCGCGGAGCTCCCTTGAGACCAATTGTAAGCTCTGTTGGCTCTCCAACTCAGGCCTTAGCAAAACATCTAGCCACCATTCTCCAACCCTTCGTCGAAAAAACGGCCTCCTACGTTAAAAACTCGCAACATTTTTGCGAAATAATCAAAAACATACGTTTACAAGAAAAAGAATGTCTAGTTAGTTTTGACGTAACATCACTTTTCACACAAATACCAGTTAAGGAGGCTCTTTCTGTAATAGAAAACAAATACAATCTGCCAAAATATATCATCGAATTAGCTAGACACTGTCTTGATAACACCTATTTTACTTATGAAGGCCGACGATATAAACAAGTTGAGGGAGCCCCTATGGGATCGCCGCTATCTCCTGCACTCGCTAACTTATTTATGGAAGACTTTGAATCAAAAGCTTTGGAGACCTCTTCACATAAACCAAGACTGTGGCTACGTTACGTGGATGACACATTCGTTATCTGGCAACATGGGGAAGAAAATCTCAAAAGTTTCTTGGAACACATAAACAGTATACATCCCAAAATTAAATTCACCATGGAGACAGAACAGGAAAGAGAACTACCGTTTCTGGATATCCTACTGAAAAGAAAAGAGGATGACTTGCTTTCGCACACTGTCTATAGAAAGCCCACTCACACCAACAGGTACCTCAATGCCGATTCACACCACCACCCCGCCCAATTATTTGCAGTAGTGAAATCACTTGCGTTTCGATGGCAGTCCCTTACAGATCCAGAAAATTTTCGCAAAGAGATGAACATACTGCTGGAAGCCCTAACAAAGAACGGTTATAAAAAAGAACATATAGACAAGGTTCTAAAAAACAAACACTTGGTCACAAAAAATCGCGAAAACCAAGAGAATAGCTCCAAGGCTTTTGTTCCTTATGTAAGAGGCACCACAGACAAGATCGCAAGAATTCTCAGGAGACACAACATTGAAACCATTTTCACCACAGACCGTAAAGTAAAAGATCTCTTGCCAACACCTAAAGAAAGAATCCCTCTAGAAAACCAGGGAGTGTACGAAATTCCATGCGGAGAGTGCAGCTCATCTTACGTAGGCCAAACTAACCGTAAAATAAGCGCCAGAAGAGACGAACATATAAACGCTGTCAAGCAAAAAACAACTTCTTCTGCTCTGGCCCAACACTGGTTAAACACAGGACATAAGATAAATTTCTCGGGAACAAAAATGCTATCGAGATGTGAAAACCTGTCCACAAGGGTTATAAAGGAGGCTATTGAAATTGCAAAGAGGCCCAACAACTTAAATAGCAGAGATGATAGCCAACGTGTGCCTAATACTTGGAAAAATCTGCTTACAAAACATCAACCAGTACCACTTAGTAATGAAAGAGAATACAACTCGGCAACGCAACCACAAACACTGGCAACAGGGCCGATGACGCGCAGCAGGTCACGCCACCTGGTTCGGAACCATTCGGAAAACGAACACGTCCGACGCGCATACGGTACCGACAACATCGGAGTCGCAGGCGTCAGTTCGCTCGTAGACGCCATACAGTGAGCTTTAAACATGGTGAATGAGATTTCACCGAAACGTCAGCTGCCTTACAGTCCTGAAAGGGACTCAGCACATACACGGGATGCCCGAAATCCTTCGATTACATATATATATATATATATATATATATATATATATATATATATATATATATATATGTATTGATTTTCTTGAACCGTTAATATTTATTTTTAACTTTTTCTTGGGATTAGGTTCATATTTAAAATACAGTTTTCACCGCTCTGACGTTTCGTTCTTTATTTAGAACATTTTCAAAAATAATCGTCTAAAATTTAAAACGAATTATGAATATAATATAAATACACCTATAATACAGACTTTAAATTCAACATTTAAGACAATAACATTTAAAACAATATCAGAAATTAAAATGGTGATTATTGAAAAGGATTATTTTTAGTAAATTTTATGTACCTTGAGATTTCGTCAAAACTATCGCTAACACCGACAAACCACCAAGGATTTGTATTTTATATTCGGGGACATGGTGGATAAAAAATTAAAGGAATTTGTTTTTGCTTTTAAGGTAATATAGACATTTTTGATGTCATTAAGGGAATATCTGTGTCTAAATTATAATGTTAGAAATTTGACTTAGATTGTTTATGTCAGTTCTGTCATTTACTGTATGTGTTTTCTTTTTGATGGCTATCAATTCTTTTATTATTAATTTATGATAATTTTTGTCCCTATCGACTATTTTGGTATTTTCAAAGTAGAAAGAGTGTTTTCCATTCTTTTCATGTTTCGTCAATGCTCTAGTAGCATTTTTGGAATATTTATGTCCATTTAGTCGATTTTTTAGTAATTGGCTTGTCATTTCTATATATTGTTTTGGGCAGTTTGCACACGGGACTGAATATACAATATTGGAAGTTTTCATAGTTGGTGTTTTGCTTTTCAATTTTGTAAAGATTGAGTTTAGTTGGTTGCAACTCTTGTGGCATGCTACAATATTGTGTTTTTTTAAAATGTATTTTAATTTTTCTGATAGGTTTGTTGTATAAGGTAATGCTATGTATTGTTTTTGTATTTCCTGTTGTGAATTACCCTTGTTTTTGGTTCTTATGTTGTTGTAGTGTTTGTATGTTCTTTTTTTTTTAATAATTTCGTCAATATCTTTAATATTAAAATTTTTCTGTATAAGTGTGTCTTTAACTTTTCTTAGAATCGAGGGTCTGAATGTAGGGGACGTTAATAAAATGGCTCTGCCAACAAAGCTCACGATTACACTCCTTTGGTTTTTTGAATGGTTTGAAAAGTTGTTCAAATATCTTCCGGACCAGGTTGGTTTGGTATACCACTGCGTTTGAATTTTATCATTCTGGCGTATTAGAGTTATATCCAGGAAATTTATTTTTCCGTTTACTTCAGATTCTGATGTAAATTTTAATTTGCTGTGGAAATTATTAAATTGTTGTACAACTAACCCACTTTGTCCTGAGAAATTGCTATTAAACAATCGTCAACGAAACGTTTAAAGAAAATCAAGTCTATATTTAGATTTTGAATGACTTTTTCCTCCAAATATTCCATGACTAGCTGGGCGATCGAAGATGAAATAGGTGAACCCATTACACAACCATCAACTTGTCTGTAAAATTTATTGTCATACTGAAAGTAGTTAGTTGATAAAGTTAAAGTTACAGCTTCTATAAAACTATTCTTGGACAAAGTTGTGTAGTTTTTTCCCATTTTTCAGATAATATAATTTTAATTAAATCGTTTGGAATATTTGTGTACAGTCATACTACGTCAAGGGAGATAAGTTTGTAATTTTGAGGGACACTTACGGTATCTATGAATTTTTTGAAACAAAAGGAATCTTTAATATAAAAGTTATTGTTTCCTGTAATATTTGAGATACAGCCGGAGAGATAATTTGACAGTTTATAAAAAGGTGATTGTATGCAGGAAACAATAGGTCTTAATGGAATGTTTGGTTTGTGTAATTTAGGTAGTCCGTATATTTTTGGAGGAATAGCATTATGGGTTGAGAGATCTTTCACTTCAGCGTCAATTTCTTTTTTGTTAGTAATTTCTGGACAAAATCATTATTTTTCTTTTGGTTTATATTTGTTGGATCGCCATTTATTTTCTAGTATGTTGTTTGGTCATTAAATAGTTCATTCATTTTGTTGTCATAATCAGATTTATTCATCACTACTGTTTTATTGCTCTTGTCTGGATTTGAAACAATTATTTGGGGGTTTTCTTTTAAAAATTTACGTGTGCGAGCTATTTTTAGTTTTGATTTTGTAGGTCGTTGGTCTTAATGTTTTTATGTCTGATTTTTATTTTGTGATTTGTGATAACATTTGTCACTTCTGCTCTAATTGTATCTTTATTGTTTTGTGGTTTGTCTTTTATTGCCAACTCAATGGCAGCTATATATTCGGTGACCGGTAAATTTTTGTCCTTTGTGACGTTTAGCAAAAAATTTGGTCCAATAAACAGCACCTGTTCAATCTTCAAGGGTAACGAAGTGTCAGAAATATTGTTATATCCAATTTTTTGTAGTATTCAAATTATTAGTTTGACAATGACCTTCATTAGTAATTTACTTATTTTATTTTGATGTTTTTGGTTAATTTTTTATACAATTTTTCATACTTGTTGTTTTCCAGTGTTAAAAAATTATTTACTAAAACTGTTGGTAAATACTATTTAATTAAGTCGGTCTGTTTTTGAAAATTATCATTAAGATTGTTTATGTTCTTGGTAGCTTGCGTAATCGACAGTCTTAACAAACTTGATTTAGTTTTTTTAATTATGTCATTTAATCTATTCTCAAGGTACATTTTAAGACCAACGACCTACAAAAGAAAATCAAAACAAAAATAGCTCGCACACGTAAATTTTTAAAAGAAAACCCCCAAATAATTGTTTTAAATCCAGACAAGAACAATAAAACAGTAGTGATGAATAAATCTGATTATGACAACAAAATGAATGAACTATTGAATGACCGAACAACATACCAGAGAATAAATGGCGATCCAACAAACATAAACCAAAAGAAAAATAATGAATTCGTCAAGAAATTACTAACAAAAAAAGAAATTAGTTACGCTGAAGTAAAAGATCTCTCAATCCATAATGCTATTCCTCCAAAAATATACGGACTACCTAAATTACACAAACCAAACATTCCATTAAGACCTCCGACTGTATCTCAAATATTACAGAAAAAAATAACTTTTATATTAAAGATTCCTTTTGTTTCAAAAAATTCATAGATACCGTAAGTGTCCCTCAAAATTACAAACTTATCTCCCTGGATGTAGTATCACTATACACAAATATTCCAAACGATTTAATTAAAATTATATTATCTGAAAATGAGAAGAACTCAAAAACTACACAACTTTAGCTTTATCAACAAACTACTTTCAGTATGACAATAAATTTTACAGACAAGTTGATGGTTGTGCAATGTGTTTACCTATTTCATCTTCGATCGCCCAGCTAGTCATAGAATATTTGGAGGAAAGAGTTATTCAAAATTTAAATTTAGACTTAATTTTATTTAAACGTTTCGTTGACGATTGTTTAATGGCAATTCCTCAGGACAAAGTGGGTTACGTTTTACAACAATTTAATAATTTCCACAGCAAATTAAAATTTACATCAGAATCTGGAGTAAACGAAAAAATAAATTTCCTGGATGTGACTCTTATACGCCAGAATGATAAAATTCAAACGCAGTGGTATACCAAACTAACCTGGTCCGGAAGATATTTGAACAACTTTTCAAACCATTCAAAAAACCAAAAAAGGAGTGTAATCGTGAACTTGGTTGACAGAGCCATTTTATTAACGTCCTCTACATTTAGGCCCTTGATTCTAAGAAAAATTAAAGACACACTTATACAGAACAATTTTAATATTAAAAATATTGACGAAATTATTAAAAAAAGAACATACAAACACTACAACAACCTAAGAACCAAAAACAAGGATGATTCACAACAGGAAATACAAAAACAATACATAGCATTACCTTATACAATAGACCTTTCAGAAAAATTAAAATACATTTTAAAAAACACAATATTGTAGCATGCCACAAGAGTTACAACCAACTAAACTCAATCTTTACAAAATTGAAAATCAAAACACCTATGAACTATGAAAACTTCCAATATTATATATTCAGTTCCGTGTGCAAACTGTCCGAAACAATATATAGGAATGACAAGCCAATTACTAAAAAATAGACTAAATGGACATAAATATACCAAAAATGCCACTACAGCATTGACAAAACATGAAAAGAATGAAAAACACTCTTTCAACTTTGAAAATACCAAAATAGTCGATAGAGACAAAAATTATCATAAATTAATAATAAAAGAAATGATAGCCATCAAAAGGAAACACATACAGTAAATGACATAACTGACATAAACAATCTAAGTCAAATATAATTTAGACACAGATATTCCCTTAATAACATCAAAAATGTCTATATCACATTAAAAGCAAAAACAAATTCCTTTAGTTTTTTATTTATCATGTCCCCGAATATAAAATACAAATCCTTGGTGGTTTGTCGGTGTTAACGATAGTTTTGACGAAATCTCAAGGTACGTAAAATTTTACTAAAAATAATCCTTTTCAATAATCACCATTTTAATATCTGACATTGTTTTAAATGTTATTGTCGCAAATGTTGAATTTAAAGTCTGTATTATAGGTGTATTTATATTATATTCATAATTCGTTTTAAATTTTAGACGATTATTTTTGAAAATGTTCTAAATAAAGAACGAAACGTCAGAGCAATGAAAACTGCATTTTAAATATGAACCTAATCCCAAGAAAAAATCAAAAATAAAAATAAATATTAACAGTTCAAGAAAATCAATATATATATATATATATATATATATATATATATATATATATATATATATATATATATATATATATACTTAAATTACTTTTTTGTTTTCGTTTTCTTGAACCGCTATTTAGATGTAGTCTTTTTTCTTGGGTTTTCGGTTCGGCCAGTGGAATAAAAATTATTTTATTTTCTCATAGATGTCTTATCTTTTATTACAAACGTTTCGACCTTATTATTGGTCTTCATTAGTGTTCCATCTACAAACAGTTTCCAAAATAGTTAGCAATTAGTTCAAATGAAATTTCCAAACATAAAAATATAAATATTAAAAGTTTTTCACACAAGAACGTCACATTTTTAAAAATTATTTACTATAAAAATACTTAAAATATAATAGTTTTACATCTATTTCTACATTAAGATGAGGAATAACAGCGCTCAGTGTGTATATAAACCTATTTTTGATGGTGTTTGAGTGTGTGTGTGTGCATTTTATCTACCAAATAATAGAGAGACACATCTAATATATGAAATACTTTGTAATGAATGTCACGGGGTTTACATAGGACAAACCACCTAATATTTACAAAACAGTTTAAACGGACCCCGATACGACAAGAAAACACCACAGCGCTAACTAAACACCAAAATGAAAAACACTTTCAATTTTCAGGACATGAAGATTCTTAAAATTGTATCAAATCAACAAAAAAGAGAGTTTCTGGAAATGATTTTTATTAAGAACAACCCTAACGCAGTGAATGACGACAAAACAGATACAAAAAATCGAAGTAAAATGTATTTCAACATTTTAAATTAAAGAAATCGTTCCCGTAAATAATAAAAAAAAAACTATAAAAAATGTAAAATGCACACACACACAAACACCGTCAAAAGTAAATATATTTACTTACTGAGCGCAGTTATGCCTTATCTTAATGTAGAAATAGATGTAAAACTAGTATATTTTAAGTATTTTTATAGTAAATAATTTTTAAAAATGTGACTTTTAATATTTATGTTTTTATGTTTGGAAATTGTTATTGTTATAGGTAAGTTTCACAAGATTTTAATTTTTCATATGAACTAATTGCTAACTATTTCGGAAACTGTTTGTAGATGGAACACTCATGAAGACCAATAATAAGGTCGAAACGTTTGTAATAAAAAATAAAACATCTATGAGAAACTATATTAAATTAATAAAAATTCCACTGACCTAACCGAAAACCCAAGAAGAAAGTATATATATATATATATATATATATATATATATATATATATATATATATATATAGGAAAACTCAAATTCTTGGGATAGCGGTCCTAGGGCTGAATGAAACTCTGTTTTTTACAAACGCCAAGCTTTCGGAAGTTTATTATTTCCTTCTTCAGGGCTACAATCCAGAACAGTTCTGTTGATTCTGATTTTGAATTTTACAATATATGATATTTAATAATAAAAAGAAAATGATTCTAAATTCAAAGACTTACGTGCAAATTGAGTTCATTTATGGCTTTTAGAAAATGAAACGGAAAATTCATGTAGAAACTGTTGATTTTTGTATAATTATCACATTTTATTGTTAAAATGGTTTTTTAAACACTAATATATAATTTTATTTTGTGGGTCATTTTAGTTAACCCACAAAATAAAATTATACATTAGTGTTTAAAAAACCATTTTAACAATAAAATGCGATAATTATACAAAAATCAACAGTTTCTACATGAATTTTCCGTTTCATTTTCTAAAAGCCATAAATGAACTCAATTTGCACGTAAGTCTTTGAATTTAGAATCATTTTCTTTTCATTATTAAATATCATATATTGTAAAATTTAAAACCATAATCAACTGAACTGTTCTGGATTGTAGCCCTGAAGAAGGAAATAATAAACTTCCGAAAGCTTGGCGTTTGTAAAAAACAGAGTTTCATTCAGCCCTAGGACCGCTATCCCAAGAATTTGAGTTTTCATTTATAGCTATTCGGTCAAGAACTACTCTTCCCCTTATTATATATATATATATATATATATATATATATATATATATATATATATATATGTATATATATATGCAAACGTACAACTATATGCAACTCCGTGTGTAAATGAAGTAAAATGCGAACAGTAAATGCAAACTTCGCTCCATCATATCCTTTCATAATGTTGTTATAACTACTGCTATTGCATCTCACACGGAGGAATCCGTGAAATCCGCATAAACATATATACGGCATCCTGCGGGAGGTCGGCGAAGCCGCGTTCAGTGTTGCATACTTCCTTTCGATCTGTCTTTGCACAAATAGGTGCATGTCGATACCCTGGTCAGTCTAGTAAGAGACAAAAGATGTACCTCTGCCGTTTCACTGTAGCAGGGAGGGTAAGTTTTGACTTTTTTTCGGTATGGTGGTCATCTCGATGGCGGTGGAATAGGATAAACTGTGTTTTGTAGCAATTTATTCAAACTGTGCAACCTTTAACACGGAAAGGATATGATGGAGCGAAGTTTGCATTTACTGTTCGCATTTATGTATATATATATATATATATATATATATATATATATATATATATATATATATATATATATATATATATATATGTGTGTGTGTGTGTGTGTGTTTATACGGCTTTCACGGTTTCCTCTGTTCGTACTGTTCGTATTTTACTTCAATATATATATATATATATATTTGAAAATGACATTGAAATTTTGGTAAGACTCCGTGAAAACGATTTTTTGAAGTTCCCTTTATTACATTTGTTGACAGGAGCAAAAAAAAGAAACATTTTTAAAGGAGATAATTGATCTCATCAAAAACATGTCTGTTTGTCGATAAGGCTAAGTGATATTACATGTGGAGTGAAATTCACAGCATTCTTGTTATTAACGCTTATACTTTCATTTACAAATCTCTGTAATCCTCTGTATCTTAAGAAAAATAATATTAAAGGAGATTTGAAAATGCGAGTGTAAGCTTAATAATAAGGTTGCTGTAGATTTGACTCCATGTGTAATCTCATCAATTTTTCAGGCGAAACTATTACCAAAAGTTGTTTTTTTTTCAAACATACTTCGAATGTGATTTGATTTAATTGCTTAATGGTACAAGCCATATCTACATACTTATCCTCTGATTAAGGGATCTACCAAGTTTTTTAATTATTCCTTTTTTTGCGTCCTAAACATTACCTTCAAAACCAAATTTCAAGTTTCTAGAGCTGCGGGAAGAATATTGCGCTGAATTAACTTAAAAACAAGACAGACGAGTTACACCATTTCCGAAATGGGATTCTCCGGCTTATTAGGTAAGACGCTCAGGCAATGTAGCGTTACAAGGGCGTGTCTACACGTTTACAAAAAGGGAGCAAATGACATGAATAAAGGAAATAACTGATATGTAACCAGAGATTCCCATCTAAGTTTAGGTTTTTGTAAAAAACGGGATTGTTTGATTAAAGATATTTATTTATTATTTTCTATTTTAATTCACGAGAAGCTATGCTTCTCTAGCTTCCATGGTAAACACACCACTGATTTTTAGCTACAAATTATCAGTAAATATAATATATGAAATATATAATGTTGCAGCATGCAGGTATATTGTTCTTTTTCAATGCATCAAGATTGAAATGTTTTCACCTATCGCCTACAGAGCTAGAGAGGCACTTACTTGACTAAGCACCCAGATAATGGTATTATTAAGACGTGTTCTGTTTTCACTTTAGTGAAATATTATACTTTATTGGTTCGACAAGTGATACAAATAAGTAAGACCAGTTATTAGCTTCCTGCAAAGCGTACACAACATTTAGGTAATTACTTTCGCCACTACAATGCGGTAGTCTAGTATCATTTATATACATACCTTCGATGCTTCGTTTTAGGAATTTCTACAATGGGTAGAAGAAAAGTTGTGATAGTTCTATCCATACGATAATTTTTAATTTGACATAGTGTGATTGGAGAGATGACCAGTTAGAAGAACCAATAAACTGTTCAAAAAAATGTTGTCGGATGCTCTTAAATACATACATAGGCACAATCAGTGACGCAGCTAGGGGCTGGCGACGGGGGCAACTGTTATTGACGCAAATCTCAAGGGTGCGAACTCGCAGACTTAAATTTTACAGTTATTACATTATTTCCCTTTCTACAAAATAAGTCAGAATAATTTTATATTTAATATTTAAATGTAAAGGGTGTTTTTTATAGAGGTATAAAACTTTAAGTTGGCAACACTGTTTTAACTGGCGGCCATTTTGTCAGCTGTCAAGTGATTTATGTTTACTTTGGTTTGGCATTTTAACATGAATAGACTGACGCCTGAACAACGCTTCCAAATTGTGCAAATTTATTTTGAAAATCATGGTTCTGTTTGAAATACGTATCGCGCACTACGTCCATTTTACAGTCAACATAATCGTCCATCAGAGCAATTAATTCGATTAACTATGGAACGTTTTCGCACCACATTTACTCTAAATGATAATACGCATCCACAGAGACGTCGTACAGTGCGTACAGAAGAAGTCATTGCTGCTGTAGAGCGTAGTGTAGAGGAAGGCCCGAATCAGTCTATTCGCCATCGTGCACAGGAATTGGATATGTGTCCATTCATTTTATGGAAGATTTTGCGGAAAGATCTTGGTTTGCGTGCTTACAAAATCCAACTCGTGCAAGAATTGAAGCCACACGATCACCTAGCAAGGCGTAGAGTCGGTGAATGGGCCCAAAACAAGATTGCCGTTGATCCCGATTTTCATAAGCGAATTTTGTTTAGCGATGAAGCTCACTTTTGTTTGAATGGATACGTCAATAAACAAAACTGCCATATTTGGAGTGATGATAATCCTCAAGTGTATGTTGAGACACCGTTACATCTAGAAAAACTGACTGTTTGGTGTGCTTTATGGGCTGGTGGAATCATTGGTCCGTACTTCTTTAAAAACGATGCTGGTCAGAACGTTACAGTCAATGGTGACCGCTATAGAGCCATGATTACTGACTTTTTCGTTCATCAATTGAACAACCATGATGTGCAGGAGCTGTGGTTTCAACAAGACGGCGCAACATGTCACACAGCTCGTGCCACAATTGATTTATTGAAGAAAACGTTTGGTAACCGCATAGTTTCACGTTTCAGACCCGTGAATTAGCCTCCAAGATCGTGCGACTTAACGCCGCTAGACTATTTTCTGTGGGGATATGTGAAGTCGCTAGTCTACGCCGATAAGCCTGAAACGATTGATCACTTGGAGGACAACATGCGCCGCGTTATTGCCGATATACGGCCACAAATGTTGGAAAAAGTGATCGAAAATTGGACCTCCAGATTAGATTACGTCCGAGCCAGCCGTGGCGGTCATATGCCAGAAGTCATATTTAAATTATAATGCCAGAAGGTTATCTTTCGAATAAAGTAAATTTAATGTCAATTTAAAAATTTCATCTTTGTTTTATTCCATTTAAAAGTTCTATACCTCTATAAAAAACACCCTTTAGTTGGAAAAAATTAACTTCATATTCGTAATACACCGCCCCCCAACGCCCTAATACCAAATTTGAAAAAATGTGAATAAGGTAAAATTTTCAACCCACCATATTGGATCCGCCATATTGAATTTCAAAAAAATAATTTTAACGTCTTAATCTAATCTAAATCTAAACCCTTCAAAGCCCCCTAGTACCAATTTTAGATGAAATCCAGAAATTTAAAATTTCTAAACGGTCATATTGCGTATTAGATTTTCTTAAAATAATTTTATATTCGCTATTTACATCCTCAAAAACGACTCAGTTCCACATTTGAACAAAATCGAAAAATGTAAAATTTTTAGTCACTTATAATGCATTCGTCATATTGAATCCTGAAAAAATACTATTAAATTCATAATTTACACCCTCAAAAACTCTCTATATCAGTTTTGGAGAAAGTCGAGAAATGTAAAATTTTTAGAACACCATATTGAATCCGCCAGATTGAGTTTTTCAAATAATATTTTAATTTCGTATTTAACACTAACAAAAATCCCTCCATACTGACTTTAGACAAAATCGAGAGATGTAGAATCTTTAATCCGCCATATTTTTTAAAATAATATTAAATTCGTAATGTGCTATTATATCATTTTTGAAAAAAATCGGACACAATTAATTTTTTATCCACCATATTAGATACGCCATATTGAATTTTTTTTAAATAATTTTAGATTCGTTATGTGCGACTCTGAAAACTCTCCCGTACCACTTTTGGTGAAAATCCGACAAAATTTATTTTTTTATCCGCCAATTGGATCCGCCATATTGAATTTTTTAAAAATAATTTCATATTCGTTGGGTACCAGTCCCGAAAATTCCTCCAGGCTAAGTTTGGAGAAAATCGGACCAAATTAATTTTTTTGGTCGCCATATTGCAAGTGCCATCTTTGATTTTACTGCACCAATTTCATCTAAAAAAATATGGGACCACCGCAGCAACTTCTTGAATATAACGTAAAAAATTTCATTCAAATCGGTGTAGCCGTTCCGGAGTAATCGGTGTACATACATAAAAAAATATACATAGTCGACGAATTGACTACCTCCTTCCTTTAGAAGTCGGTTAAAAATAGAAAAAAAGCAATTTTTCAAAAAAATCGAGTATATATATATATATATATATATATATATATATATATATATATATATATATATATATATATATATATATATATATATATACAGGGTGTCCAAGATAAGGATCCTAAGCATGGGGAACTCGGAAACAGTTGGAGATACGAGGTCGGTTAAATTAGAGAAAAGTTGCGCAATTTAGTGCTAAATTAAACGCAGTTAAAAAAATTTAAAAATTTCAAACACTTCCGGAGATTTCCGGAAAAAAACGAAATTTGGCAAAATCGTTTTTAATTTTTGCAGGCTTTATTTAAAGAGATATCCGAAAATAAAAGGTAGATTCTCATTGCCACTTTTTATTTTTTATAATTTGGTCTAAACAAAATTTAAATCCGACGTTTCGTTTCTGAGATACCATCATGAACTTTCATTTTTTATATGGAACAAAAAAAGTATCCCATGTATTTGATAGCATTTTTTATTACAAATTCAACGGTGTATCACACTTGCATATCAAGTGTGTAGTTCATTGGCTTTTATAAAACTGATATACCTTTCTCTCTCGCTCTCACGGAGCTCTTATGGAAAGTACTTGAACTACGTATTCGATATGCAAGGGTGATACACCGTTGAATTTGTAATAAAAAATGCTATCAAATACATGGAATACTTTTTTTTGTTCCATATAAAAAATGAAAGTTCATGATGGTATCTCAGAAATGAAACGTCGGATTTAAATTTTGTTTAGACCAAATTATAAAAAATAGAAAGTGGCAATGAGAATTTACCTTTTATTTTCTGATATCTCTTTAAATAAAGCCTGCAAAAATTAAAAACGATTTTGCCAAATTTCGTTTTTTTCCGGAAATCTCCGGAAGTGTTTGAAATTTTTAAATTTTTTTAACTGCGTTTAATTTAGCACTAAATTGCGCAACTTTTCTCTAATTTAACCGACCTCGTATCTCCAACTGTTTCCGAGATCCCCATGCTTAGGATCCTTATCTTGGACACCCTGTGTATATATATATATATATATATATATATATATATATATATATATATATACATACTTTTACATCGAATTTTTTGCTCTAACTTTTAAAATACAGGGTAGAGGATGAAAGGAAACAAAAATGGGGTGAGAGTTCTAAAATACAAAACACAGTACTGAATTTCTCATGAGCTGTAAGTTTATTTTTTGGTAATAAAAGTACATATTGTAAAAATTATGCAGACATAACCAATCATAAAAAAATATTTTAATATAAATATAATTACTGCTATATGGAAGCAAAGTTTATGAAAAGAAAGAGATTTTTAAACCAATATATAGGGTGTTTCAAAAAATATGCACCACACCACTTTTGAGGATTCAAAAAGTGTTCTATTCTGAAACTGATTTTAACATAGCAGCACAGGTATCATTAACATGCCCAATGAATTTTTACAATTTACAAAAAAATAAGGCAAGAGTATAGTCTTAAATTTTGTTCACTCAATCTGCATTAGTGATTTGGTGCACGTTTTTTCGAAATATTCTTATATTATTTATCTTCTAGTTTATGCATAACAACAGCAACAAACCTACACCTAAAGTTTTAAATAACGTTACAACTTGTTTATATTTAAATAAAAACAGAAAAAGGTGTATCTGTTTAACAGATATTTACAAAATAATGACTAGCCCACAAATAAAACTTAAAATTAAGTTTGGACAAAAACAGTTTTTATTGGTGCCTTACGTAAGCTCGATGCTTTGAAAATGAATATCGTTATTTTAAAATAGTTGGAACACAAAAGCAAAATTAAAAGACGAGTGTTATAGATAGAAAATATATGGTTCTGTAAGATTCTGAAATTCTAATGTATTGGTAGTGACAACAAAACAAAACGCTAAGTCACTTAACTTCGTTTATTTTGTAATCTTTGGACTGATTCCGAACGCAGTTACTTACACATAATCCACAGGAGGTAACCCCTGTTTCAACGTGATTATCACTCTTCTGAAGCTTTGCGAGTGTCTTCATTTTGACGAGTCCGATAACTTTTCTACTGCTCATCCGCAAAACACGGCAATTTAGTGAGGTATTAAATGGGTATGACCAACATTTTCTTTTACAGTTAAATTGTAGGATAATTTGATGAAAAACACGAATAAAATGTGTCCGACAAAAATGATGCGCCGATCGTGTGGTCCACCACATATAACATGTTTTGTTTAATACCAACCAGCTGCTTTTTTCATATTTGTTTAATGGATATTTGTACAATCAAGTAGTCATATTGTCCTACAAATTTTATGCGTCTTTTTTCCAGAACGACGCTCGAAAATTGTCAATTTCCCAGGAACGTTTAACTCATTACCACAAATCTAGTTTTTTATTTTTTTAACTTAAAATGAAGCATAGAATACACCAAAATATTTATCCGACAATATAACAGCATATTCATAAAAAAAAAAACAAAAAATACAACTTAGAAATTGTCAATGTGACTGTGTTTAGAGTCACAATTAAAATGCGTATATCTCAAAAAATATTGATACGAAAAAATGTTCTAGACAAAAATTGTTCCACTTGGTAAGATCTCTCGTGTTTTCTATTAAAAAGTATCGATTTGACCAAAAAAAATTTGTACTTTTTTGCAGATTTCACCGAGAGAAATATGTTATTCTTCCCTATAATCAATACTTTTTGAGATATAAGCATCCTTAAATTTTTATTAGTAAATAACAATTTGTTGGCCTCGATTGAAAGCTTGGTTTCGCCCTTATTAGTCAAGGTATATATATATATATATATATATATATATATATATATATATATATATATATATATATATATATATATATATATATATATACAGGGTGATTCAAAAATCGATCAGGAAACTTAAGGGGGTGATTCTACTTGACAAAATAAGGGTAGAGCTTCATATAATTTTTTTTCAAAATGTCATTCGTTTTCGAGTTACAAGCCGTCCAAGTTCAAGTTTTTATTTTTTGTTTTTTGAATTACTCGCTTACAGGAAAACCGATTTGACTAATATTTGAAAGATAGGCTAAGTCTTCTGCGCTTCATCATTTTAGTAACAATTTACATTGATTGTTTGCCGCTAGAGGGCACTTTACCTACATTGAAAATTGTTTTTTTGTCATAATTTTTTAGTGTTGACAGCTACAGTAGTTTTTGGCATAATTTCTGAAAGACTGATGCCAGGCCTTTAAAAAAGGTGCTCTTTATTTACATCGCTAAACCCAATGGTTTAGACGTAAATCACCCTTAAAAATTAAGTGGTAAATTTACTTTTCTCATTTCATTACCACCAGCTACCAGGTAAATAGCTATCAAAGTATACTAGAGCTGTCAGTTTAACATCAAATAAATTCGCTTTTTAAACTATTTAATTTATAATCTTAAAATAACTAATAATGGCTAATCACCAATATTCAAATATCGAATATTGTGATATCCATTTTTGTTATGGAAAAGCAAATGGTAATGCAGAGTTGGCAAGAAGATATTATATGGAGAGTTATCCGGAAAGAAATATCCCTCATGCTCAAACATTTTCCAGTGTGCACAGGAGGCTTGCGGAATGTGGTTCCTTTAAAAGTTATAATGGAAATAGGGGAAGACCTAGAACTGCTAGAAACGTGCAACAAGAAGAAAGAGTGCTTGAAATTATTGAAGATAATCCAGGTATTAGTACTAGAAAAATTGGGAATGAAGTGCGGCTCTGTCAGGCTAGTTCATGGAGGATACTAAGAGAAGAACAACTCTACCCGTTTCATTCAAAAAAGGTGCAGGCTCTTTATGACGATGATCGGCCGAGACGGTTGGAAATGTGCAATCAGATCCTAGCTAAGTATGAACACGATAATCGATTAATTGGCGTCATATTATTCACTGACGAAGCTGGTTTCACTTGTGATGGCATAACAAATCTACAAAACATCCACACATATGCTTACGAGAACCCAAACAATGTGGTAGAAACGAAACATCAGCGTAGATTTTCACTAAATGTGTGGGCAGGGATAATAGGAGATTACCTTATTGGTCCTCATTTCTTTGATGGCCCATTAACTGGTGACGTATACTTAGATTTTATCCAAAATCGTCTCCCATTGTATCTGGAAGATGTGCCATTGGAAGTAAGGGCCAACATGTGGATCCTCCAAGACGGAGCTCCGCCCCACTTTAGTATACGTGTCCGACAGTATTTGAATGCAACGTATCCTGAGCGATGGATAGGACGAAGTGGACCATTGGCATGGGCAGCGAGGTCACCAGACCTTAATCCTATGGATTTTTTCTTTTGGGGTCATTTGAAACAATTGGTGTACGATATTCCAATAATCAACGTCGAGGATCTTCGCTTCAGGATAATCGAAAAGTGCCAAATTATTAAAGAAACACCAGAAATTTTTCATCGAGTTAGGCGACATTTTTTGAAGAGTGTTAGGAAATGTATGGAAGAAAATGGGGGACATTTTGAGAATCTTTTTTAGTTTGTTTAGTACTGTTTCATTAATTTTTATCAATTAAATGTATATCGCAATAATCCATAATATGAATATTTACTGATTAGCCATTATTAGTTATTTTAAGATTATAAATTAAATAGTTTAAAAAGCGAATTTATTTGATGTTAAACTGACAGCTCTAGTATACTTTGATAGCTATTTACCTGGTAGCTGGTGGTAATGAAATGAGAAAAGTAAATTTACCACTTAATTTTTAAGGGTGATTTACGTCTAAACCGTTGGGTTTAGCGATGTAAATAAAGAGCACCTTTTTTAAAGGCCTGGCATCAGTCTTTCAGAAATTATGCCAAAAACTACTGTAGCTGTCAACACTAAAAAATTATGACAAAAAAACAATTTTCAATGTAGGTAAAGTGCCCTCTAGCGGCAAACAATCAATGTGAATTGTTACTAAAATGATGAAGCGCAGAAGACTTAGCCTATCTTTCAAATATTAGTCAAATCGGTTTTCCTGTAAGCGAGTAATTCAAAAAACAAAAAATAAAAACTTGAACTTGGACGGCTTGTAAGTCGAAAACGAATGACATTTTGAAAAAAAATTATATGAAGCTCTACCCTTATTTTGTCAAGTAGAATCACCCCCTTAAGTTTCGTGATCGATTTTTGAATCACCCTGTATATGTTGTGGCATAGTGTTTCACGGATGGGAACATGTGATTCAGTATTAATTCTGGAATACAGCCAATTGTGCGTTTGGTTTCTTGTAGAATTTTGCAGACGTTTCACCAAAATCTCGTTTGGCATCTTCTGTGCTTGCTGGTTGTACATCAACTTTGTTGATTTTCTCAGGAGATGTCTATGAGATTTTGGCGAAACGTCTGCAAGCTTCTACAAGAAACCAAACGAACGAACGGATGTATTCCCGGATTAATACTGAATCATATATATATATATATATATATATATATATATATATATATATATATATATATATATATATATATGAACACTACACTTTTTAAGTCAAATAAGCTGTATTGCGCTTAATATGTTCCTTAAATCTTCAACGTTTTAAGCGCATGTTATATATAAATTTTCAAAACGGCAGGGCAACAATGGCCATCGTAAGAAACTAACTGCTACATCTGATCTCTTATTTTTAATTCAATTCTTATAAAAACATAATTTTAACTCGTACTTCTCAAATGTCTTTGAGGTCGCCGATTATAAATCTACTCTTAGTTTTTTAAAATTTCAAGATGGCGAATCCAAGATGGCAACTGAAAAGTGTTACGACACAAAATGATTTTTACACTTTACACATTTGAGAAGTGAATTGCAAGAGTAAAAATTATGTTTTGTTGAAATTGCTCGTTCAAAAAGGCAGCATATACGAGAATTATCGCAAAAAAAAGGTGGCCGGACTCGTCAAAATGAAGCCACTCATAAAATTTCAGAAGAGTGGTAGTCATGTGGAAACGGGTTATTTCTTGTGGACTATTACAGTATGCACTCGAAAAATTTTACTCGCCTTTGGATACTATTACCTATGATGACACTTGCATCACAATACCAGCTGTATTTTTTTATTTCTTTACTATTATTACATAATTTTTATTATTAATATGGCTAACTATTTTGCCCTATTTCACTTGACACAATTCTTTTAAAAAGTATTTCCGCTTCTAAGAAGCTTTTCTTCAAGCAAATAATAATTTTTACATATATCTAAGTGACGTAGAAGTAAAGGTATCATTCACCACTGACATAAAAATGAGCCTATTTGTTTAATACTATGCCCACACATCATACCTACCTTGCTCTTCTATCAAAATATTGTATTTCAAGAAAGTGTTTAAATTAGTTGGAATTCAATCTTTCTAATATTCAGCACCTGTTTCTAGTATATCAGTTACTTTAAAAATAGTTACATTTAATATATTTAATTATAAAAATATTGGAGAATATGTGCAGCGATGATTTTCGAAACGTAAAAATTTTAGATCAGGCACATACGATAATATTAAGAGAAAATAGAGAGAAATGACTCACTGTCAATGCTCCTGTACACTTTGTGATTCATATTATTCCATTTACAGTATTACTGGTACAAAATGGAAAAATCACGAAAAAAAAAAACAAATGTATGTCTTAAGTTAATTGAGGAAAAAACTTAAATAACATTTTAAACAATAATTTTGACATTCAAAAATTATATCCCCCCTGCTTTAAAAATAGTCAAAAATTTTCTTTTACGGTATAGAAAAATTAATCCCAAGGAGTCTCTTAAAGCACTTAGCTGGCATACCGAGCCATGAATTAGCTTCTAATTATTAGTTTGTAGGCTTCACTAGTATGTATATATATATATATATATATATATATATATATATATATATATATATATATATATATATATATATATATACTAATTCTTTAATTTCTTGGGTATAGGTTTTTACTTCATTTGTTACATCAAAGGCTATTTAACGTTTCGCATGTCATGGCAGACTTTTTCAAAAACATTTTTTTTATTTACTTTTAAATTAGGTATTGTTTACAAACCTACCAAAAAAAAGTGACAGACTCCAGTTGAATATTATTTTAAAATATTAAAATTCATCACGTCACAAGGATAAAATACACTTTGTCTAAATAATTAAAATCACAAATTAACGTCTTTATAAATTTAAATGTACGTACTTCCAGATTTCATGTTCAGGCAGTAATTGCTATTGTTTAGATTTTTTTATATAAAAAATATCTGAGAAGTCTGTAATAATGTGTAGCGGGTGTGGATTAAATCTAGATGGTTATACAGAGATAAGTTATAAATTTTTACAATTGTTTAAAAATATATTCATCCGATTAAATTGTGCTAAATTTGGCTTAAATTCCTTATGTCTTGTTTGTCATTTACAATATGTTGTTCTCTTTTTATATGAATTATTTCCTTCATTAGATTTTTTAAAAAAATCGTCCTCCACAACCTTGCAGACAAGTAGTAATTTTACAAAATATATCGCAATGTCTTACGTTTAAGAACTATTTGAAAAAACATGATATTGTTGTATGTCACAAAGCCCAAAACTGTATCTACACTCTTTACACCTTTAAAAAGTAAAGTCCCTTTTAAAAAAAGATTAAATGGACACAATTATCTAAAGAATGCATCTACTGCTCTACACAAACATAAGACTAGTCTTAAGCATGAGTTTGATTTTGTAAATACTAAATACTAAAATTTTACCGCATGAAAAAAACTACTACAAACTTCTAGTGAAGGAAATTATTCATATAAAAAGAGAACACAAGTCATAAATGACAAAAAAGACATAAACAATTTAAGCCAAATTTACCACAATTTAATATGCTGAAAATATTTTTTAAGAATTGTCTAAACTTATAATTTATCTTTGAATAACCATCTAGAATAAATTCACACCCGCTACAAATTATTACAGACTGTAAGTGATAGAACATGAAGTCTCGAGGTACGTACATTTAAATTTATGAAGATGTTAAATTGTGATTTTAATTATCTAGACAAAGTGTACTTTATCGTTAGTGTTAATATTTTAAAATAATGTTCATCTGAAGTCTGTCTCTTTTTGTTGGTTTGTAAACAATACTTAATTTAAAAGTAAATAAAAAAAACACGTTTTTGAAAAAGACTGCCATGACAAGTGAAACGTTAAAAATAGCATTTGATGTAACAAATGAAGTAATACATATATATATATATATATATATATATATATATATATATATATATATATATATATATATATATATAGAGCGCGATTTGTTGAAGATACAGTTGCATACCAGCGTGAGTTTTGTGTTTCATCGTTACACTGACTTTTATTTAACATGCCTAAACATAAGGAATATTCAAGCAAAAAAACTATTATAACTGTCTTAAAGAAAGGAAAGCGATAAGTGTAAGGTCCTCAAAATTTTAAAGGGTCTCGGCAGCTTGTTAGTTCGTTGAATAAAGTTTATAATAAACGTCATTCTGTAGGAAATACACCTACAAGTGGTCGCCCGAAAAAAAAACGTTTTAAAGAAAATCGCTTAATAAAAAAAAACTGCTATATGATTTCGGAATCGCTAAATCCGAATCTGCAGTCCATTAAACTCCATCACGTCAGGGTTTTGCCATAACCTCACAAAAACCCAAAACTATTCAGCATTACTGAATGCTCTTAACCTAAAACCAATACTGTTAAACCCCTAATAACCCCATAACCCAATGACCCATAACCCGACAACCCCATGACTCCGTAACTCTATTGGTTTTGGGTTAGAAGCGTTCAATAATGCTAAATATACGTAATTTTTTTGAGGTTATGGCAAAACCCTGACGTGATGGACTTTAATGGGCAGCGGATTCGGATTGAGCGATCCCGAAAACATATAGGAGACCCAGTCAGAACCCCAGGCCAGACATTTTTTTGTGTGGCTGTGTTATCTACTAGTGATAGTCAAAGTGCCAACTTTAATCGTATTGAGCATTTGTAGGAGGAGTTGGATCGTCAAAGTAAGATGCCGAAATTAATCCAATAAAGAAGCTTTATACGAAACTGAAAAACGAATGGAACCGAATCCTTTGAACCATTTATAAAAGTTGGTGGACTCGATGCCGGTGCGCTGTGAAGCTGTCATCAAGGCCAATGGATATTCAACAAAATATTGACATTGACATCTGTGAAAATCTTATCTTTTAATACACAATCTTAAAATTATTTGTATTATATTTGTATTATCAAAATACTTTCCATCCTTTGCTATTATAATTTCTGCATATCTACTAAACCTTTTTACCTGTAAAAGAAACAAATTTCTAAAATAATATTGCTGATTCAAGATTTTTTTTATTTTTAGTTAATTTCAAAATCATATTTGTTACAATACTTTTGAGCGCTATTCTATATATATATATATATATATATATATATATATATATATATATATATATATATATATATATATATAATGTCTAAAGTTTGTATATCAACCCAACAATAACGATATATGTATCTATTAAGTAGTAGGTATAAAAACAAATTCTAAATAAACAATTAATTTCTACAAGTTCAATTTAATATTAATAACAAATTTTATAATCTGATAACACCGCAAAATTCTTGGCACAGTCATTAATTTTTTTATTTATTTTTAGTACATATTGTATTGCGGCCTGGTATAATGCGTGTAATAAAATTTAAGATATATGTCTACTGTGTTCTTTGTACCTCCTTTAGTCTAGTGTGAAAATTATTTTTAAAAAGGAAAGTTTTAAAATTCTATATTCTGAAAGAAAATTAATAATTTATCACAACAAATATGGAAAATCCTACAAGGGCAAATAAAAACGACATGAAAATTAAAATAGAATTGATAATAAACACCATTCCGAACGTCTTAGAAAACGGACATAAACAATAGAAAGAAAGGTTATACAAACTATAAAAGAATATCCCATGAAAAGTGCTTCTACGATAAGGCATAAATTCGCCCAGATATCTTACGAAGAATCATACATTCTTCTTATTCCTCTTGTGCTTATCCATTATCAGATGTTCGAGACCCACTGGAATAGTTTACTTATTGCTTTGAATCAAGTTCTTAGATTCTTAAGTTAGGAAATTCAACGCCTTCCACATCCATGCTTTCCTTTGATCTTCCCTTGTATTAAACTCTATTTATAAGGGTGCCTCATTATATGTCCAAGATACTCTAATTTCCTGGTTTTAATCGTTTTCGTTATTTCAAGTTTTCTCATTTTTCTTAGTACTTCAATGTTAGTTTGTGTCCATGAAATCTTTAATATTCGTTTGTACACCCAGAACTTGGAGGGCTCTAATCTCTTCATTGCCTTCTCTGTCAATGTCAATGACTAGACACCATTTTCGATTCTGATGTCGGCAGACTGTCCCTGTTACAATTTCTCAATAATGCGGATCTCTACAAGTTTTGAATGTCAAACCGTATCAACAGCCTTTTCATAAACTCTGATATAACATTTTCTCTCCGAGAAAGGTTTTCATAGAGGGCTTATTAAACTTATTGTTCTAAAATCTTTACAGAATTTAGCCGTGTTTTTTGGGAATTTGTATAATAAATGTTGAGTGTAGCCTTTCCTTACCAATTTCTCTGGTGTCACATATGCAGTTGAATAGTTTAATTTTATCGATGGTTTTGTCAGCTCATAATTTCGAAAGTTCTGCGAGGACACAGTCAGATCCCACTGCTTTTCCATCTTTTCTAGTTCTTATAGTTTTTTCTACTTCATCCTCGACAATCCTGGAATTAAAATTGCAAATACGGTTTCTCTTGTCTGGACCTATTATCGCTAAAATGTGATTCTAACAGTTTTTTTCCATTTTTTTAACGATGATTTTCATTCGAATCTAAGTCTTCCTAGTATTCTAAGTCGATACATCATCGCAGTTTCTAGTACTTTTTTGTGTGGATTGAAGGAAACATGCATGTTTTCTTCATATTTCATTTCATCACATTTTGAGTTCAGCAAGTTTTCTTATTCAGACCGACTCTTTTCTTATTTTACAATTGTTATAAGGTACCATAAAGTGGTATCGTAAAAAACTTGTGCCTCAAGAAAGGAGCCACTTGTCCAAAACGTATTGAATTCGCACTAACAAAAATACGAACGAAGTTAGTTCCGATGGAAATATGGAGAAAACCGTGTGAAGTTTTAAACTCGAAGAATACTATAAAAATTGTGAAGCACGATGAGGAAGTGTGATGGTTCGAAGACGCATGCCAGCGTCTGGTGTTGGTAATATTGTTTTTATATAAGGTATTATGGATTAGCGTACTTTTACAAACATATTTTACATCAAAGTGCTCGAAAACAAGCATACAATTCATTCTGTACGACTGAATTCACCACTACAATATCCGGATTTGAATCCGGCTGAACATTTATGGCATATTTTGGGAGAAAATATTCGGAAATGTATTTTAAGTAAAGAGCAGTTCACTCAACGCTGCAGGGGTATAGAGATGTATTAAAATGAAAAGCGATCCAGCTAGGTACATTTAAAATGTATTACTGTTTATGTATGTAATTAGACAGAATTAATTTTATTTTATTGAAAATAGGGAATGCATTCTTTTGTGAGAATATGAATATAATATTGCTTTAAAAATATAGTTTCTTTTATATTATTGTACCAACTTTATTAAGTAAAATTGTTTTTTATATTTAACACTTATTAATTTTTCAAAATTAGTATGGTGTATGTAGACTTTGTGAACGACTATATATTGCACTCTATGTGAAATGTGTTTAGAATTGCAATTAAAATTCATAAATAATACACAGAGTGTCCAAATTATAAAATTACAAGTAGATGTAAAGTAAAATTGTTTTTCTTTTTCCCTAAATTATTTTTATATTTTACAATTTATTATCAATATTCAAAACATAGCAGTTTCACAATACTTCTGATATTTTTTTATAAATTTTACCATGTGTCAACATAATGTAAATTAATTAAATTACTATATAACAAGCAGATCTACGAAATATATCTACGTTTAAAAATAAACGTCAATTAAAAATTGCTGTTTAAAAAGGTATACGCAGAATTTACTTTATTATTATGTGGACTCGATAACGATTCTATTTTAAGATACTGAGAGAATCATTTTAACCAAATGGAAAATGTTTGCCACAAAAGTTGCAGAGCTGAAAGGGAGTAACCTCGATTTTGACCTTAAAGTCGAATATCAAGGTTATTTAGAGTATAAGTTCATTTTTTTGAATAGGAATTATGATTATTTTTAATATGTATGTGTATTTTTGTTCTTTACTCTCTTTTTATAGTTAGCTTGTTTGACTTTCTCTTTTACAATTTATTTGCGCTCTTAGTTTTAGTTTTATTTTGAGATAATTTCGATACTTGTAATTTCAGTCTTTTATGAAAAATTAAAATTTTAGCATGACTGATGGTGTAAATATATTTTTTTAACATTAGATAAAATTTTCACGTTACAAACAAAACAAAAACGCTAAAAAATCTAAAATTTTTACCTAAATACCTGTTGTAGAGCTTAAAAGTATTTTGACCTGCAAAAATTTTTCATTATCTTGGGTTTAGTTTTGTGTTTTATCGTTACACTGATCTTTAACACATCTAAGCATAAGGAATATTCAAGTGATTTAAGAGAAGTTGTTATAATTGTCTCAAAGGAAGGAAATCGACAAATAGCAGTGACTCAGACTCTTAGTGTCTCGGGAGCTTGTTAGTGCGTGGAATAAGTGTCATTCTGTGGAAAACAAGCTAGAAGCTAATGATGTCCGTAAGTCTGCTGTGACAATCAAAAATGAATTATAAGAAAATTATAACGTGAACATTCATGTCGACTAAAAGATGTTGAATTACATGGACGACAACCAACCAAAAAGCCTTTAAATCTGCAAAGAATAAAAAGATGCCACTTGCGTTCACAAAGCTGCACAGATCATGGACGAGCTCAAAATAGTTCACAATATAATGGAGGGATGAAAGCAAGTTTAATTTAGTATTATCTGATAGAATAAAATATGTTTGACGTCTTAGAAATAAAAAATATCTTCGGTACGGTCAGACATGGCGACGACAATGTGACGGTTTGGGGATGTTTTTCTCGTCATAGAGTTAGACTGTTAATTCACGCTGAAGAAAATATGAATCGATTTTTGTACAAAGATATATTAAAAAACCAAATGATATCATTTGCTAAAGAAAATGTGCCACCCGGATGCTTTTTTAACAAGATCATGATTCAAAGCGCAAATTCAAGTACGTAACTTCATAAAACGTGAAAAGATCAGAGTTCTAAACTGGCCAAGTCAGAGTGCCTCGTGGAGCATTTGTGAAGGGAGAATCATCGATTAAGATGCCAAAATTATTTCAATAAGGAAGCTTTATACGAAGCCTGAAAAACAAATGGAATCCAATCCCTTTGAATGGAATATAAAAGTTGACGCGCTATGAAGTCATCAAGGCGACTAGATATTCAACAAAATATTGATATTGACAGAAGAAAATCTTATCTTTTAATACACAATCTTAAAATTATTTGTAATGTTATAATACTTTTGATCCTTCGTTATTATAATTTTTGTATATTTTACTCAATTGTTAAGTAATCCATTATTAAAATATTTCTTAAAATAAATAATATTGTCGATTCAGGTATATTTTTATTTTTAGTTAATTTCAAAATCATATTTTTCAAAACACTTTTAAGCGCTACTGTATTAGGGATTAATTAATAAACTATAGTGTTATTTCGTCCGTCAAGTGTTGCCTACATCGAACTGACATTTCAATAGGATAGACAATCCTATAACTACAAAAACTATTCTTATTTAATTTGGGTTCCATTGTATAACATTTTAAACATTATATAAGTAAATAAAGATTGGCAACTCTCAGGATCTTAAAACTAGATATTTTTTATTACATGATAAACACAAATATTTCATGTAAATGAACTTACAAACCTGTTCGACAAAATTTTACGCAACCATCATTTGGAACGCTATGATAGTTCGTTGAGTAAAAGCGGATGAAAGTAGTTTTATTTAAGAATGTCTTACTAAATATTAAAAAAAGCTACCGCTAGGCATACTGCTCGTAAAGGCTGTCGGTGTGGTTAGTTATCGGAAAATACGTTTTATCTATGCATGTAAAAATTTTACGTTTCCTTTTATTACTTGTAAGGTTGCAACCGGTCACAGAAAAAAGGCAATTTATCGTCGAATCGTACGGGTTCAAATCTTAAAAATAATTTCAGATAGGTTGTTAGGTAATTATTTGCTACCGTTATATCTTTTACCGTTGACATACTGGTACTTAATTTTTTTTATTCGTAGGAGAGTTTCTGTATATAACACATTTACGAATACAACGTAACAAAAATGTATATTATTACTCACGCAGATGAAGTTTGCGATAGGATCTGTAGCCGAGTTTTGTAATGAGTAACCAATGGCAATTACATGTCAGAGAGACTCTATACGTTTTCAAGCACTATTATGTTCATAACATTAAGTATCGAAAAAAAAAACTCAATAAAAAGATCTGGAAATAGTCCATTCTTTAAAATATGATTCAAAGTTAAAATTTAATAAATATTTTGGTATAATTCTTCCACGAAATTTATATTTTTTAAACCATTCAATTATAAAATTCATAATGTTAGGATATTGCAAAAAATAAATAAAAATATTGAATTTTTACTTTCTTTATTTATAAAACTGAACATATTACTTCATCTATACATACCACCTAAAGTTAGATCAAACGAACTGGAAAAAATGTTAACACATCTAAACGGTACCGCTAGATGAACATGCCAACAAAACAAAAATTCTCACAAACAGCGAAAGGAAGTATTCACTTAAGCAACAAAGCATCAAGGTAATCGAAAATTACAAAAAATCAGGCAGCGAAAACAACCAAGAGAATTTGTCCTTTATGTATTCTAAAAAACTTAGACATTCCTATATATCAAATTCGAAAAGTGTTCGACAGATGTATCTTCCAGTATTTATTTACGAAATGGATACAACACCTTTAACAGAGAGAATTGCTGGAAACCTGAAAGGTGCACAAAGACTCATAGTAAGGAGGATGACAAAAAATAAGGAATCTGTTATCAGAAAACAAACGAGAGTAACTGATGTCTTCCAAATCACCAAATCGAAATGGAGCGACGGAGAGTATGTCGAACGAAAACCCTCGACACATGTGACACAATGACGTCCCGGAAGGCTACTCAAGAAATGATGACATATTCATGATATCTGGAAAGTGATACAGAGAACACATGATAGTGGAACGCCAAAACGCTTGAGAATAAAGAAAAATAAGATATTTGAAATGTATTTTAATTTATATATATATATATATATATATATATATATATATATATATATATATATATATATATATATATATATATATATATATATATATATATATATATATATGAATGGTTTGGGTATTCCGGGTTACAATCCGTTCGTTCAAAAAATCGTTTTCACGACGTTTCGCCAAAATCTCATTTGGCATTTTCAAGTGCAGTTTGTCTCGTTACTCGCTCTTATTCTCAGCGAGTAACGAGACGAGCCGCACTTGAAAATGCCAAATGAGATTTTGGCGAAACGTCGTGAAAACGATTTTTTGAACGAACGGATTAACGGATTGAAACCTAGAATAATCAAACCATTCATTCTACCATCCGTAAAAACCTACGATATGGGTGGGTCGAAAATTTCCAGGAAGCCCTTGATGGATGCGCCCTCTGCCAAAAGTTGCTAGTTAGCACGAAACTTTCTACCGCATTGTAAGAATAAGAATAGAAAGATTTCCGGTCGTATCTAACCCCAAGACGCTAAAAACTATGATTTTATAGGCATAAAACAAAGGCAAGGACTCTATATAACCCATTAAGAAATTATTGAGGTTCCTGAATTCAAATCTGATCTAGGAGCTTGGTGATATAATCTAGTAGATAACTGCTAGAACCTCAGCTAAAAAACAAAAATCGTTCTCCCACAGGCATAAAACGAAATCAACGACACTCTATACTCTACAAAAGAGTTTATGGGGTAGCTGAATTCAAACACAGTGTCTTTAAACACTTGAACCCAAAATTCCTGTAACTTTATAATTTTAAACCCTAAACACCTAAGATATTGAACAGTAAACCCTTGAACCCCAAATCCTTAAACCCTGATACCCGGTTCTAATTTGACAGAAGAGTATTTAAATTATTTTTTTTATTACCGTGTTGGCAAAAGTGGAGAATTTTATTTATTTTAGGGATACAACTATATCTGTTACATATTTCAAGGCTTTATCGCTAGATTTTTGTCCTTGATGTCCTTATATCAGCGTTTGTTGACACATGTAATATAAATTATGACAATATAATGTTTTTATGGCAACTAAATCGGGTTTAAGTCTTAAACCTTCTCAGTGATAGAGGCTGTTAAATTTTGAACCATAAACCAAGGAAACTAAATCTTTAAACCGTAAGTTTAAGAGTTTAGGATTGTAAGGTTTACGGTAAACTTTAAGATGAGTTAGGTACAAGGGTCTCAAGTTTTAGAATTTGTAGTTTAAGGGCTCAGTTATTTAAGGTTAAATAATTAAAGATTTAAAAGTTTAGAGTTCAAGGTTTCAGAGATCATGAGTTAAGATTAAGGGCTTAAGGGTGAAGTTTAATGGGTTAATGTTTAAGGGTTTTGAGTTTAGGATTTGAGCGCTTAGTGTTAGAAGGTTTAGGTTTAATGGGTTAAGTCCAAAGGTTATACTGTAATACTTATGTGAGTCCCACCAAATTTCTAGGACTGGGGTAAGTAAATCCGGTGTTCTAAAAAAACTAGAGACTCAAAGACCTTGGGCTTATAGGACCTATGTTTATAAACCTTCGTCCTATACACCCTAAACACGTAGACCCTATATTTATGGATTTCTCATTTATAGATTCAATAACCTTGATCCCATAGGCCCTAGGACTGAATTCTTGGGCCCTTTCACTCTAGGTTTTTAAGCACTGTAAGGGTAGTCCTTAAAACTAATATACCCACAAATAATAAGCCCATAAGGTGGACAATTTTCGCCTGCATATCCACCATTTTGAGCTGTCATCTAGAATTTCTGAAAATAGACCATATTTGAATTCAGCTACTCCGAAAACTCTTTTGTAGAATATATAGTGTCGTTAACTTTGTTTTATGTCTATGCGATTTTTGTTCTTTTTAGGTTCTAGCAGTTATTTTCAAAATTACATCACCAAACTCTTAGGTCGAGACATATTGATATTTATTGACACTTTAATGTCTTTTTGTGAATAAGATTTAATAGTTTTTACGTACACAGCCTCAATTTTCGATCCGCCATCTTGAATTAAAAAAAAATAGACATCAGATTTAAATTCAGCGACCCCAAAAACCTCATAAGGTATATAGAATTCTTGCCATTATTTCATGCCACTGAAATAATAATTTTTAGCATTTTGAAGTTAGGTACAACCGGAAAACCTTCCCCTATGCTTATTCAAATAATGAGGTCGTAAGTTTCCTGCCAATTACCAATTTTTGGCAGGGGGCACGCACAGCAAGCGCATGCAGGAAATTATTTATATATACATACATACATATATATATATATATATATATATATATATATATATATATATATATATATATATATATATATATATAACCATAAAAGACCGATCGAATATAATAAATTTCCCTGAAATTAAAAAATTTAAACAACATTATGTATGTAAATTCGTTTTAATTTACAATCCAATTTGGTTGTTTAGACTATTTATGTTGAATAAAATTTATTATAATTGAATTGCTGTATTTTTTAAAATTACTGGTAGTGGTTAAATCTATTATAATGTTTATTTTAACTTTTTTACTAAATAGATCTATTAAATAAACAAATAAATTACTCATACCTTGTCAGGCAACAATTTAAAAACATAAGTAAAAAAATACAAAGGAACTATTTTATCGATATAATGATTTCCATTTTTATAAGAGTACACTCGAGAATTGTGACTTTTTCATACATGTTAAATAGTAAAAATATGCTATTTCAAAATAAATTTCATAATATTTAGAAATGTATCTGTTTGCAATATGTTCTCAGAGAAAATAGCTGGAACGACTTTAACGAAACTCAAATGTGTCGGTAGCCTGTCTCTGGGAGTAATCTGTACTTTGTTTCATATGAATATTTCAGAGGGTTCCGAGGAACTATAATTCGAATAAACAGGTTGATAATGGGGGGGGGGATGCCAGCAGCATACATATTCCTAGTATAAAAGGCAGAATCTATTTAGATATATTCTTTTTTCTTAGGTTTTCGGTTCGGTCAGTGAAATGAAAATTTATTTATTTCCTCATAGATGTTTTATTGTTTTTTGTTCACAAACGTTTCGACCTTATTATTGGTCTTCATCAGTGTGTTTTCTACAAACAATTTTCGAAATAGTCAGCAATTAGTTTACATGAAATTTAAAATACTGTGAAACTTACCTATAATAATAGTAATTTCCAAAACATAAATATTAAAAGTTTTTCACAAAAGATCGTCACATTTTTAAAAGTTATTTACAAATACTTGGAGTATTATTATTTGTAAATAACTTTTAAAAATGTGACGATCTTTTGGGAAAAACTCTTTTAATATTTATGTTTTGGAAATTGCTATTTTTATAGGTAAGTTTCACAGTATTTTAATTTTCATGTAAACTAATTGCTGACTATTTCGAAAATTGTTTGTAGAAAACATACTGATGAAGACCAACAATAAGGTCGAAACAAAAAGAGTATGTATATATATATTAATATATATATATATATATATATATATATATATATATATATATATATATATATATATATATATATATATATATATATATATATATATAAACTAAAAGAGTGTATCGTACACGTGAAAACAATTCAAAAAAACCATATGTTCTTTTCCGATTGTAATTTATATTCAAATTATAGCGTAATTAAAATAGTTGATCGCTTATCGCAAACGCTGTAAGTAACGGCTATCTGAATTAACCCATTTTGTTGTTCTGATACGCGTCAGTGTCAGTGTGTTTTGACAATGATTTAACGTTTATTTTTGAGTTTGTATGATTAGTGTTATAAAATGTCACACGCTCATTCAAATTTAGAATATGCAAATATGATGTTTGTTTATGGTTTTTGTAATAGGAATATTACTGCTGCCGTTAAAGAATATCGTCAGCGATATCATCATCTGAGAAATCCGGGTAAAAACGTATTTATCAGAGTTGTCAACAAACTGTGCGAGACTAGAACGGTTTTTAGTGCTAACATAAAATCTGAACGAGCCACTGGACAAAGTTTAAAAGAAATAGCAAATATTATGGATATAGTAAAAGATGGTGTAACAACCAGGCTACGAAAAATTTCACAGAAAAAAATAATCAACACGCTTCACAAGCAAGGCTTATATCTGTATCATTAACACTAAATTGATTCTGATCTATAATTTAATTTATTTAAAAAAATAGCCACTTCTAGTTTGTTGCAAATTATTTGGAATAGCGCCTTTTTATTTAAACTAATTGAAATTTTTTTAAAAATTTATGAATTTGACAAATAACGCCATCTTAATTGAAGCTCTTTTACTATATCAGAATTACTTCTTAAACAAGACCAAGTTCATTAAGATCGGACCAAGCAATCCAGAGTTACAGTATTTTTTTAATAACAATTTATTTTGCTTCAGCCCCTTTTATTATCAAAATTAGAGCAAAAAATTAAATTTCGAAGTCTTAAAACATAATTAGTAGATATTAAAAACGAAAAATAACACCCACATTATATTTGAATACTTTGTGAAAAAAATAGTTTTTCCATTTTATGTATTAAGATACGCCCTCTTGCGGCGTATTTAGAAACGTAAAAATACTTTATTTTCTAAAAATTACCTCCTAAATATGATCAAGTTCATTAAAATTAAATAAGGCAATCCAGTATAGTATTTTTTGAATAACAATTACTGTGATTCTATTTTATTTTAATTCATCTTAGTCCCATTACATAAGCATATTTTTTCCGAATGCTCAACGACCAATATCTCCTGAGATACAGCCGGTATCAGTAAATGAAGACATAGCAAGTGAATTGAATGCACTGTAAGGTGAAGACGGAGTATATTAAACATATTCGTTTTATATACTGCTATTCTAAATTATTATAATCAATGTACTTGTGCATTAGCTTAGAACCATTTTTTCTTAAATTTTATATTATAAAAATTTCCACATATGGAACACTTCACTTCACAATTATCACTATTAGCAAAATTTAATTGCACTATCGAATATCGAAACGCTTGAAATTTAACAACTATAAACAATACACCTCCACTTTAAGTCTGAAAATTGACATATTTTAAAAAATGGCAAGATACAAAAAGTTTCAGTTTCTTTTTCGTGCAAATTTACTTACTGACAAATGTATCTTTTTACGATCGTTTTTGATATAACATTAAAACAAGTCTTGCCCGGGTCCCAAATTGTATGTCACATTTTTACCGTTCCAAGTTATGATTAAATCTGTGGACTATGGTCCTTCTTTCCTGCACGCGAACTCCGTAACCCGTAACAATATAGAAATAAAAACAGAAAAGAAATAAAGAAGGAAATTTCTTTCTATCAACGGAACCTACTCTCTAGGATATTTTCCTTAAAACTTCGAGCTAGTTCGCATAGAAATAACTACAAATTACCATCTCTAAAAACATTTATCTTTTTTAGGGACTTTATAATTAAAAGGAAAAATACTAAACATATTTATTTTGTAATTTTTTAGGTTAATTGACCAAAATTTTTTATTGTGAAATCTCCAATATTATATTTTAGAGTATTTAACTCTAGACTTTTTTTAATAAATTACCGATTAGAAAATATGGATCCGATATTTATGTATTTTGTAAAAAATATTGAATAGTAGAGGGATATCTTGTGGGCTCAACAGACATTTAGCTGAACCCTGTCAGAAGTTTGGGCAGCTCAGTAAAACGGAATTAAAGACTTTTTCAATTGGATATATAATATGTATATATTTATTTATTTTTTCTTAATTCAGCCCTAATAATTAATTATTGTTCTGATTTTTAACGTTAAGAAATAAACAGATATAAAAATAATTATTGCTATTTTGATATTTTTTTCTTATATAACGTGTAAATCTATACTTTTAGCTAAATAAAATATAAAAACACATTTATGAAATTCATTTGATTCTTAGAAACAAATACATAACCACAAATTCAAACACCGTAAATCAGGAAAAAATGAGACAAACTTATACAGCATTTAAATTGCTTTGAGAGAGAGAAGAACAGCAATAAGGCAAAGACTGTTTCTATTTCTATAGCACGATTGCTTGTTCGGACATACCCGACCGTTGCCGAATGTGCTTAGAGCCGTTTTACACACACTAGAATTATAGCCAAAATTTATCTGATAATTATGTTGAAAATTTTCATAAAACTAATTTGCTGTTTTACACATCAAAGAATTATTGTCAAAATTTTGGTGAAAATTTTCGGCATAAAAATATAGAACGTGTTCTATATTTTTATGACTAAAATGCAGAAAGTGCGCGAAAATCGACGCAGAATAAAATATGTGAATTGACAATCTGCGTTTGGTAATCAACTTAATCTCAATATTTATTCATTGTTTCTTGCACAAAATATCCCTTATTTTGTGGTTTTTTGATTATATATGTTTGGAAACTTTCATATTTATGGCATTTTAAGGTTATTCTCAGATTATTTAACTGCTTGAACGTCACATGTTATGAAAATGCGCATGAGCACCGACAAAATTACCACCAAAATTATATTCAGATTTCTTGTACGTATCAAACAGAGTGGTATTTAATTTGAAAAATTATCTCCATAGGATTTTCGGCAAAAATTTGCTGAAAATTTTTGTTATAATTTTCAGAATAATTCTTGTGTGTGTAAAACGGCTCTTATAGATTAAGTTTTGAATGATTTTCCATAATAGAAAGAAATAGCAAAGAAATTTCTTTTCTATACTATTACGGAGTTCGCGTGCTGTTTTCTTAATAACGTATTCGATTTATTATAAAAAAAAATATATATTTTTTCTCCTCCGGCAACAGTAAATAAATCCGGTTCTATAGAATGGACATATTCTATTATATTTCATATTATATATCTTATTCCCTTGTTTCTAACCCTATCCATCATTGAAATTTCACCTGATCTTTACCAGTAGTCTATATCTAGTGGCAGAAGTTTCTTTTCTAGGCTGTTGGATAGTTGCTATGTTGCGCAGCTCTAGAAATTGCATTATAAATGTAGTGTTTCCTTTCAAGTGAAACACTCTTCGACATTAGACAGGATTTTTTTCCTTTGCTTATCCTATCCACTAGCTCCTTTTCTGCTCTACTGCCAAGTGCAGAAGTATCAATCACTTCACTGATATTCACAGTAAAAATTTTCCTGTTCACCTCCAATACATGGATATTTATTTTAAAATTCACTGTTGGTCTCCAGATCTGATATTCTTCACGACTTTTTCGTCCTAACTTTTAGGTCTTCTCTGTTTTGAAGAAGTACCAGCTGGATGTTAAATTCAATTTTAAATAGTGATGGCAACAGCCTAGTTTAATTATAGAATATGGCTAAATATATAGCTGTTTAACTACAGGAATTGCTGTATTACTTACGGGTGACATTCCTAAAGTTTACCAAAGTTTATTTATTACCACAGTTTCATAAGATTTAGCAAAATCAATGAATACTAAATAAACCTCCCTATTTGCTACTCTTTTCGGTAATCATTGATATTAAGTAAAATATAGAAAAACTAAGTTTTTTTGAAAAAAATTACCTACTCCCTATTTCGAGGTAGTGAAACACAATTCCGACCTTGATTTTCCATAATTTTTCTTCAATTTTGCGTAAAACAGGGAAAATCGCTTTCCACTTCACGTTCAATTTTTTTCACTAAATCGTTAAACTTTTGTAACAACCACAAATTGAAGCCTCTGTATTATATAAAAATCCAAAAATATTCAATTTTTTTATCGAAAAAAACAGAAAAATTATGAAGAAACAAATCAAAACAAAATGGCATCCCCCATTAAATAATAGCATACATAGTTCAGATAAAGGTGGCGCAGCTGTTTGACAGACGCTGTTGCCAGATTGCAAATACGATTTCTTTGATGTTCACATATATTCTTTTCTTACAACATAGTTTAATGTTTGTAATGTAAAAAAAAGGGTAAAGTTATTATTGTGATATGATTAGTTTAAAAAACTGAAACTAACCTGAACTAACCTAAACTGATGACCTTTCCCAATATCCTTTCCTGGCAGAGATTGTTCCGACTCCACATGGACTCTGCTGGACAATAATATTTTTTAATTAATAAATCTAGGTCAGTTTAGGTTAGTTTAAGTTTTTCAAACTAACCAAAACCTGGCTAAACCTGTACTATCCAGAATTAAGAATTTTAGGTGATTAAGATTAATTTTACCCTTTTTTTATTTTTATTATAAACATTAAACTATGTTGTTAACTGTAATGGATACATTTTTTAGTTTATACCACGAAAGTATAAATCTAAGTCAATTTAGATTAGTTCAGGTTAGTTTATGTTTTCCAAATTAACCAAAATCAGGCTAAACCTGGACTAACCATCAAAAATTTTGAGTGTTTGAGATTATTTTTACCCAAAAACTGCATTAAACGTTAAAAACATAAACTATGTTGTTGACTGAGATGGACAAATTTTATAGTTTATATCACGAAGATATTTTACATCTGGTATCGTCGCGCTCTTTTTCGCGAATCTGATGGTTAGTTTAGATAGTCTGACGGTTGATGGCGTTTCCGAGACTTATTTTTGATTTTTCGTTGAAAATACAAGTTTTTCTAAATTGGTTTATCAAAAGTTGTGCAAAAATAATTGAAATATATTACATACAATATATTTTAACTAGTTCCATTGATATTTTACATCTGGTATCGTCGCGCTCTTTTTCGCGAATCTGATGGTTAGTTTAGATAGTCTGACGGTTGATGGCGTTTCCCAGACTTATTTTTGATTTTTCGTTGAAAATACAAGTTTTTCTAAATTGGTTTATCAAAAGTTGTGCAAAAATAATTGAAATATATTACATACAATATATTTTAACTAGTTCCATTGATATTTTACATCTGGTATCGTCGCGCTCTTTTTCGCGAATCTGATGGTTAGTTTAGATAGTCTGACGGTTGATGGCGTTTCCCAGACGTATTTTTGATTTTTTGTTGAAAATACAAGCTTTTCAAAATTGGTTTACCAAAAGTTCTGCAAAAATAATTGAAATATATTACATACAATATATTTTAACTAGTTCCATTGAAAATAAATATGAAAGTTCGGTGTTTTAACTGAAATTAAAGTGCTTTGTGAAGTGATGCTTGGCGCTTTTTGAGTTTTTCGGGAAAATGGGGAAAAATAGTGAAAAATCGAGGTCAGAATCGTGTCCTATGACCTCGAAATAGGGGGTAAGTATCGAAATTATTTAAAAAAAAAAAATTCCCAGATTTCACTCAATTCCAATGATTACCCTATTTTCTTCTCATTTAGTTAAAATTATGATCTACCAACTCTAAAACCCGACTGATGTTTATTTTCATATAAATTATACTTGTCTTCAATAATATTTCTTAAGACCAGCTTAAAGTACTGGTTACAGATATTCATCTGTAATTCTAAAGACCGGATTGATTCACTTTTTTGTGTATTGATGTTCAAGTATTTTTCAAACAGTTGTTTTAAAATGTTTACGAGTTTGAAAGTATCGTTCTTCAATAATTCGGCGAAAATGCCTTCTGGTCTGGGAGTTTTTTTATTTTTTATTTCACAACAGTAGCACAACAAACCAGAAAATGGCCAATGGCCAAGCAGCTTAAAAACAACTGAATAATTATCACTTGACGGTTCTTCAAGATTATGGTTGGCGCTGATTGGTTTGTGATTTCTCTATAAACAATTTTTTTAGTATTTGTAATAAATCGTAAACAGAGGAAAAATTATGTTTTATAAAAAAAAGTTGACATAATTTGCGATCCTGCAAATCGGGTTTTACCAATTTTTTCAAATATATTAATTTATCATCATAAAAAATTAAGCGTGTCGACATAACTTTTTAACTATTTGACAGGCAGGTTATTACTGAATTTTAAATACACTGCATAGGTGTAATCTTGTGACCTTTATCTTCAATAATAATCGAGAAAATTAGCAAAGATTATACCTTATAACATAGTTTTTATCATTTTTATCGACAGCTAATAATTGGAAACAACGTTAGCAGATCTAATACATCTATTTTAAATCAGTAAGCACTTATCTATTAAAAAAAGGGTTCATTTTCTAACTTGCTGACGTCAGTTGTTCCATGTTTGCAAAAATTTTAGCATATTAAATTAATAAAATAACAGTTTTTTACATTGTAACTAGCTGAATCAAAAGACGGATTCAAGATTAGAATAAAAAATGTCTTATACTTTTATCCAGTTTTTCACAACCATAGACGTAAAACTAAGTATATAAATTTTGTATGCTATAGTTGGCTCATGCTTAGAAAAAAACAGAACGTTTTTAATGAGTAGTACATCTCTTTCTATGGGCGGAGCTAAGAACGATACCCCATCTCCACTGCTCATCGAAAACCCATTGTCTCTTTGTAAACGTGAACCAACGTCCTATAGGATTCGCAAACTATATACTTCTTTTTAGATCAATGATCACAATTACTTGTGATACGGCAATATAAAAATTGGATGAATAGCTATTTCGGCATTTATGAACAATTTGAAAGTTTTATGATAAGTTACTTTCTGAAGCCCAAAATTTAAAAACCCGAAAAATCAACATTTTTGAAGGTTATATACAGTATAAAATCCAACATTCAGGGTCAAATCAAGTAATGAGATAAACGCTAGCGCAAAGTTCATTTAACAGCCAAATAATAATAATATAACGTGTTTTAAAACAGAACGATATAAGATACAAGGTGCTCGAAATTACGTTCTTGTACTTTGAAGGGAGATTCTGTTCAAAGATGGCCCTCGAACACGAGTTTTTATTTAATATCCAATTTACTTTTTCTTAATTTAATTTTTTATCATATATTATGATTCATTATTTTAACATTAATCACAAGCTACTTGATATTTTTTCATTTCAAATTTAAAGTTGTCATATGTCTACCTTGATGTCAATAATGAATCACAGTTTTATGCATTGATTTAATTAAAGCGGATTTTCTCTTAAATTACTAGTGTAGTGATTTTACACCAGAATATCTTTTTTATGAAAGTAGATTTGCGGAATCATAATTTTTACATAGAATTTTAAAAGTGTCATATTAAAAAAATGGGGCAAAATAAACCAGACCCCCCTGATAGAACGCCGCTGACTAAATTTGCGCTCACACTTAACATAAAAAAATAACATTTATTAATATATTAAAATAATTTTTTTTCATATGTAGAATCTCCTTTCAAAGTATACAAACCAAATTTCCAGACACCCTATATATATATTCTTGGGTATAGGTTTTTCCATTAGAGAAACAAAGGACAACATTTTTTCTGACGTTTCGCTCTACATAGTGAGCTTCTTCAAAGTTCCGGTGTATTTCACTATGTAGAGCGAAACGTCAGAAAAATTGTTGTCCTTTGTTTCTCTAATGGAAAAACCTATACCCAAGAAAATATTACAAAAAAATATTTAACAAAAGGTTTAAGATACAAAAATAAATTATATATATATATATATATATATATATATATATATATATATATATATATATATATATATATATATATATATATATATATATATATATGTAAGCTGTTTGGTTCAAAGGGGGATACTCGAAGATGACCTTGAATTTAACCTTGGGCTTGTGCTTCAAGGACATTTCAGAGTTGACTTTTTTAAACAGAAACATTTTTTATTGCAAAATCGAAAGCGGGGAAATATAGGGGGTACATACCCTATTCAGAGGTCATTTGAAGATCGAATGTCCTTAAAGGGCAGCCCAAGGTTAAATTTAAGGTTTTCATTGGATGCGTTGTTTGATTTCTTGAAACTTTTGTGAGAAAAGTTTTTTGCGGCACCCTTAATTGTTGAGTCAAATAATTTACACCAATCCACATGATTATATATATATATATATATATATATATATATATATATATATATATATATATATATATATATGAAATAAAATGCGAAACAGTGAATGCAAGCTTCGCTCCATTATATCCTTTCTGTGTTAGAGGTTGCACAGTTAGAATAAATTGTAAAAAAACACAATTCATCCTATTCCACCACCATCGAGATGGTGGCCCACCTGTACCACCACACCGAGAAGAAAGTCAAAGCTTACCCTCCCCGCTACAGTGATACGGCAGAGATACATGTTTCGTCTGTCACTAGACTCATCAGGGTACCGACATGCACCTGGCTGTGCAAAGGACAGATCGGAAGGAAGCATGCAACACTGAACGCGGCTTCGCCGACCTTTCGTCGGATGGCTTATATATGTTTATACGGCTTTTACGGATTCCTCCGTGTGAGATGCATTAGCAGTGGCTATATCCACATTATGCTGTTGTAGTGCTGAAATCACATTCAGCAAACGTACAACTATATGCAACTCCGTATGTAAGTGAAATAAAATGCGAAACAGTGAATGCAAGCTTCGCTCCATTATATCCTTTCTGTGTTAGAGGTTGCACAGTTGGAATAAATTGTAATAAAACACTAATTCATCGTATTCCACCACCATCGAGCACACAGAAAGGATATAATGGAGCGAAGCTTGCATTCACTGTTTCGCATTTTATTTCACTTACATACAGAGTTGCATATAGTTGTACGTTTGCTGAATGTGATTTCAGCACTACAACAGCATAATGTGGATATAACCACTGCTAATGCATCTCACACGGAGGAATCCGTAAAAGCCGTATAAACATATATATATATATATATATATATATATATATATATATATATATATATATATATATATATATATATATATATATATATATATATATATATATATATATATATATGTGTGTGTGTGTGTGTGTGTGTGTAAATTATTCGACTCACCAATTAAGAGTGCCGGAAAAAACTTTTCTCACAAAAGTTTCAAGAAATCAAACAGCGCATCTATGAAGACCTTAAATTTAACCTTGGGCTGCCCTTTAAAGACATTTGATTTTCAAATGACCTTTGGATGGGGTATGTACCCCCCTATATTTCCCGTTTTCGATTTTGCAATAAAAAATGGGTGTTCCTGTTTAAAAAAGTCAACTCTGAAATGTCTTTAAAGCACAAGCCCAAGATTCAAGGTTACCTTCGATTGTTCCCCTTTGAACCATACAGCTTTTGTATAGAACATTTTTTTCGAACTCGCGAATTTTGGCATATATTTAAATGTGTTTTTAAAATGGAACATATAATATATATATATATATATATATATATATATATATATATAATTTGGAGATTGAAGTTCTTTAATTTAGAAGATTCCAAAAGATCAGTTCAAAGTAGGTTTTGCCTTCAAGCCCCAAACAAGTAATTTCAGGAAATAAATGGTTATATAGTTTTCCATTGTAGTCTATACTACAAAACTATTAAGATTAATTGTGGATATGGACAATATCAATCATCAAATTTGAAGAAAAAGAACTAGCTCATTTTGCATAAGATTTATATGTGGATGGAAGTGGACAAATTTAAATAAAACTGAAATTAACTTAAATAAAAATTGATTAATCATACATCAGATTCTTAGACAAAATTAACTTGCTTTTAAGACTGACATTATTTTTTGAGTATATTTAAGATAAATATAAAATTTGACTTTCAGAAATTTGGTATGGTAAAACAGTATCAATGACACCTTTACTTCTCAATGGCTTTGAGCCAATATGTCTATCACTTTTGATTAAAATGAAATAAAAGACACTACTGAAGGGTAAACCAGTTGAAATTAACCATAGAAACATCCTTCAGAAATAAATATACTAAAAATTTTTTCTACTGTATTAATCATCTATATCGAGAATCTATCTTTATAAATTTGAACTAAATGGTTTACCCTTCGGTCAATACATTTTTAAAGCAATAAAAAAATTTTAACATCTAAATAATAAATAATATGTTAAAACTTGTTGATATTGTAGCGGAATTTTTAAAATATACATCACTAGCTAATAATTTTCTTGTCGAGTAGATTTACTACATCAATCAAGGAAAATTAGTTACTTATTAGTTAAAGTATCCAAAAATTGTTATTGCTTATTAGTAGAGATTAGAGATTTACTACATCAATCAAGGAAAAGTAGTTACTTATTAGTTCAACTATCCAAAAATTGTTAATATTCTTGTTATGATAATACAAAATTTATTTTCATTTATTAAAAAAGTCAAAATTAAAGCACCTTTTTTCCCCCCAAATTTTTCTAAACACACTCTTTCTTTAAAATCCCATAATAAATTGTTCTGCTCTGTATACTGCATACTTAATGCCATTCTCTTTAATTTTTCATATTAGAAGAAATGTTCTTACAATTATTAGTAAAGGTTTTTTCTTCTTCCGGGTCCATCTTGAAGTCAGATGTACTATGGCCAGAATAGGCCTATTTGTGTTCAATTATTAAAGGTTAAACAGAAAGTAATTTTGATTTCAAAAAAATTGAAATTTGTTTTTATATTATTACCATAACTTAATGGTGAATTTGCAAACTTATGTCAGGTTTTATGCAGTAAAACTAGGCATCAATTTAAATTTCAGTGTTAGAAAATCCATTTTATTCAAAAATTAGATTTCTTAATTCTAAAATGAAAATCAATTTACACTACTCATCTTTACTAGCTAAGGATATACATTTAAAATTCTGTTTATATAAGTACAGTGCCTCTGAATAGGTATGTATCTAAGGCTATCAGCAGTAGCTTGAGTTGAGAACCCACAATATACTTACGAGTTTTGAAAATAAAACTTGTTGCCTGACAACATGACATGCAGTTCAAATCAACAATTAACAATTATGAACAATCAAACAACAAAGTTCATTTTGAAACCCTACTACTGCATTAATTTCACACAAATGTTTCAATCTTAAAGATACTACTTAGAGACAATGTGGTGCACTTTACACCCTTGTATCTCAAATATTTTTGATGGTTAAAAGTCTATTGTCTTTTAAAATGCAAATAAAAGTGATAATAAATAATACAAGGGTGTAACAGTGAAAAGTCACATTATAAATATTTATTTATATAAATTATTTTGATTTTAAAGTATTAACTGAAAGATTTACTAGCCTTGGTTATTAGGTACCTACACACTTAATACTATACTTTAACATATTTTGACTACAGGCATACTTACTTGCATAATATCAACAAAATTAATGAAAAATAAGAATTTTTACATCTCACATTTTGGCATCTAACATTTTAAGTAAGATTTGGGTATTTAATTTCACCTTTCAGGTGAAAAATATTAGGAAAATATTCTTCTTTGTATTCACACTGTTCATCTTTAAGATACTTAAATGCATATTATGTCTATAGGGAATGTCGTTACATAATTTTTAACCTTTAACATCAGTGCTAAAATACTACTGGACTTTCGACTTCCTTAGTGGATAATCTGCAGTTGGAGGTGCACCTTTCTTCTTATTTGCGCCTGCTACATGGGACTTGTAGAAAAATCTTGCAAAAAGTACAAAATAACTAAAGTACATGGCAATGGACAACTTAACATTAAATGGGGTTACATGGCATTCAACACCCCGTTGTAAAAGGTTATGGGCCCACATATTAATGCCACAACCAATGACCATCTGCAAAAGCTGTAGGGATGTTATCACCATTGCAACTTGTCTTGGAGGAGCATAGCCCCTGGCTCTCAGAGCATAATAAGAGTACATTATAGAATGGATGCAGTAATTCATCACAATAAACCATCTGGCACTTGAAGTGTACTCTGTGTAACTGAACCATGAATATAACAATACAGTTATATGATGATACCAGTGAAGAAAAATAAGTGGCTGCTTACGGAGCACTATAAAAACAGTATCTCCCAACTCGGGCAGTTTACTAAGTACAAACATAAATGTCCAAAAACCTGAGACCTTATCTTGTTCGATGAAAGAAGGCACACACACTGAGTGGTATAACCCTTGGTGGGTTAATGTATGTAGGAACTCTGGAACTGTTCTGCAAGCACCCATAATGCTAAATGCTGCTAGAAGAGTATTCCATAGACATAAAATACCTCGAAGTTCAAATCTAGGACGATTCTGCATAAGATATTGCCCACCAAAAATTAAAACCATATAGGCCCCAACATAATAAAAACCCCATGTCCAGTTGTCTTGCATCCATGTTCTCGATTTTTGATGAATAAAATCCGATTCAAAATTGAACACATAAGAATAATTGGGCATTGTAACTTGGTTATATTCCTGCATTTTCACTGGAAGCACTTGCTCTCACTTTTATTTTCTACAAGTACTACCTAACCTGTTTGTTTCACGTAAATTTTAATTCGATTTGTGTGCTTTAGCAGCACCGATATACTTTTAACTGTATTTTAGAAAAGAAACTAATAAATTCCTCGATTGATACAACAAAATATAAGGTATTCGACCGGCGCGCGGCACGGCTATTTGCTTTTGCTGTTTTCCTTGCCGCTGCCAAAACGCACGCCCAAAACTAATCGTGTTCATGTGTCATCGCGTGAGTTTACGCGCATGTTGTAGATTTAGGGCAACCTGTTATTTTTATTTAATTTTTAGCAAACTTAATTGTTCAAATATATAACATTCTCATTTTGAAAAATTTACTGACAATTTTTTTTTACTTTACTGTATTTGCAGATTATATAGGTAGTATTTAAATTGACAAATTTCTGGGAAAGTTTCTGCGGTAGTAAAGAATAGTAGTAAGTAGGTATGTAGGTAACAAAATTTTAATAATGTTGGTATGTTTTTCTGCTCTACAAAAAAGTTTCGAATAATATCGACGTAAATGATGGTTAATTACTTACAAAAACATCACTTTGAAATCAAATAAATACAAAAAAATCTCTTTTGGAGAGCAACTGCGAGCAAACCGTAAGAAACACAGAGTAATAAATTTTAATCTCATAATCTTAGAATTTTAATATATGTAAATATACAGTCAGTCATAAAAGTCTACATATAACATGCTACTTTTTTAAAATTGATAACTGATTGAAAAATAAAATTTTATTTAGTAAAGTTGGTACAATAATATCAAAAATTCTCAGCCAGATTCACCTATAGTTGTCTTGGAAGTTATAGTCGACCAGTTTTGTTTTGCTTATGATATTGTTATAATTTATATTACTTATATTAACAAATAAACTCTTCTATGGGGATATTAAGGATAAAAATATAGCGATAAAGCGTTGAAATATGTAAGAGAAATAGTTGTGCCCAGAAAATAAATAACATTTTCTATTTTTGCCGGTTAAGTAATACAGGAAAATGATTTTATTATTTTTTTTTAAGATTCGAAACTTACTGGACTTATTGTTGCTCTTGTCAGATTAAACCTTCAACTATCAACTTAGACTAGTTTTAAAGTTAGACCAAATCAGTGAATTAGGAAGTTTATATTCTTGTTTTTCGTTTCAATTCATCCCTAAGATGTTTTATAGGATTCAGATCGGACGATTGTAGAGTAAAAAAAAAAAGTTATTGGCAAAATCTTAGATTTTGTGCGTGTCCTGACTAGAAAATAGCGGTTTTTTTCTTGGAGTTCCTCCAAGAAATCCCTTAATTCTACAAAAACCTTTTATCATCATTAATTAGTATTATATTGTCCATTGGTGAACAAATGCCTCCCTCTTTTCCTGTTTTGTTCCCTCTGTGTCCATTTTCCTGCCACTCTGTCGATATCATTCGTTCATCGGCTAGGTAGTCTACCTTTGTTTCTATAAGCCTCGTGTTCAAAACTCCACTCTACAACTCTAAGTCGATCTGTCGTCGGTCATTCTGACAACATACCCTGCTCAGTTCCATTTTAGTCGTAGAATTCTCACTCCTATTGCCTGATTGTTGTGTTTGAAACTTTGTTTCTTAGGATGATTCCTAACATTGCCCTTTCTGTTTATAGTTTTCTTTGTCATAGTAAATGTCTCCTCTCCATATGTTAGTACAGGACGCACACACCTGTCAAAGACTTTCCTATCAGACACATTGAAAGATTGAATTTAAATGTTTTAATTTATCGAAAACTATCCAAAATAGGTGTATTTTACATTAAATTTCATGAACTCGAATTCTGCCGAAACCCCCTGCCGTACATACAACATAATTAGAGGTCATCAACCAAACAAAGATGGTTAATTTATAATGAACACTATTTTTTTAGGATCACCAATATTGTTTTTGTATTGAGTTTGTAGGATTTATGTACTATTTGGAAATTATTCTATGATGTACACGTAAATAAGTAAATAAAATTAATTAATCAATCTTTTCACCATGAATGTTAATTCTCATTGATTCCTATTTTATTGTATTGAGCATGTTCACTGTCTCACTTCTCTGCTAAACTTGGACTTGTTAAATAGTTTTTAAAACATCTTCCTTATTTATAACAATTTTTCCAGTCGTATTTTTGACCTTGTATTATATAAGTTTTTATATCCTACCGCATTTTTTTAAAGCTTTTAAACCATTATTTTCTTCAATTACGTGTTCGATTTCTTCCATATATCTCTTTTATATTTCTTTATCTATTTAGAGAATGTTGAATTTCTTGATTTTATCTAAAATTGATATTAAGGGTCTTTGAAGGGTTTAGATTTATATTACATTAAGAAGTTAACATTATTTTTTTGAAATTTAATATGACGGATTTAGTATAGTGAGTTGAAAATTTTAGCTTATTCGCATTTTATCAGATTTGGTACTAGGGTGTTTTCGGGAGCGTGTATTAGGAATATGAAGTTAATTTTTTACAATATTAGGTTGACAAGATACAATATGAAGGAGTGAAAATTTTATATTTTCCGATTTTGCCTAAAATTGATATTGCAGGGTTCTTGGAGCGTATACAAACTCAATAAGCAGTATAAAATATATCGAGCTAAGAAATTTATTTATTTTTATTTATTTATTTATTGATACTCTTACAAACACCTAAACATAACATGCTACAAGGTAATTATAAGTAAGAGAAATTTTACAGACTTAACTAACACAGAACAAAGACAGCACAGACAAGAACCTGAATAAACCTAAAGGTCACTGCATAAGTTGCAATAGCAATTTCTTGGTACAATTAAAAAAGTCAATATCATTATTCTTATATAGTATGTTGCACTCAGTTAACATTAAATTCATTGGAGAACGACTACCAATGGAGACATGAAAGAATTTTTCCTTTTGTATCCTTAATCCTATCTTTGGTACATGAAGAGGTATATAATTAATCAAAGAACAATTGTTAAATTTTATATTATTGATAATACAATAAACAAATATCACAGATTGAATTTGCCTTCTTTTCTGAAGAGTTTGAAATTTAAAGCTTTCTAACATACTGCTATAAGAGATCAGATATGGATATAAGTTATTTTTCCTAACATATAAATATCTCAAAAACCTTTTTTGAACACGCTCAATAGCATCACAATGCACATTTGCACTAGGAGACCATATATTAGATGCATATTCTAGATGAGGACGAACAAGTGCATTATACAATTTTATTATTATATTATGGTTATTAAACTGACTTGTATTTCTAATCACAAAACCAAGCACCCTAAACGCCTTATTAATAATATTGCGGTAGTGGGTATTAACTTTCAAATTAGACTGGAAGTGCACCCCCACATCCCTACATTCAGTCTTTTTTTGTAGTTTTGCTCCATCAATAAAGTAATTAAAATTAATAGGATTTATTTTATTTGTATAAGACATAAAGAAGCATTTATTAGTATTTAAAAACATTTTATTTAATTGAAACCATTCTGTTACTGAATTTAAGTCTGCTTGCAGTACACTACAATCATTACTGTTTGTTACTTTCTTAAATATTTTAAAGTCATCCGCAAATAAGAGACCATCAGAATGTTTAACACTATTAGGTAAATCATTTATAAACATTAAAAATAACAGTGGGCCCAGGTTGCTACCCTGCGGTACACCAGATGTTGCCATAAAAGCCTGAGAAAATGACCCTCCCACTCTCACCATGTGTGGCCTACACGAAAGATAACTTTTCATGAAGAGGTAAGCATTCCTAGAAAAGCCAAACTCGACAAGCTTAGCCAGCAACACCCGATGGTCCACCTTATCAAATGCCTTTGCACAATCAATATACACTGTATCCAACTGCTTCCCGCCATCAATAGCCTCCGAGGCATGATTTGTAAACACACATAAATTTGTTACTGTGGACTTTCCACTTACAAATCCATGTTGTTGTTCTATTATTTTATGAGTGATGTTGGTCACAATGTCATCTGAAAGGATCATCTCAAATATCTTAGCAAGTGAATTGAGTATACTAATTGGTCTATAATTTTCAACATTTGTTTGTTTACCATCTTTAAATATGGGAGACATAATTGCTGTTTTTAGTTTATTGGGAAAAATTTTTGTTTTTAGGGCAACTTGAAAAATATGAGCAATAGGTCTCAAGTTCTTCAAATATCAATATTGGAAGGTTTTGGGGCCTATATTACCAATCTAAAATTAATTTAAAATTTAAGATAGTTGATTTACTATGACAGATTAAATATTTGTTTGATAAAATTTCACTGGTATTTGGAGAACTCTAAGAATCAAAGAATTTTTAGTGGTTCATTTTAGGGTGATTACAACTTTGGATAAAATGAGTACTTTTTTGCCACCTTGGAGTCATTGCGAGGTCTACTGATCTCCATTAGTACTTAGTTCAAATAATTTATGGATATCATAATGAACTCAAAACTAAAAATTGAACCGACTTCTAAAAGTGCGCTAAAATTGAAAAATAACTATAAATTTCTATATGAAATTGAAATTTTTGAAGTCGGTACCAATTTACTTCGAAATAAAATAAATACTTACTAATATATACAAATCATGGTAAGAAAGTAATTACAAATAAAGTATTGTTAATCTGTTTATGCGAATCTCATTTTGTCAGGTATTAGTTTGGTGCCGACTTCAAAAATTTCAATTTCATATAGAAATTTATAGTTATTTTTCAATTTTTTGCGCACTTTTAGTGCGGTCCAATTTTTTTTTTATAAAAACTGTATTATTTTTTTATAAACCATAAAAATATTAATTTAGTATGCCCAATAAAGTATACGAGTAGTAAGTAATGTGTATAAGAGCTCTAACAACATTTTACTGATTTTAAAAATAAACATACTATTTTTTATTTGCATGGTATGATATATATAATTAAAAAACGTAAAAACTAAAAGGGACATGTGGTACAACCACCTTTACGCTAAATAATTAATTCAGCACTACTGAGGGTTTTGAGATCTTATATTTAGAGTTATCACATGATGTGATCGATATTCGTGATTAAACTACGCTACTTCAAATGAAGCTGGTTATATCTTAAAGAAACTTGACCTAGAACTATCAAACGTCACACAAATTTATTCTCTAAAGAAATCACTAATCAGGATTTATTTGTTTCCTTTAAAGAAAATGATGAAAAAAACCACACTTAATTATGCTAATGACCAGCTAATTAGCTTACTCGATATTATTCATGAGAAGCTATATCAACCAATTAAATATATTTTGTAACAGTAAAAATCCTGAAATTAACTTTTGTACCTGATTTTTCATATCTAATCATTTTGTTAATGTATAAGATAATTTTACCCTATTTTTCTTTTGTTTCATGTTAAACGTCGACCAAAATCCACCATGATACAACCTGCAATCGAATAAGTCCTATACCTAGTGAAGACCATTGACTGAATTAGATTATACCTCGATTGCGACATCCACTATGACTTTACATTTGTGCTGCACCAAAGAAACATGCAAGCTCCTTTTTGTTTTTAAAGAATTTTGTGTTTTTTTATACCGATGTTTAAAATATATTTTAAATTATTATTATTATTATCTATGTTGTTATACGTGAAAATATTTTTTCTAAAGGCAACTAGAAATTATCGTTACGTTTTTAAAGAATATTATGTTTTTTATCTTGCTAAATATATACCCTTTTAAATGTGAAGATTTGAGAAAACTGAGGAAAGTTGTGAAAATTAGTTGCTTGACTCTGGCTTTTTTTGAGTTTCTGAATTTATGATCAACATTGCATATAATATTAAGCCATAGACTTTATGTAACTATTTTGTTTTTCCTCTATAATATGAAACAATATGTTCCTTAAAATTTATATTTTTGTTTCCTATTGTCATTTACAGGTAACCTAAAAAGTCTCTATTTATTTTAAATATTTGATGTGTTTTTTGAGAACACTTATTTTTTGGTTAATGTATATCTTTGAAAATATTGTTTAATTTTGTTGTATTTATATATGATTTTAAATATGGAGATTTGAGGAAATTAGGGCAAAGTTGTGAGTTCGCTGCTTTGCTCTGACTTTTTTGGATTTCTGTATTTACAACTCGGCGATTCATATAAAGTGATGTTTTTTAATCAGAGAATTTCATTTTTTGCAAGTTAGTAAGGCACATTTAATATTTTTTTTGTAAGTTAAACCTAATATGTTATTTTTGTCTTAAGTTTTTATCAAAACCAGATTGAAACGATCATTTCATTATTCATGTACTAACATTGCTATCACTACATAGTATAAAACAAAGTCGCTCTCTCTGTCCCTATATCCCTTTGTATGCTTAAATCTTTAAAACTACGCACCGGATTTTGATGCGGTTTTTTTCAATAGATAGAGTGATTCAAGTGGAAGGTTTATATGTATAATAACATCCATTAAATAGTGGAGAAATACTGTTATTTTTGAGGTTTCTAATGTGATGTCGTTAATTATCATATTTTTTTCCGCTTACATTGCAAACGCAGGCTGAACCCTACGAGATTTATCAAAATAATGTACTAATTATTTGTACACATTGAAAAGGTCTACAGAAAACTCCGCGATGGTATATGTCTATCTCTCATGGATATCCCACAATAACATTTTTTTGTCATTTACTTTTTACGACAAATAATGGCAAATTTTGAAGCGATTTTAACCAATACAGCATTAATCCTTATCCAATTAAATAGCTTAAATACATTGTTGATTTAATATAGATCTATATGGTCCTTTACAGCACAAGATTTAAATGAATATTTTCGAAGATATTACAGATTTAAAATTGCGGGAAGTAGCGCTTGCGGCGGTACTGGCCGACCGGGGCGGCGGCAGCGTGCCTATAAATAGCGCGTCGGAGGCCGATGTAATAATTGTTGTAAAAATAAAATAAATAGTCACAGTTTTTCTGTAGTGTATTTAGTATCAGCATTGCACCCGTGCGAAGCCGGAGCGAGCCGCTAGTAAAGAATAATTTGTATTTGTACAGAAACATATGTTGTGTATATATCAAAAAATTCTTGTTGAAATTTGTAGAACCCTCCTCCCAATTTGTTTTGGCTATATTTTTTTTTTTTTTTTTTTACCGTTTACGTGAGCCATATTCTCAATATATTTGGAATTTTATAAAGCATATTCCGACTTTTACAAAAATACGACGTTATGATAATCTTTACACTTATAAACTATCAATTTTCATTTTCTCAATATAATTTCAAATCATGAAATCATACTCAATTCAAATGGAAGTTTGTTAAAATGCAAAATATTTTGGTTATAATAATCGAAATGTTAATTTTTGCAAGTTTTGATCGATTCATCAAGACTGTTTATAAATTTTCAGAAAATATAAATATAATGAATAAAAAACTACTTTGTTTCATTTTTCTAAAGACATTTTTTTTTTCATGTGATATTTATTTCTGTCTTAGAACGTACCCCTGTAGAATTCGCATAACGTCAAAACTAGGGCCCGGTTGTTTGAACGCTCAATAACGTAACATTTTTATTTATATTTGAAAAAGTGTTGTTAAACAGTAGATATTTCATTCCTTGGTACACACATACCAATTTTATGCTATCCTTTTCTAATTGCATTATTTAAATGAGTATCATATGACAATCGGTACGTTAATTCTAGAATACATAAAAGTATGAATGTATGGTTGCCTAAATTATTGTTGTTATTTTCAATACGTAAACAATATCTAACAATATTTACCAATAAAAATAAGTTTTTAAATAATCTTTTTGTTAATATTAATTGCAAATTTTGCATTTATCGTAATTTCAAATACTTAAAAACACTGAAAGAAGTCACAACAAACAATTAAACTGAAAGAAAAGATAAGTAAACAAGTTTATGTCTGTGAAACATCAAAAAAGCCTCTCTCCCACCGACCATAAACAGCCTTCAAATAAATCTATTATTGTTTAAATTTATAGGGTATGAACAAAGATTTCTGTTATCAAATTTTTTTAATACGACGAAATTAAAAACGTCAAAATATTAATATTCCTTAATAAATAAATAAAAATTTCCTTCGTACGCATTAGTTATAGCACCAATTTCATTTTTACTTTAAACGATTTTTAATGATATTTTAAAGATATTGGTCTTTCTTAGTGAATTAAATTGTGGACGTGTGGAAAACATGTATGTCTTAAAAAAATAGGAGATACGTGACAGAGTACCGGACTTTGTTGTGACGCATGAATCTGTATATTTTTTTTCTTCACGAATTCATAGCAATTTTAACTATAAACAATTGTATCGTTTGGAATATACTTGACGGTCTTTATTCTAATCTAAAATCTCTTTGGCTCCAATCCAATGTCTAAATGTAACTTGAAATCTCAGTTGGTCCAGCGAATGATTATCCATGCGCAGGACTGTAGACAGGAAAATCGGGCCCGGAAGGAAAAACTTAATGGCCCTTGTATATATATATATATATATATATATATATATATATATATATATATATATATATATATATATATATATATATATATATATATATATATATTCTAAAAAATCCAAATTTTAAGTTTTGGAGTTACAAAACCGAGCTCCTTAAAAAGTCCAAGCCCGGGGAGAAAGACCACCTCCCCCCCCTGTCGTCAGGCCTGCCATGCGTCATCAATAGTGGCATAACTAAGAGTATGTGCGCTCTCCCTCCTCCCGCCGATCTTTGAATATATCCTACTCTTTTGCACCCGTTTTGATCCTTCGTATTTATTCAGGCCGCCTCTGGAATGGCTCCGACTCCCCGCACCGCAGGATCTGCGGGATCGTTATTTACACCACTGATCATCAAAAATATTCCTCTGAACTAAATCAAAATTAATTAGGCAATACAATGTTTATATTCATAAAGACGTGACTATCTGAACATTAAATTACAATAAACAAATATATGTAGTATAAATTTTAAAACCGTTCACTAATCAAGCCTTGGAAAATACCTAGAAATAAAGCAATAACATATCAGACCGAGTAAACAAAAAAAAAATATACATTTCACAGTTTGTCTAAGAAAACTACTCTTGAATAAGATCCATTGAAATTCCCTATACTTTCGAAGAAAACGAACTCTTGCAGAAGCAACGCATGTTGTTTGAATTAATACTCTTCTCTTGTCAGCCTTTTTGTATTCGAATCTCAGCTCCTTAAGCATAATACTTAAAGACGATTTATCCAGAGATACAATCTCTTTGTTGAGTTCAGTATTTAAGCTTTTGAGAGTAACATGCTTTTCTAAAAATAATACATTAAGATTATTAAATAAAAAAATCGAAGATCTTCGAAAATATATAGGGCAGCTGACGGAATATATTAGGGGCATGAGAACAAGTAAACTTCAAAGAATAGTTGAAGAAATAATGAATCGAGCCCGGTACCATTCACAACACGACCCAGCGAATGGTACAGCTCATCAATACCTCGACACACTGAAAGCTCTCTGCTATTGCAGGACGGCTAAAGAGATACAAGATCAGCAATAACCGAAAACGAGACAATGCGCTTTTCCAATTATCAGAAAAGGCTTTCTACCGCAAGCTGAACCCTCCACCTAACATGGCAGATAATAGATATCCCAGCAAAGAGCAGAGAAAAGAGTTCTGGGGAAACTAACATTCCACACCCGCCAAATGTAACATTGCAATAAGATCATTGAAGAACACCAAATCTGCCAAGCCTACAGCCAGATGCAGTTTGAGCCATTGACCATCAAGGAATTCCATAACTGGAAATAGCCAGGTCTTGACTGGGTCCAGAACTACTAGCTTAAGAAATTCTGGTGTATACACCATCAATTGGCAACTTAGCAAAAATGCCATTGTTTCTGACTGAAGGTATTACGTATCTCTTACCAAAGGACCAACATAATACACATGACCCAGCTAAGTATAGGTCAATCACCTGCCTTCCCACACTATATAAGGTAATCACCTCCTGCTTGACTCAACGCATCTATGTACATTATTGTGAACAAAATAACATCATCGCAACTCAACAGAGAGGATGCACCAGGGGAGCAATGGGATGCAAGGAACAACCGATTCTTGACTCTGTCATATGCAACCAAACCTGTACCCACCGAAGGAACCTCTTTGCTGCCTCCGTGGATTATAAGAAATCCTTCGACTCAGTACATGAGTGGCTCAAAACTATATTAAGAATGTATAGGGTCGATAATCATTTTGTTTCCTTTTTAGAACGCATCATGTCAACCTGGAGAACTAGAATCCAATTGCAAGGGATCCGGAGGGAAATATTTCAAGGCGATTCGCTAAGTCCATTGTGGTTCTGTCTTGCAATGAACCCACTGTCAGGCGAACTACACTGATTGACATTGCTATTCCTAATAACAACAATTTAAGACCAAAATACAATGAGAAAATCGCCAAATACAGAGATCTGGAGGTGCAAATCCGCAGAACAGCGTCCACACGATTCCCATAATACTGTCAACAATTGAGATAATACCGAAGAACCTCCTGCAGACCATCAAGGGATTGGGCCTTAGTGAGCATCTGTATAAACCGATGCAGAAAACAGTTCTCCTTGCAACAACGCGGACCGTTCGAAAGTTGGTAGGAAGTACAGAAGACCACGCCATCTAAGACCCGATAACATGGAAAGGGTTCCCAAAGAGCTTCATACTTTTGGTGTCTTTGTGTACCTGGTATGAGTCAATCATCCCTGGAGGCAGTGCGAAACCGTTTGGCTTGTAAATTTAAATATAGACCAAAAATACTACTTGCAAGGTTAACTTATATTATCAGAGATTATACTCTTACTTTTTTAGTACATATTGTAGACTATATTTCGAACTTCCATCCTTCAGAAACATATGTAGAGAGGAAATAATTAGATTGTTTTATTTTCTTTCTGTACATAGCATATAGCGTTTTGCTTGAAATTTTAAGGGCATGTATGCTGTCTACAAATAATGATATCTAATTGAAAATGTTTATTTCCAAAAATAAAAATTTTATTTGCCTCTCGGGCAGATAATGGAACTGATTCCACACGACCACCGTTTCTCTTCACCAACTGGAAATACTCACACAAATTAAGCACAAGGTATCGTGCATTTTAAAATTATATACGTGTGTCGGGCATTTAGACAACGACTACACATTTGAAGGTTAGAAATATTTATACGTTTAGGTTTAGTTTTTTAATAAAAATAATACGTACTTACCGGTAATAAATTATAAAACAATAATTAATAGCTTTATATAAAACAATCTTCTGTTTTAAATTCACTTGAATGGTCAAAATTGCTCAAAAAGACAATGTAAATACAACTCAGACCAATAACTGTCAATAAAATAATGTTTTGATTAAAGTGAAAAGAAAGTCTATACTCATAAAATGAAATGACTCGTTTGTCTCGGTTGCCTCCTTCAATCTTGCTCTACCTATAATGTCAGATTTTCTGCGACGTATGGCTTGGATTGGAAGAATATTATTTTCAGTTCTTTTATTATCTCTATACAAATTAAGATGAATAAGTCTCAAAACTATCTTTGATATGTTCAAAGACTGATGACCCATGGGTAGTATTCTTTCACTGGATCAACTTGTATCTCAAGTTATGTATCATGTAAATCAAATTAATAAAAATATCTTTAAAATTTAAAAGTGTATTTTATCATAATTTATAATAAATTATAATACAAACAAATACATTATACACGCTCATATTTTAAGCATTATTTAAATGAGATACATTTATAACAGAAATTTAGGTATGTAAGTTTTTTCCTATTAAGCTAAAAATTACACAAATCTTTAAAAAAAAATAAATTCAAGGCAACGTTATGAACAAAAATAAATAACTGTGCAATTTTACAAACAATGAACTTCGGTGAATGTATATTATTTGGTTTAAAATTTAAAGCCATAATAGAATCTAATAGAATTTCTGTCGATGGAGATATTTACATACCAAAAAAGATAAATTAAAACCAATTAACACTAAATTAGCATCACTTCTTACGTATAAATAAAGTTAAAAAAGTAACCATTCCTTCCGTATATGTACAAAACATTACAACATAGCGAAGTTAACTTTATTATGGCTTTAATTTTTTCTTATGTTAATATAATTAAAAAAAGAACAATATCACATAATGAACAAAATCGGTATCAGTTTTGGTTCTATTATTTATTTACAGAATAAAAGCATTTCAACGTTGGATTTGTATTCTCTTACAAGCTTGTATATATACAACTTTAAAAAGATCAATTATATTTTAAATTTTAAAATTTGTCTCAAAAATGGATGCAACTTTTCGTGTTTTCTATAAAGCTGAAAAGTACACAGTTCTTAAAGAAACTTACAAATATAATGCATAATATGAAATAGAAAAAACACCTCTTCATAGCACAGATTGAATTAGTGTGGAATATTTGGTTTAAAATTTAAAGCCATAATAAAATTTACTTTAATTTTGTTTAAGAACTATGTATTTAGATATTTACATAACAAATGCGATAGTAGGTCGTTCTTTAGTGTAAAGCTAATTTGGCACATTTTTGAGATATTTGCAAATTACTACTTATCAAGATGGCAACTAAATAATATACCTTCTGCCGGGCCAAGTTAGTTTTACACTGCTGTTGGAATTTAATGCACAAGAAATAGCCGATTGGCATTTTCAAAATCTAAACAAAGTTACAAAAACAAGTTCCGGATATATACAAAATAACACAAAACAAATGCGTAAAATTTTATTATGACTTTCAAATTTATTGTATTTCCTAGAGGTAAGATAGTTACAAAACAATATCACAAAATGAACGAAATCTGCATCAATTATTGTTTTCCTAGTTATTTACAGATCAATATCTATATTCTTAACTACTGAAGACCCTTTTCAATTATCTTGCGTTTGAAGTATTATTCCGCACAGTTAGACAATTTATTTTTACAAACCGGGTGTTCCGTTAAGACTATAAACCGACTGTATTTTGGGAAATATTTGTCACCGAACTTTCAGAAAAAAATATACCCAAGTAATGTGACCGAAGCGAATTAAAATAAAATAAGTTTCTAATCCGGTCGTAAGAGGGAGTATCTTATAAAAAAACAGAAAAACAACAATTTTTGGTAGGCTACCTATTATATTTCTAATATCAATTGCTTACGTTTTACATTTTTTTTTTCTTAACTTTGGGGGGGGGGGGATATCACAATAGCAAAAAAAAGTTCGAAATTACCCCTACCTCATTCAGATACAAGACAGTATGGCAAACAAAAGCGAGTTTAGAGAATTCAATGTCGAGAAGGAGGGGTCAGAGAGATCTACGTTTCTTGGATCCGCCCTTGAACCAAAATAATATTGTTATTCAAAGAATACTCTAACTCTGGATTGTATTTTCCAACTTTAATGAACTTGATCATATTTAGGAGATAATTTTTAGAAAAAAAAAATAAAATTCAATAAAATATTTTTTCGTTTATATATATATATATATATATATATATATATATATATATATATATATATATATATATATATATACAGGGGCGGATCCAGCCTCTCTCTTTGGGGGGGGCGGTGATATCACAAAAGTACAGTATGGCAAGAAAAACAAGTTGTCAACGGGGGGGGGGGGGGGGGTGCAAGCAGCATACTCATTCCTAATATAAAAGGCAGAATGTGTTCTATTTTCTTGAACTCAAAGCTTTTGGGAGGGGGGGGAGGCGATCGCAAGCATACAGACTCCTATACTCTATTCAAGAACTAGAGAGAGTATAAAACTGTTACTGAAACCTCTAACGTACCTGCTCCAGTGCCGCAGGTAACTGAGAACTGCCGTAAATCTAATTATATTTCATTATATTTAAATATATTTTATAAATTTACTGCAACATAGAGTTTCTGATGGTTTAATTTAATTTATGTCAGTGAGCAAAGTACAACTTACAGTTTTTTCTTAGTGATTTATCTTGTTTGCGCTTGTTTTAATATATTATTTGAGATTAGTGAGATACCCAAAAGATATGGCTTTCACCTCTATATTTATTCCAAAATCATTAAACCAGGGCATTTTTTCCTCAACGAAAAACTTATTACGATGAATGTTTATGATGCCTTAAGATATCAATATCTAGATAATAATGTTAAAATCTCTGTTGAGATATATTCCAACATGACAGGAGTTGTAAAATCTACTATGTACCGAATACTGAAGGAGAAAAAACGACTGGAATTGTTAGTACTCCCAAGCCACATTCGATCACAGGCAAACGAAAGACCTAGTTGGGAGAAGAGATGAAAACGGCAATTAAAGGGGTTGTATATAAATTTTATTATGACAAGCAGATCTCAACCATCTACAAAATTCTAACTAAAATCATTGAAGATCGCGATTTACCTGAAATTAAAAGAACTGATCTCTGGAAATTGCTCAGAGAACTTAATTTTTGCTGGGAAAAACCAGATAGAAAATCTGTTCTTATAAATCGTCCGGAAACTGTCCGTTGGAGACGTAAATATCTCTCTCAAGTTGCTGGAAATAACACAATTAATAAAATTAGTAATTTAACTAAACCTTTGAAAGATTTTTTTGAATAAAGTTACTGCGGGAAATTGGGAAAAATCCATATAATAAAAGAATAAAACAAAATGTGAAAACTCGATCTCATAATCGGTGAAATAGAGGAACCAATTATAATTAATTTTAACGAAGATAGTTTCACTGACTTTGATTAGGAATTAGATACGTAATGTTTACTAGTGTAAACACAATTTATTATTTAAATTTTTCTCTTTGTTGTTTTTTTATTTTTTTATATATTTTTATTTTTTTATATATTTTTATTTTAGTGTGCCCCACTCTTTAATTTTATATATATTTAATTCTAATTAGTCGTAAGTTTTTTATTACTTTATTATTGTGTTCGTGTCTTTTTCTTAAGCGTGTAGAATTAACATGTTTATCTTATTTTTTTGGGGCTATCGTATTTCCATATATAAAAGTAAATTAAATTAAGATAAAAATAAGTAGGTCTAATTTTAATTACAACATAAAAAAAAGTAATTACATTTGAATCCCTTTTTACTGTTTAATTGTAATTCTGTAGATGGTTTAAGAAATAAATAAACTGAAACGTCAAATACCCTAAAAATGTTTTTAATTAATAATAAAATGACCGATAGCCCCAAAAATATTTTATTATTATATGGACGAATTTATTTTTTTATATATGTTTAACTTTTTGTATTTTTGACAATGGATATTTTGTAAGTATTTAAATTATAATTTAGAATTTTTTGAGAGAATAATCCTACGTTTTAGTCTATTATTATAGACTGGTATTTTTGATTATAAAATTTCTAACCCATTCCTATGAAAAATATATGTGTCTAATAAATTTTGCTGAAAACACCGGACTAAAGAACATAGGTAGTTTGCGAAGAGAAAAGGGTAAAAAATGATTTATTACTCCTCTAGTTCTTGAATAAACTATAGTATAAGAGGCAAAATCGGATCCATTTTCCTAAACTCAAAGCTCTTGGGGGGGGCGATCGCCCCCACCGCCCCCCCCTTGGATCCGCGCCTGTATATATATATATATATATATATATATATATATAACAGAAAAACAATAATTCTGTATTCACCTACCTCGCCCCCCCCCTTTGGATCGGCCCCTGAAGGGAAGGAATATTGTGATTCAAAGAATTCTGTAACTCTGGATGGCATTTTCTAACTTTAATGAGCTTGGTCATATTTAAGAGGCAAAATTTAGAAAAATAAATATAATTCAATGAAATATTTTTAAGTTTTCAGATAGGCTGCAATAATTTGATATTCACCCCCACCGCCCCCACCTTGAATCCGCCCCTGATGGGAAGGAATATTGTGATTCAAAGAATACTGTAAATCTGGATGGCATTATCCAGCTTTAATGAGCTTGATCATATTTAGGAGGTAAATTCTAGAAAAATAAATATAATTCAATAAAATATTTTTACGTTTTCAAAAAGGCCGCAATAATATATATATTAGAAAAAAAATAATTCTGTATTCATCCCCCCCTCGCCCCCTTCCTTTGGATCCGCCCCTGAAGGGAAGGAATATTGTGATTCAAAGAATTCTGTAACTCTGGATGGCATTTTCTAACTTTAATGAGCTTGGTCATATTTAAGAGGCAAAATTTAGAAAAATAAATATAATTCAATGAAATATTTTTAAGTTTTCAGATAGACTGCAATAATTTTGTATTCACCCCCACCGCCCCCACCTTGAATCCGCCCCTGAAGGGAAGGAATATTGTGATTCAAAGAATACTGTAACTCTGGATGGCCTTATCCAGTTTTAATGAGCTTGATCATATTTAGGAGGTAAATTCTAGAAAAATAAATATAATTCAATAAAATATTTTTAAGTTTTCAAATAGGCTGTAATAATTCTGTATTCACCCCCACCGCCCCCACCTTGAATTCGTCCCTGAAGGGAAGGAATATTGTGATTCAAAGAATACTGTAACTCTGGATGGCATTTTCCAACTTTAATGAACTTGATCATTTTTAGGAGGAAAATTTTAGAAAAGTAAATATAATTCAATAAAATATTTTTACGTTTTCAAATAAACGCAATAATATATAATAAAAAAAAATAATTCTGTATTCACCCCACCTCTCAATTTGGCTTTCAGGCTTCCAATATTGATGACGCAATATTCCGTATTCTTCAGGAGCTATACCTCGGATTTAATGACGAAGGAGTAGCGGTAGTTTTCTGTGATTTGGCAAAAGTTTTTAATTGTGTCAACCATGTAATACTGCTGCGGAGACTTGAAACTTTAGGGGTGTTATCCTGGAATGGTTTTTTTGTTTTATGTGAATGAACTTCCACCTGACATTAGGCATGGAAGACGTTCAGCTTTTGCTGATGATAACACCATTTTTAGGCAAGTTTCGTCTGATCTTAATGATTTAATAAACATTGATTTGGCTCGAATCACTGAATAGTGCGATTGTAACCTATTGCCTTTTAATATTTCATGAACAATGTTTTGGGTTTCAAATGTAACTTAGGTGGTATGGCTCTTGACGGTAGGAAAATCGAAAGCTTGACACACTGCTGCTTGCTTTATTCTAAGAATTATAAAAAATGGTGTTGTGGCCAGAAGAACCTATTTTTCCCCTATTGAGTCACAGTTGCGTTATTGTGTTTGTTCCTACGGAGCTTGTTATGATACTCTAAGTCGGTCTTTGCTATGCAGAAGCGTGCAGTGAGTATATGTGGTCATAAAGCTCGTGATTCGTGTAGGCCTGCCTACTAGATAAAAAAAAATTGACTCTGGATTGTATGTTAATCCTAGAGTCTGTTTATCTTATGTACAAAAAATGCTCTTCCTTCATCCTCCTCTATAACGCGTAATTCTTTTACCATTAACCTACCGATTCCCATAAGCACGTTAATAAAAAAAACTCTATTTGATATAATGGTAAAAACTATTCAATCTTCTGCCTCTTTCAACCATGCAAATTAAAGAAGTAAGGCTTTTTAAGAAAAGGATAAAGAATTACTTATTTCAAAAAGTTTCTATTCGTTGGAAGAGTATTTTCTGATAGTTTTTCATAGTCTTTGAATATTTATTTGTTTTTTTCTCTCCGAAACTTTGTTTGTGTGTGTTTCTTTTACATATTATTAAGTTTTTTTTTATAATTTCTTAATGTCTTTCAACAATAAAGCATATTTAATTTGATTTAATACCATGAATAATAATACAACTACAATTTTAAGATGATATTTTTATGTTACTTTTATTATATCAGTTTGTTTTATATTTAGAATATTTAATAAATATTCTATTACAACTATTAAAAAAAAATTAAAAAATTAATAACTTGACCAATATTTTCAACCAAGAACTTAATTAAAGCTCCTTTAAAAACCAGGTTCATTAAAGTCGGAGATGGCAATCCAGAGTTACAGAATGTCATGAATAACAATATTCCTTCCCTTCTTTCCCTTTATTTTAAAAGTTACAGCAAAAAGTTAAATATAAAATTTTAAAAACATATGTGTTGGGTTTCAAAAACATAAAAAGACACTTAATTTTTTTGAAAAATTATTATTTTTCTATTTTATATAATAAGATACCCCCTGTTACATCCCACTTAGAAACTTAAAAATACTTTATTTTAATTCGCCTAGTTCACATTACTCAAGTTTTTTTTCCGAAAGCTAAGTGACAAATATCTCCCGAGATACAGCAGGTTGATAACTTTAACAGCACATCAGATATATAGTGCGATTTTCCCATAGATTTTAATAATGGACAAATAATTATTTTGCTTAAAAAAAATTAGAACGATTCATAAAGTCCCATTATTATTTACTATTATTCCACACCTACCTTTACGTATAAATGGACAGTCTTAAAAAATATGGGAAACCTTGTACATTCATACAACTTCAAAAAGGCAATAAAAAACTTTGCCCGCAGGCGGGAAATGCATCCCAGTCAATATATAAATTCAGGAAATGCGTCACCTTATACTCCCATTTGCAGTAATAAAAAATAAATGTTATTAAATGAATGTACGTAAATCACAGTTTTAATTACGAACAAACAAGGCATTTAAAACATAAAACATTGCATGACATAATTTAAGTATCAATTTTATAAATTAAGGTAAAATAAGTGGGGTAAAAATCGGAAATGCGATTTACTTAAAAATGAATTTCATTCCCGAACAAACAAAATTTCGATGAAATCGATGCTAAATAATTTTTTTAATTTTGCATCGATTTTGATTATCTTTTTGTCAAGTTGTAGCCGCTCTTATTTTGATTTTGAGAATGAGTTAATAGATATGGTTTATGTATTAGGAGAGGCCAAAAAAAATTGCAGAAAAATTTATAAAATGAAGTTTCCTGAACGAGGCCTACCTAATTCCCTTACTTTCAAGGTTTGATTCTCCTGAAAATGTTGATTATCCCAAACGTAAAGTAGCCAACAGAAAAACCGCTAATAAAGAAAAAAGAACTAGAAAATCTTTATTTTAGTAGTCGTCATTTAGCTGCATTGTGCGAAACGCAACAAATCCACCACCAACCCTACTACCAAAAATAAATATCACCCATATCATATGGAATTACACCAAACTTTTGTCACACAATAACACATTTCTTATGCACTATAATCTTATCGATAAAGCTTCTTACCCATTTTGGGTAAAGGAGATGCAACATCAAAACCATTGGCCACTTGATGTTTGGTGTGCTATTCATCATTAGGCCAATCAATAGAAACAAAAAAAAGTGATTCTGTGATAAAAGTGCTATGATACCGACTGTGCTATTCACATAAAAAACAATCCATGGTGATATTTTCTTAAACTTTCTACTCTCTACTATGATCCATTAATTTGTTTAAACAATTAAAACTGAAATTTTGCGTTTTTTGGTTATGAAATCAAAGCAATTTCGATGATTACTCAATGGAAATACAAAAAAACTTTTTTTGTGGAGAAAAAAAGGCGATTTTATTAATGGAAAATGTATATTTGGGCATCCTACAAAACATACCTTGATGTTAACATTGGCAACTCTGTGCTAACAAAATGGCGGACCAAAAATGGTCACTTTTTTTGGTTTTTACAATTTATCTCGAAAACTAAAGGTTATAGGAAAAAAAGTTTCAAACAAAAGTTGTAGACAATTAAACTACCTATCGATCTGTAAATATAAGTGATGCCACTAGTTATATATTTATATATATATATATATATATATATATATATATATATATATATATATATATATATATATATATATATATATATATATATATATACATATCGTGAATTTCAAGACAATAGTTTGTAAATAAATACGGTTTTATTTTAAACAAAGAAAAATGTTATTTTTTGCGAAAAGAAAACATTTCGATAACTAGTGGCGCCACCTATAACTTTATATACACAAATCGACAGGTAATTTAATTATCTACAACTTTTGTTTGAAATTTTTTTTCATATAACCCTTAATTTTCGAGAGAAATTGGAAAATCTGAAAAAAGTGGTCAGTGGTCAGTCATTTTATTAGCACAGGGTTGCCAATGTTAGATATCGTAAATTTCAAGACAATGGTTTGTAAATAAATATGGTTTTATTTTAAAGAAAGAAAAATGTAATTTTTTGCGAAAAAAAAATATTTCGGTAACTAGTGGTGCCACCTATAACTTTATATATACGGATCAATAGATAATTTAATTATCTACAACTTTTGTTTGAAACTTTTTTTTCATACAACCCTTAATTTCCGAGAGAAACTGGAAAACCTGAAAAAAGTGGTCAGTGGTTAGTCATATCATTAACACAGGGTTGCCAATGTTAACATGAAGATATGTTATTTAGGACGCCGAAATAAACACCTTTCAATAATAAAATCGCTAATTGCGTTTTTTTCGCGTCCATACTCTAATTTTCATAGAATAGCTGTAAACCCAAAAATTTAGGGAAAATGCAACTTTTGATTCTACCCTGTATAAAACCAAATCCATTAGAACTTTTTGCAAACCCAATATCTAATAATGATCAAGATGAAAACACCTACAACTCGACAAAAAAATTTTAAAATTGCCGCAAAACTAAAAAAGTTATTAAAGATTAAATTTCCACAAAATGTTATTTTTGTTTTTCTTTTGCCCAGGAGTATATTTCAAATGCAAATACAGATACAAAATGCAAAATATCTATGTTCGATAATTCCATCCCATTACTACCTCAGATTGCTCGGAATCAAGTTATCAAATCCCAATATCCTTATATAGAAATTCCAAAATTTTGAATGGACAAGTCGACTTGATTCCGGTGAAAACCTTTTTTTTCTACAAATAACTTCATGTCCTTCTAAACTGTACTGAACTACGGTCGACAATGTGGGAGGAAAACTCACAACGATTTATTTGAAAAATTGTCTGTTTTTTATAATTATCAAACATCGATTGGTGGTTTTTTGTAGAAAAAGCTTTTCAAATGAAAAAAATATTTTGAAAATATCTTTTATATTTAAAAACCCTTTAGTACCTTATGTTTGAAATGAGAAATGACAAACGCATTTGCATTTTGTATTTAAATAGATTAAAAACTGCTCATTAAAAAACCTTACAAAGCATATCAATTTGCTTCAAAATAATCGTTTTCAACGATATTTTTGAACGGTGGATAACTTTTATTTAATTTTTAAAAATTATTTAATCTATATGTATTTATTTTTATGTTCTAATCAGAACTACGACATAAGACAACACTACACAAGAATAAAGAAATCTGATATGAAATCTTAGATTAAAACTCAAAATACATTTCGATGTCCTGTTAAAATGATGGCAAATGCTATAAAATGTAATCTATCCCGGAAACAGGCAATTGAAAACGAACAACAATGAGTTGGAGCACTTATTAAATACAGTCCGCGAGATAAAATCCTTTTGCATCAGGCAAACATATTCGAAAACAAAATAATGGGCCTTTAAGAAAATAAATTTTTATTTTTGTATTGTGAAGCTAATTCTATATTTTGGATTAAAAACATTATGACAACCTATATTTATGTGAATACCGTGTAGGAGATTATTCCCCCTTATGTAGAATTTGAAATGAATCTTCATCGTGCACTTTAATGATCCCAAACATACAAATCTAAAATGAGAGATTTCTGGAAAAACAGAAAATTAATAACGTGGAATGGCCAGCCCAAAACGCTGATCTGAACCCCATAGAATAGAAAAAATTGATGAAATAAGGACGCGGTAACAAGCGAAAATCCCAAAAATCAATAAGAACTTGGGAGAATTAATCAATAATCTTAACTAACAGGCTTATTACAAGATCTCAGGTTATATTAAAAATTGTGATACGTCGATGCCAAGCCGTTGGTGCCAATTAAGAATACCAAGTAAAATATTAAAATTAGATTTTCATACTATCAATATATAAATCTATTTTGACCCCAATTGTATATAAAGAAAATTTAAAAATCGATTATTTTGGTAGAAATGACTTTACATTTAATCCGCGATAACTAGATCAGATTTTTTTAGGACTGGTATATAACAGAGCTCCTTGCCTGAGTGCTAAACAACAAACGGGGATCATTACGTCAAATACAATGAATTTCACTTACATATATTAACCAATAAATAATTCATTAGAGAAATTTCATTGTCATCGTAAAAAAATATTTATGAAGTTGAACTATGATTTAGCCTAAAACAGTTTTATTATAGAATTTACACATTAAATGAGATGACCTTTCTTTTTTCGCTCTTAATCCGAGAAATATAATAGTTTTTTCGACCGTTGGTTGACAATAACAATTTGATAAAAACTGAAGAAAATAAAAAAGCATCTAATTGCGTGAAACAATAGATGCCGCAGACAGAATTTTCACAGCACTCTTAGTATTTTAGATACAGGGTTTATTTTGAAAATTTGCCATTTTAGGACACCCCTCGTATTTCGGTTATCCTTTTAGTTATCGAAACGTTAAATAAAGTTTTTCTCGTAAAATTCAGTAGCGTCATTAGTTTCTCTCTAAGTATTACTGTTTTTGAGATATTAATCAAAGTTGTGTTTTTTTTTAATGGAACACCCGGTATATTCATAGCCGGTTGCATTCCGCTTACTAAGGTCTTTTGAACGATACATAACACTTAATAATTCTTTTTTCGTTTAAGCCATTAAATTATACTTTTTAGTATACATGTTTTAATATTTTTAGGAGGCCATGGAAAACAAAATTTTTAAAAAATGCGACTGTCAAAGTTTCAAATTATTATAAGGCTTTTGCTTGTTTATCTGTTACTGTTGTCAATTTTCAACTTATTATTATGTATTATTTATAGTTCATTTATTATTTTGTCAGTTAGTTTTTGATATATTATTCAGTTATTATATTATGGCTGCAAATGAGCCCTTTTAAATCGCGCGAAAAAGTATGTTTTGTTGTTTCATACAATTGAATGAAGATTCTGATGAGGCTACGCAAATGTATTTATATAGGTATGTGTATATAAATATTATATTTTTGGATTTTTATGTTCATGATTATATATAAGTACCCGGAAAGCAGGCAACGCAAGCGATATTTAACCGCATTAAAAGTAATTTAATAAATTTCGGAATATTTTACAAGCCGTGGTCAAAAGTTTACAAAAAGCCGAAACAAGAAATCCAGGAAATAAATCTCTTGGCAAGCGTAGAAAATAACTCTTCAACTTCATATCGTCGGCTTGAAAATGAAGTAGGAGTGTCGAAATCTAGAGGTCAGGAAACATTAAAGAAATATAAATTTAAACCATTTAAATTTAAACTCGTACACAATTTGCATTTTAGATGCACAACGAAGATTCATTTTCTGTAATTGGTATTTGCAAAATTTGAACAGAGATAGGTATTTTTACAAAAAAAAACTGGTCTGACGAAGTTTTTATTAGCAATGCAGGTACATTAAACAGACAGAACAACAGATATCGGTCAGAAGAAAACCATAACATTATATTTCCTCGCGAACGACAGGGGAGATTCGGGTGCAACATATTTTGCTTTATTACTGGATCTATAAATGTGCCTTTGAATTAGTTAAATAGCATGTTTTTGCAATAAGATGGAGCTCCTGACCATAATTCCAGAATCATTTGGCTTTATTTGGAAAATAACTTTCTAGGGCGCTGGATTGGTACACGAGGTCCCATAAGATAGCCCGCTAAATCCCCGAATCTGTCGGTAATGAAACTTGGAAATAAAATTTATAATACTCAACATCTTACGATGCAGGATCTAATAAACGTCATAGAAAGAGAATTCGGAAATTTAGCGGGTCGATCCCTTGTTTTACTCAATGTTTTACGCAGAGTAAGAAAAGTATGCCAGTGCTATACATGTAAGTAAACCAAAAAGTATAATTTAATAACTTAAACGAAAGAATAATTATTAAGTGTTATATATCGTTGAAAAGCCCTTAGTAAGCGCATTGCAACGGTCTATGAACATATGGGGTATTCCATTAAAAAAAACACAAGTTTAAACAACGAAATCCGAACACCCTGTACAATGAGGTTGGACATAATGCTTCTGAAAAATTATTTTTAAAAATTATTTGCCTTTTAATCTAAAATGATGGGTTGATTGAAAAACTTTATTAACGGAAGCATTATAAACAAATTTAAAATGATTTTTCTAGTTTAAATTTTAATGTGTGAAGGTCAAAGTATTTTGATCAAATCAAGGGTGTAGTTATAATTACAAATATCCAGCGAAAAAAAAATTCAAACGTAACATTTGTACAAAGTCGAATAAATTAACGGAAATGCAAATGTCTTCTAAAATTTGGCAAAGGCTTTTGACATGGTCGCTTATGATAAGGTCCTTGATGTACTTTGAACCGTATGAAAGCTATTTCGCAGCTATCTTTCTCATAGATATGAAGATATAAAGATTAATAGTATTTTGAATGAGAAGCGGTTTGTTAAAATACGACATTCTTTTACTGTCATGTTTTAAAAACCTTCAAAATAGTACATCAGGAAATTTCTCGGAAAATGAAGAATATATTGCCGACACTCAATTCATAATAAAACCGATATCAGTGAAGCTCTATTTACTATCTAAAGACGTAAACTGCAAAGTCCATATCGATGGTGTCTACGAAAACAATGATAGCTAAGAAGTCTGTGGTGAGAAAAATTACGCCGCTTAGTTTACGAGATAATTGCGTTGAAAAATTAAAATGAAACAGCCTCTGTTATATAAGTTACACGATAAAATATTTTACTTAAATGAACAGTTCATGTTAACCAATAGAAAATATAATTACTGAAATTTACGGTACATTTTTTCAAAGAAAAAAACGTAAAGGAACCAATACATTAATTAAAATTAAACAAACATGGTGATTAGAAATTAACTTCAAAGTTCCATCGAATACAACTTAATTTTTTGAAACTAATTATAGGTATGGTGTTGAGCTGTGTTGTGTAAGTTTTTTTTTACATTTTACTAACGAGGTCAAAAATAACATTATTTTTCGGGAGAATAACAACCCATAATATAAAACCACAAAAATATCTCACTTTAATGAGATAATGGCTCAAACCTGGCAACTTCAGTAGAGGAAGACGGAGCAAAGTAGCGTCCTGAGCTTGGACTACTTTATTTGCTCAATTGTGGTAAAAACTTGAAACAAAAAAAAGCAAATGTTAAATTTACCTCCATATGGATCGTTGCATTCTATGGAACATTTCATACTTGATGGTTGAGATAGAGTATATTTAACTTAATGTTCTAAATGGATGTTCTGCTAAAATGGCTGTAAATGCTAGAAATGATAACCCAGCACAAAAATATGCGGTAGACAACAGGGGCGGATCCTGATTTTTTTTTTTGGGATGGGCGAGATATCACAAAAGCAAAGAAAAGATCGAAATTACCCCCCATCCCACTTGTATTCAAGACACCACTGAATGACAGGCAAAAGCGAGTTGATAAAATTAATTCAATGTAGTCGCTTAACCCCCCCCCCAATCCGCCCCTGGTAGACAACGAAAAATAATCGTGAGACAGACCATCTTTTAATAAGGACTGCAAGACAAAATTATTTTGCATCAAGCAACCAAATTCGAAACGCTTTAAGGAAAGATATTTCCTCCAAAATAGTTAAGATATCATCTACAAAAAGCTAGACTACGTTTTAGTAGCCCCTTAAGGTTTCTTTACTAAATAAAAACAAAACATCGACGTTTAAAATTGACGAGTGAACACCTGGAACGGCCATCGATCAAATGACACAATATTCGTTGCAGCAAAATTATTTTTGGTAAAGCAGTAGATAGAAACTCATATTAAGAGGTCCCCAAAGTATTAAATATCATTTTAGATCTATGTGGATATTTTCCGCGAACTTATACTGCGTTATACAGAGTTTGACATGTCTTTATGCCTGATTATCCCAAAAATATCAATTGAAAAGGTAAGACATTTCGAGAAAAGCCGATTATGGAATGGCCAGATCAAAGGCATGTCCTGAACATCACAGAAAATCTTCGGGGTGATATTAGGAATGGGGTATCAAGCGAAAAAAATTATTGTATCTCTTTTACGTGAAAAAGTATAAACATTCTCTGGAATTTCAAAAGAAAACATTTGAATCGGTGAAATAATGGAATTGTTGTATTCTAATTCATATTTTTAGTCTGTAAAAATTTATTTTTAATTGTTTTAGTGTATTTTATATATGGATTTTGATCTGTTTGGTTGTTCTGTTATTACTAACCATTATTTATAATTAAGAATTATCTAGCTATTAGAAGAGAATTGTTTCTTGTTATTTGATGACGCTGCTTGTTCATTTTCAATTATTTAGTTAGCAACAACGGATATTATTATTCTATAGCGTCAATACCTCCAAAAAGTATATTACATCAAAAGAAGGAGAAAGAAAACAAAAGCATGATGTGACCAAAACAAAGTTTTGATTGTAATTGGTATGTTTGAAATGTTCAGGTTAGTTAGAATGCCCCGTGTGCGTGATTAAATGAAGATGGGATATTTTGATTAAAGTAAAATATAATTAAACAATTAATTTATTATCATTCCTCAGTAATTATAATTATTTCCGTTGATAAGATAATTGTATTAATGCTTTTTCAATAAGATATAACTCGATTTCAAAGCAAAGAAGCCGTATGTTCGTGTTTCGCTATAATATTACAAAAAATTTAAGAGGCTAATAAACAAATTAAAAAAAATGTAACGAAAACAATTTAGAGAAGCAAGTTTATTTCCAGTAATAGAGGAAATTCTGACATTTAATGTCAGTTATATGAGCCGTTAATGCTAATGCATTTTTGTTTACGTCAGTTTTTATTCTAATTTAAACAACTGATGACGAAATCTAATTTTCGTCAGAATAATTAATGAAAAATTATTCATTCAATGCAGACAATAACTATTGTTAAAAATAAACCAAAAAAAATCCATATTTACTGCTTTAGGGTCAACATATTTCTATTCAAAGCAACCAGGTGACCTTTATTACACTGATGGCGTAAAAGGCATTGGACCCCTTCACCTCGCCATTTTACTTTGCTCTCGAGTCCTCTGTTACGTACAAAAAATTATAACACGCTGTACCCTTTTATTATATATTATAAAATCTCCTGATAATATTTTTAGAAAAAACAATTCATTAAAATTAATTAACATATATTTTTTAATGAGCAGTTTATGGTAAATTGAAAAAGAAAATTTTAAAAAGAACTATTGTAAAAAAATATATAATTTTGTAACCTCCATAGTAACTTTAAAATATTTTACAAAGTAAAGGATGTTTGAAAATGTTTCGTGGTCCTGCAATTATACATAAAAAAATTTTTATAAATACTTTGCTTCCGAAATATAATAATATAAAAAAAAATTCCTTTTATATTTTTTTGATAAAAATTGTAAATCATTGTGACCACCATTTTAAAATACCCTATATAAGTACTCGACGATATTGACGCTTTGAAATTAGCGAAAAGCTAAAAGATAATACAATTTGAAAGTATTTAATATCAATATCAAGCAAAATTAGGGTCAGTAGTTATGCGATTTTGACCCGTTAAGCTTACAATTCCAACAAATATATAAAACAATGCAAAAACAAAATTACTCGCAAATAGTCCAGATACGACTTAAATATAAATTAGTTTTGGCGAAAAAACTTAAATAAGAAAAACTGACCGACAAAAATTGAAAATTTAACGCACTGTATTTCCTCCAGTTCCCTTGAAAACTTGGAAGTTTATTGCGGACCGCTCTTTTAGGGAAAAACGTATGTACACGTTATTATATAGCTCCAACCTAAAAAAGAAACATATCATTAGAGAAAAAAGTATGGGTTATATAAATCAGAAATCGTTAATTTGGGATGGATAAGTCGTAAAAGCAGACATTACAAAATGCATCTTATCGATGGACAATGGTTGTTCCCATTTCGACAACCGACAACAATGGATGAGTAATGCCGAGTTTTATGCAACCATTTTTTTCTTTAGATGAATTATTTAGTTTAGAAATCTTTTGATACCTCATATTGTGCCATGTATTACCGAGAAGGGATGACAAATTTTTCAGCAAATTTATTCCGGTTCTGGGAGCATTTTTCGTTGTATTTTAAGTGTTTTCATGATATTTTTAGTGCTTGTTTTAGTTAAGTGAATTAAGTATAAACAGTATATCTTGGTATTGTGTCGGAAGTTTCACCATTTATATTCAAACCTTACGTTTCACAGGTAAATACTGTTATTTATAGGTTAGGTGTGTTACGTAATTGTTAAATAATTAATCAATGAATGGCAATATGACCACATTCGCCTTACCCACAAACTTGTCGGCGTGAGGCAGAATTTTAGTAACGAATGACTGTCGCATATCTACATATAGCCAGTGGAAAAAATTTACATAGACCCAGTACATATAAACACTGGATAAATAAGAAATTAATATGGAACAAAAACTGGCGGAGCCAACGCCCAATCAACACGTATTACCGCATATGAAGCAAGCTGAACGTTGAATTTCTTTAGTTGATCTAAAACCAGCAAGCACAGAAGACGGCAAATGAGATTTTGGCGAAATATCTAAAAATCTCCAACCAAACGAACTAACGAATGTATTCCCTGATTAATAATGAATCACATGTTCCCATTCGTGAAATATATATATATATATATATATATATATATATATATATATATATATATATATATATATATATATATATATATAATTTATGGCATTTTGAAAAATTTTTTGTTTTTTTATTCAGTTACCATCCTAAAAAATATATTTATATAATTAAAAAATTCATATAAGAACATATCAACAATTTAAAAAACAAACACACTTTAAAACACTATTCAAATTTAAAATATTTTTAATTTTCCCAGTACGCACCCTAAACATTTTGTTTATTAATTAATAATGGAGTGCGACTTTTACGTCATCTATTGAGGTACTGAGGATACATGGAATGAAAATTAATTTTATTTTTTATATTTAAGAGGATATTTAATTTTTCATGTTTATTAACAGGATCGAATACTTAGGTATTTTTGTTTAAATTAGGCTGGTGTAAGTGTGGCTCAAATTTCCTATATCCGTTCTGTCGTTCACAGTGTTTTTATCTGTTTTAATCATTTCCTTTATCTGTAATTCTTGGTAATTCATATCTTTGCTCTTAATTATGGTACTGTTGTAATCAAATGTATATTTTTCGTGCTGTGTGTGTCTGTTTAACGCTGTTGAGGCGTTTTTCGTATATTTATGGCCATTCAATCTGTTCTTTAGTAATTGGCTCGTCATGCCTATATATTTTTTTGGGACAACTTGTGCAAGGGATCGAATATACATATTTGATTTATTCATGAGAGGAGTTTTACTTTTTAAGTTAGTCAATAGTGTATTTAATTTATTATGAGACCTGTGACATACGATAATATCATGCTTTTTTAAAATGGGTTCTTTTTCTGACAGTTCACTAGTGTAAGGTAATGCTACATATTTTTGCTGTTTATATTCTATGTTTCTTGTTATTAGGTTATTATAAAATTTATATGTTCGTTTATTAATTATTTCAATGATAAGTCTTTTCGTTGAAATTACTATTTATTCGTGCCTTAAATAAAGGGCGAAAAGTCAAATTATTTAGATTTTTTGTTGGATAAAGAACCTAGATCCAAGAAAAGACAAAATAAAAAAAAAGTTTGTATATATATATATATATATATATATATATATATATATATATATATATATATATATATATACACGTTTAATTATTAGATTGCGATATCAACGGAAATCTTTGGGAGAAATGGCAAAAACTGTAATTAATTAGAAGTATAAGTACTAAACACTTCCACTACAAGAAACAAAAACAAACCAAGGCTCAGACCATCAAAGAGAACTGTATAGGTAAAAATTACTCGGATGACAAAAAAATCAATGAAGCATTAACAACATCAGTATTAGAATACGCCCAAAAAGTCACTCCAAACCAAGATCATAACAAAGAGACCTTTTCAAATAGAATAAAACAAATATTTAAGAGAAGAGAAATAGCATAGCAAAACCAAGAAAAAACCATCGAATATGTAGAATTAAATAAATTAATAAGAAAAAGCACAAAAACAAACATGAAAATACAATCCAGACAATGATTGAGAAAAGAATAACGACCCAAAACTGGCAATAACATTGTGGTAACGTTATAAGATAGTATTTACCCGGGAACTAAAGCGAAGCAACGAAATAAAAAAATAGAGTTTAAGAATATTACAGAGAATTATACATGTCTAGGTAAGAATCCCCGAAATCTGCAAAAGAAACATTGAAAGAAAAAATCGTAAACGTAAACTCAAAAAACATGCTGGAAATAGAAATACAATAAAGGAATTGTGAAGAACCTAAAAGCATCTGGGAAAGAAGTATTAGAAGAAGGGGGAGAAGTCTAAAAACTTTATTCAACAAATGCTTAGAAACAGAAACGATAGTGGAAGAATGGAAAGAAGCGATCACAATCCTACTTTACAAAAATGGAAATAAACATGACTTGAAGAACTATAGACCTATTACACTTCTCTGTCAAGCATACAAATTAAATGATAGTTAAAAAAAAACAACAACAAAATAGAAATGTTCTTATCAAATGAACAAGCTGGATACGATTATAATTTACCATTGTGCATAGCCGTAATAGACTATGAAAAAGCTTTTGACACTATCGAGACGTGGACGAAATCACAATCTTTATGAAATTGTAAAATTGTTATCCAAGATATCTACCAGGATGTCACATACTAATAGATCAAATGCCAATACAAAAACGAGTTCCCCAAGGTGTCGAAGATGCTTTTCAATGTATGAACTGAAAAAGATAAGAAATAAATATAAATGGAAATTATCTTAAACAGCATAAAATTAGTCGATGACGTAGTGTTAATAGGCCCAGAGAAAAAACTGCTGAAATCAATGATTCAAGAAAAACTAAACGAAAATTAAAAATAAAATGTATCGGAATACAAATGAATGAGGAAGACAATAACCAAGACAAACACAGACGAGCCACTGAATATTGAAATGAAAGGAAACATCTTAGAATAAGCAGACGTTTTTATATATTTAGGTCAAAGAATCATACTGAATAAAGACCACCAAGAAATTAAAATTAGAAAAATAAAACTGGGATGGGTGGTATTCGGTAGACTGAGTTACATACTCAAAAATAAAAAGATTTCTCTACATCCTAGGACAAAGGTTTTAAAAAATGTATTACTTTTATTAATATAGGGCGCGATTATTTTTGTAATCAGAATATATGTAGACTTTTGTAAGGCAAATATTGTTATTTTGTTTTTTTTTTAATATAAAATATAGTATAAATAAATAATGCCTTTATATTCCAAAAAAAGGCAATATGTAAGTATTACAATAAATAATTATTTTTTTAGGAAATGCCAAAGCACAGTCTAGCTTTCAATAATTACTCCGGTGAACCTTGCCGTGACAAAAAAAATATAAACAAATATAAATGACGTGAACATTATAAAATTTGCAAAAAAAAAGTGAAATGGTGATTACGACCATGTTAAATTCAATAATTAGCTCCATTAAAGTAATTTTCCTAATGAAATACTGATGACCTATCACTTTACTATCGTCTTACTTTAAAAATATACATTTTTATTAATTACCGTATCAACCTTATTAAGTAAAATTACTATGTATTTTTAAAAATTACTATGACGTATGATGTACCCATGTCTGACAAATATATAACAAAAACGCCAACACTAAATAAATTATTTAAAAAAACTGAATAAAACGTAAAAACTAAATTAACCACTTTTTTTATATTGTAATTAATTCAATAATTGGAGATACTAAGTCCTTTTTTACCTATACTAGGCGAGATTAGTGTACTTCGCAATGATTCCAAGGTAGAAAAAAAGTTGTACAACATACTAAACTAAACAACTAATTAATTCTGGGAATTTCCAAATACCAGTTTAGAATGAAATTACATTAAACAAATATGTAGTCTGCCATAGTAAATTCGCCATGTTGAATTTTAAACTAATTTTGGATTAGTAATATGGGCCTCCAAAAACTCCCCAATGCCGATATTTCAGGAACTCGAAACGTACATTTTTTAGTCCGTCATATTTTTTCCTGCATACTGAGTTTGTATAACTCCAAGAAGATCCAATATCAATTTTGGACAAAATCGGAAAAATATAAAATTTTTAGTCTTCCATATAGTATCTGCCGTATAAGCTGTAAAAATTAACTTTACATTTGTAACCTACGATCCAGAAAACTCCCTAATACGAAAAAATATGAATAACGTAAAATTCTCAACCCACCATATTGGATCCGCCATATTGAATTTCAAAAAAATTATTTTAGTCTCTTAATCTAATCTGAACGAAAACCTCCTAGTACCAATTTGGACAAAATCCAGAAATATAAAATTTTTGCATCTGACATATTGAATTTTCTTAAAATAATTACAAATTCGTTATTTACACCCTGAAAAACAATCCAGTACGAATTTAGGACAAAATCAAAAAATGTAAAATTTTTAATTCGCAAATTGGATTCGCCATATAGAATCTGATTCTGAAAATAATTTTAAAATCGTAATTTACACCCTCAAAAACGGCCTTATACTAATTTTGGAAAGAATAAAGAGATGCAAAATTTTTAGAACGCCATATTGGATCCGCCATATTGAATTCTTCAAAAATAATTTCAAGTTCGTAATTAACACACCCAAAAATCCCCCGAAAACTACCCCATGCCAATTTAGGAAAAAATTGGAAAAAACAATTTTTAGTCCGCCATATTGAATTTTTTCAAAATAATTTCAGATTCGTTTTGTGCGACCCTGAAAATTCTCCGACATCAATTTTGCAGAAAATTGGGCAAATTAATTTGTTTTGTCCGAAATATTGAATTATTTAAAAATAATTTCAGATTCGTTATGTGCGATTCCGAAAACTCGCCCATATCAATTTAGATGAAAATCGGGCATACTTTTTTTGTCCGCCATATTATCAGCGCCATCTTGGATTATGCTGCACCAATTTCGTCCAAAAAAATATGGAACCACCGCAGCAACTTCCTGAACATGACGTAAAAAATTTCATTCCTCAAAGCCGCCGTTCCGGAGTAGTCGATGTACATACTTAAAAAAAAATACATAGCGGTCAAATTGAGAACCTCCTTCTTTCAGAAGTCGGTTAAAAACAGACAATAATTTACAAAATATTGGAAGCAAAGAAAGTGATTAAATTGTTTTTTCAGTACAGGAAGCAGTAAAAAAACGTTCTTCCAATTAAAATAAAGAAAGAGAGAGATTAGGCTCACTTACAAAAGTATTCGTGGAAAAGAGAACTTAAACAAAAACATACAACAGGATATAGAGTTAAATAAGAAAATATCAAAAAGAAATAAGAAAAGATCATCGAAATTACAACAATACACTTATCTCAGAAATAGTAGAAAAGAACAAGAATATGAAAGTAATTAAAAAGAAAATAAGAGCAAGAATAACATACAAAAACTGATAGAAAAAAGCAACAATTAGTCAACAACAAATTTTAAAGATCGGTAAAGATTATTATAGTAATCTTGATAGCATGTCAGCTCCTAGTGGTATTGAAATCCAAACCGCGTAGTATAAAATCAAGGCTCAGAAGAGATCCCCGACTAACAGGTAGCTTATCCCGGAGATAATTACAATTTTGCATAATGGACTTCTGAAAGTATTGGCTTCGTTGTGCTTACTTTCTTCTAAAGAAAGTTCTACATTTCAGAACAAAAAACTCGTCAGAAGCCTCTTGTCGTTAGTTTTTTTAAAATGAAACCTTTTTTATTGCAGAAATAGATAACGGGATAGTAACAAATGTCGTTTAAAGATCAAATTTCATTTTTTTTTTCATTAACTAAGGTAAAATTATACTTTCGATCGAGGAAATGAAAACAGCGGCAAATTTCACCTTCAAATGGGATCATTACCTTGACCTCTGAGGGACATATCAAGATCAAATATCAGGACAGTGTAACTTTCGCCAGGAGTAAATTTTCTGGAAAAATGTTTCAGGCAAAAGTTGTAGGATTTGACCCTGACCCTCATCTTCATGGTGATTTCAAGGACAAGTTTGTTTTTTTTTTATTTAAATGGGAACCCCATACTTTTGACCCCAGAAATGAAAAAGCTGCAAATTTTACCTTCAAAGATGATCTTGAAATCTTTGACCTCTGAAGGTCATATCAAGATCAAACACTAGAACGGAAATAAAACTTAAACATCAAGTCTTACCGGAAAATATCTAGGACAATAATTGTAAATATTGTTGACTATCCAAATTTTCATCAATAAGACAAGGCTCAATCAAAACACTTGATCGCGATAGAATCCTGCCCAGGCATTTCAGTTCTGAGGTGCTTCAGGCAACCAATGCGGATTTTCATTACTCTAATTTGGAAACTTCAAACGGTGTACCTTACCTTTAAGTTCGAAATAACCTTAGATGACAGCGAATAATTAATGACCCATACTGACCAACGTTTACTTTAGTTGACCAGTAATGTTGAATCGATCACTAATAAGGCCAAAGTTTATTGCTTTCGGCTCCAAAATTCTCATAAACTCAAGTTATTATTCAGTTAGTTGGCGAAAATTCACAGTAGGTACAGTGGCTGTTCCAACAATCCTTTCCCAGATAATTCAAGAACAACCGTATTCGTTTGACCTCATATTTATGTCAAATTGGAAATTTTCTTCACTATCTATTTTGCTACAAAAAAGGAGTTGCCATTTCTAAAAAAAAATAACTTGACCTTCAAAATGACCCTGAAGATAGTGGCCGAGGTCAAAGTTAAGGTAACCATAAAATGCGCAGAAGTTTTTTTTCATAACACTGTGTTTTTCGACTGTTTAGGTACTTTCATGCCACCCTGTATATACAATCATTGGGGGATTATATAGGTTGCGTAGTACAATTGTTCGTTTGCTTATAATGGAATGGTTAAGACATTGTTCAGTGTGTGATGGCTTTCTATATATCGAAGCGTTAATGAATTCATTGGTGTGATTGACCTTGACATAAAATTTAAAGTCACATGGTACTATGCGAGATCGAAAAACGGAACTGGTGATTTGTAACAGCTTGTGAATGTCATATGTCAATTTTCATCTTTTGAAAAACAAAGCATTGGAAAATATGGAGTACTAGTTGACAAAATGGTAAACAACTAGGCACGTGAAGAACACGTGGGGATATTCAAATTAGCTGTTACGTCAATCCAACCTTTAAACTATGAAATTTACATATTAGATTGCACGATATTTAAGCATAATTTTGTAGTTAATAGTAAGCTTAAAATAACATTTGAGAAAAACACAATATTATTCCCAAAAAAACGATTCTCAGATATAATTCCAGTCAAATTTTTCACTAAACTTTTTGCAACAGTGTTTCCTATCATAAAAAACAATTTAATGAGATTTTCAAAATGCCGTAATAAAAACCATTTCTTTAAAGTTACCCAATAGTTTAGTAAACTTAAAACTAAGAGCTTTGACTACAACGCTTTGCTTGGCATGGAGAGTATACCAAGATATTATGTATTTTACTGGAAAATTGACCCTTTACTTCAACATATTACTCGCTGAGGAAAATTTTATATTATAGGTGAGGTTGGCAAATGACATACTTGGAGCCATAAAATAACGAGACCAATGGTTCTACAGATGAAGTACGCATGCGTCTAAGGCGAAAGACTGACAGCTGTGTAGCGTGAAGCCTTCTCTTTCGAATACGGCGCCTCCCGTGTCTGTAGACAAAACAGTCTGGCCGTGGCCTTCAATTGAATAAGAGCTGTTTTTTTTTTCCCGAAAAAATTGTAATAATAGAGCAATGACTTGTGGAATTTCATATGAAACCTGGAAAAACGGCTACTAAAACTTATTTTTAAAAAAAAACGTGTATGGCAATGAATGTTTATCACATGCGTGAATTTTTCAGTGATTTAAGCGTTTCCAAGATGGCTGAGAACACGTTGAAGATGATTCACGCCCGGGTGGTCTTTCCACGTCAAAAACGGATGAAAATATTGAAAAAAAATCGGTAATCTGCAATCGCTGAAACTGTAGGAATTGACAAAATGCGTAAGGCAAATTTTACATGCAGAAAGTGTATGCCTAAAATTCTCACAATCCAACGAAAAGAAGCTCGCGGAAATGTTTATATGGACACTTTGAATGCCACAAAAAATGATCAGAATTTGTTGGAAAGAGTTATAACATATGACGAATCTTGATTTTTCACTTATGGTCCTGAAAAGGCTAAGAAAGCTCGAATGAGCAAACCAAGATTCAAAGCGATGATGTTTGTTTTTTTTTTACTATTCATGGGATTGTGTACCTTCATTGGGTTCCTGAAGGTCAGTCAATTAATCATCACTGCTACCTTGAGGTTCTTGCTCGACTTCGTGAAATAATGAGAAAAAAACGACCTGAATTGTGGAAGAACAAGTCATGGGTTCTCAATCGATCCAACGCGTGGGCCCATTCAGGATTGTCTGTCAAGACGGTTCTAGCCAAGTACAATATCCCAGCGTTAGACCATCTGCCTTATGCGCCTGACTTTGCACCATGTGACTTTTACCTGTTCCCAAGGTCAAATCTGCATTAAAAGGAACAAGATTTTAGTCCGTTAAAGCTGTAAAAGAAAAAGTGGCACGTGTTAAAAAGGAGCTCATAGAAGATTTCCAACATTGTTTGGAATAATACAAACTTCGCATGGAGAGTTATAGGGCCAGAGGAGAGGTGTATGTTGAAGATGAAAATAACTAAATATGTATAAATTTGAAATAGTATGTTTTAGAGCAACAGTCTCGTTATTTTAGAGCCACACCTCGTACTTATTAGCAACAGATGGATTATCGATGTTGAGAATGAATTAAACTTCTGAATAAAATAAATTTGTAAGAAATAAAGTCATTTAAATATCTCGTACTGCACTAAGAAGAACAGTTGACCTTACAAATTTTAAGTATACAATATTAAGAAGCATATGTGGGATCAGCTAAAACGCAGTATAAGCAGGATAAATCCGATTCCGAGTATAATAGAAAAACCTTGATATGCAGCACAATATGCATAGAACGTAATTTCATTCAAACTTGAATTAGTAGCATGTCAAGAAGGAAGCAGTTAGAACTCAAGAAAGAAATATTCGTTGATAACTAGGTTCTTATTTTAATCAAAAACCTAGTATCTGCCAATCCAACATTTAAGTTTAAAGTAGATATTCTTAATTTTCATAAAATCTAGTATTAAATTTTTTTTCGCCTTAAAACTTAATGGAGTTCACTAAATCTGTAAAATAAATTGTTTCTTCCTCATACAAAATGAATATACTTTTTAAACTTGACTGATCTATTTAAATATGATAACGTTCGATTAACTTTCGGTTTAAATGAAAATCTGGCTATACTAAACATGGGCATACTAGTTTGGATTAAATAAAAACCATAGAAAACTAGCACAAGAACATATATGACATTTTGCTCTATCTAAGATGCATATTTTAACGGTACTTGCCTATGAAAGTGTAAAAATTGCATTTCCAGATTCCAATATCTGAAAAACTATCCGACATGCCCATAACCCATATAAAATAAAAATGTGCCGAAATTTAAAAAAATACCTTTTAACGATAACATTTTTAATTTCTGAGATAATAGGATATCAAAACTTACTTCAGACACCTACACTCATATGAACCTTTAGTGTTCTAGCGAGATGAGAAACCAAAAAATTTGCTGCCGTGATAAATATTCTGAATCGAAATTTAGAGGAAAGGTTCCAATTTTTATAGGGTATTACCATTTGTTTACAAAACAGGTCAGTATTCAAAGTGCCGCTTATTCTCCGTATCTATGTACTAGTCTATAAAAGCGAACGCGACACATTTCAATTAGCAAAAAATAATTTTTAAATTATATTGAGCTTTGCCTTTTTCCCCAACTATTGCTTAATTACAAATAATACATACGTAAATTGCAGGACTGCAAATTATTTCTTCGTCTTAACCGTCATTCGTGTTGCTTTGGGGTGATCCAAGAATTTTTTGCACATTATCATCTTTACTGGCTTTCCTTTTCGTGTCGAATTGAGGTTTTTGGGGTCTTATTAAGATAAACCGGGCGCAGAGTCGATTGCTTTTGGTTTAAAATATCTTTATTTTCAAAAGATAAGGGGCTAGTGTCGTACATGTTGAATGAAGTAGTTTTTGAGAATATTTAATTATTTCTAATACCTGCTTTTTGCAAAATGCATAAGCTTATATGAAGGTTTTAGTGATTTGTTTGTAATTGTGACTGTAAGCAAACACAGCAAAATTTTTATTTTTTTTTTCAAATATACAGGGTGTGCGGAAAACACGTATACAAAGTTTGATGACAGACTTTTGATGTCATAATAAGTTGATTTAAGGCAACTTAGTGATATCGGATACTGCTTCGTTTCGGCGGTAGAAGACGTCAAAGTTTTAAAAATTAATTTTTTCCAAATTTTTCGAAAACGTGGTAACTGACTTTAACGATTTTTGGTATGTGGGCTAACACTATAATATGACGTTTTCTAGTGGTATAGCAACCGACAGGGGGAGGCGGGTCAGCGACATTTATATTCCTGATGCATCCTGTCTCTAATCGAATTATTGAAATTTGAAATCTTGTCGGATTGCCTCCCCCCCCCCAGGAAAACTCCCTAGCTACGCCAATGTAAATACCACCGAGTTTGCTCAAACATCTTTCTTTTTCTTTGAGATATTTAATTTTGAAAATTTGAAATTGCATAAATTTTTCAAGTTTTGGAAACGTTCACCCTTCATGACCGAAAAGCGTTAAGGGAGATTTCTGATAAACCATGGATGTTTTAAGGCTATCAATTTGTTTAAACAAATTATTGCAACATTCATTATTTTTTTAAATAAATGCTTCCTTTTTTGAAATAAATGCTTCCATTGCATTTTACAAAAATAAATACGTTCAAAGGTAGTAGTCGTAGTACTACGGATCGAAATTAAAAATCACGACGTCTGGTCAATAAGCAGTACCACTTATAATCAATATCCTACCGACACGTTCCGCCCGAAAATAAGTACAAATACAAGATCCAACTATATATAATTACGTCAACACAGGGTGTCTGGGTAAGGCGTCGACGGACCCACCAAAGAGTCCTACCGTCGAGGACGAAACACCGCTGTAAAATTTTGGGTCTAATATTAATTAGATTGTATATCGCCGGGTGCAGGGACTACATCTTCGAGCGAATACAACATAATAAATAAAAGTATAAAATAACAAATTATGCAATTTTTAAATATGAACTCTTTAACGATATATAGATTATAGTTTTGTGAATTCTGAATATATAACGTCAGAACTTGGGCTCGGTTGTTTGAACGCTGAACAACGTAATATTTTTACTTATATTTGAAAAAGTGTTGATAAACAGTAGATATTTAATTTCTTGGTAGATACATACGGACTTTATGTTATCCTTTTCTAATTGCATTATTTAAACGAGTATAATATGATATGTTTTCAAATCTTCTTTTTGTTAATATTAATTGCAAACTTTACATTTATAGTAATTTCTAACATTTAAAAACACTGAAAAGAGTCGCGACAAGCAATTAAACTGAAAGAAAAGACAAGTAAACATGTTTATGTCTGTCGAACATCAAAAAAGCTTCTTCCCCACCGACCATAAACAGCCTTCAAACAAATCTATTGTTAAAATCTGTAGGGTATGATCGAAGTAATATACATTCTTAATTATTTTCTAATGATCGTTTGGGGTTTTTTTAAATTGCAAAATTAATTGTTTATGATTTTGTTTATCGCAAAATATATCGTAATACCGATAACGACTCCTTTAAACGTATTTATTTTTGTAAAATGTAATGGAAGCATTTATTTAAAAATAATGAATTTTGTTTAAACAAAACTAAAAATAAATTTGAATTAAGCGATGCTTTGATAGTCTTAAAACATCCATGGTTTATCAGAATTGTTGCTTAAAAGCTTATCGATCACGAAAGGTGGTTTCTAAAACTTGAAAAATTTATGCAATTTGAAATTTTCAAAATTAAATATCTCGAAGAAAAAGAAAGATATTTGAGCAAACTTAGCGATATTCGAAATAGTAAGACTTATACTTTAAGATGCAATGTATAGTTTTTTATAGAAAAAAAATGGCGCGATGATACATAACCTTAAATATAGGCCAAAATCGCGTTTTTTGCACTTTTAGTTAGGATATTTAAAAAAAACCTGCTTCTCCTTCAATGTACAAATTTCACATCGTGCTGCGTAATTTGAGGAAAAAGCATCCAATTACTTTATTAATTGATAATTTTAGTTTCAAAATTATGAACTGATAATTTCGATTTGCTGATTAACGATTTTCCAGTAATTGATTAGTTTTTTTGCCTAATATTCGTACATTATAACATCGAGATTCATACATCTTTGAAAAGTATTGCTGTAATTTTGTCCGATAATATATGTCCACTAGTTTATGAGACAAATAAAATTTATTCTCCGATATTTCAATACGCTTTCTATCTTTTGCAATAAAATTGTATAAGCAAATGCTTTCCATTAACTTAAAGACAGACGTGCAACGAAATTGAGAAACGAAGACTAATAACGACTACAGAGCACTAAGATAGTTTTTTGTGAATGAAAAAAATATGGAGAAAATTTTAAAATTCTTCGATTAATGATAATATTTATGTATTTAGAACTCTAGAAAAATGGAACGAAATATTTTAGTACTTTTTTTTTTGGGAAATTACGATCATTGGTTTGAAAAATTATTACACCTAAAAGAAAATGAGTTTGCACTCAGATACATAATTTATTAATTTTACAAATATATAATACAGTTTATTACTCAATAAATAAATGTATATTTTAACAATAAATTGTACAAACGAATAGACAACTCCTGTAACATTGTCAGGGAAAGGTGGCGCATAGTCCATGAAATCACTCACTCAACAGTAGAAGTGGGTTCCTGCTGAAATGGTTGATCCAGTAGATCAGACAAAAACCTATGATACTGCAAAAATTTGTGATAAATTATCTGGGAAAGGTGCAAATAAATTTAATAAAATAAATCCTCAAAAATAATAATCAGATCTTATATATTTTAAAAAGTTATAGCGTTGACGAATTTTCTTTGGTTATAGACACCATACATTGAACAACAAAGAAAGCAGCACTGGGTTTAGATGAAATTGGAAGTAAAATTTTACTGGGAGCCTCTTAGATTTTTGGCTCAATCCTTGAACGTTTTGATAAATGAATCATTCTGATAGGAGTCGAAAATCTTACAGGCGTCCAAAAGGTCAAGAATGGTAAAACATATACAGGAAGTAATCGACTGGTGTGCCTGGGGAGTCAGATTTCTAAGGTGTTTGAGCTTTGTCATTACAAGACCTACAGCTTTATGTTGGATTTTTTTCGATTTGATTCAGGACTATTAACTTAAGAATTCCCTCAGGATCAACTTTGGGAATACTATCTTTATGGCATCTTAATTGAATCCTATATGCCAATGACACCAGCATGTCGAACGATAGATGAAAATCTAGTGGAATTGACTAAACGAACTAGTCCTGCCTCAGAGTGGAAGATCTCGAATGATGAGAATCGCACGACTCAAAAAGTCAGTAAGACATTGTTTACCAGATTGGTTCCTAGAAACACTCTACAAAATCATAGCCTTCTATATTAAAATGCAGACGGATGCAACAAAAGTCCATGAAGTTAGTGTAGACGAAAAACTCACAAAACTTATTACTATGATCTGTAAAAAGCTCAAGTGTGATTTGTTTTGTCATTAAAAAAATTAAAGGAACCATATTCAAAAAAAAACAAACTTTCAGTTGAAAGCCAGATAACTTATGCTGATGTTCTGGAATTCTACAAGCTGTGTGATGGATGTCCTGATACGGATAAAAAAAGATTCTATGTCTTATGTTTAACAGTGCAATCAGAATACAGTCTTGTCGCCCGGTAATTGTTACTAACAAAACTGTTACAGTTATATCCTTATTTATTTATCAGGTGTCAGTTTATGTCACAAAGCATTTATATTAACATAAAATTAGATCTCCATCAGCCTCAATGTAGATTAACAGCCTCTAAGCTAAAACCTGAGGATCTAACCCAATTTACCTTAGTCCAAAAATCGATAGTTTAATTTTTTTTTGTAAAGATTTATCTTAATAACAGCTTGATTTGATCTAAACTTGGTTCTAAAAAGCTGTTTAGGATAAGATATCAAAATATGATTACAGTTTCGATGTACATTGCACAGTACACCTCTCCACCACTAAATTTATATATATATATATATATATATATATATATATATATATATATATATATATATATATAGTGGAAATTTGACAAATATTCGTCTTTTATTCATCGTTGAATATGGATTTTCATCAAGTAAAAGCCAGCACCCTACTTAATTTCTAAGTTAATCGAATTTAAACGTTTTGTTGCGTACTGAGACTCGCCGTAGCCCCTCTTTACACTTTATCGAGGCTTAGGACTAGTCCATGAAATTTGGTATTTAAGGTTGTGGCAAACGCGCCACCAACAATAAAAATAAATCTTCAACAAAAACTATTTTATCTGGTATACCTCAGGGGTCGATGTTAGAACCCATTCTGTTTGTTATTATGTATATATATATATATATATATATATATATATATATATATATATATATATATATATATATATATATATATATATATATATATGATGAGTCTAGTAGAGACGAAACATGTACCTCTACCGTATCATTGTGGCGGGGAGGGTAAGCTTTGACTTTCTTCTCGGTATGGTGGTACAGGTAGGCCACCATCTCGATGGTGGTCGATAAGGATGAATTGTGTTTTATTACAATTTATTCTAACTGTGCAACCTCTAACACAAAAAGAAGATGATGGAGCGAAGTTTGCATTCACTGTTTCGCATTTTACTTCACTTACATACGGAGTTGCATATAGTTGTACGTTTGCTGAATGTGATTTCAGCACTACAACAGCATAATGTGGATATAACCACTGCTAATGCATCTCACACGGAGGAATCCGTGAAAGCCGTATAAACATATAATATGTATATATATATATATATATATATATATATATATATATATATATATATATATATATATATATATATATATATAATGAGAATGATAATTTTCAAAATTGATGAAGTGGAATAGGAAATGAAGCTCCTGCAAATTGACCACCCCGCTTACCGGATTTAACGCCTCTAGATTACTTTTTACGGAAAACAGATGCTATAATGTAGATTTGTAAACACCGAATAAGAACTATGGGCACAAATTCAATGAACACGTCATGTTTAGATGCTGGAAAAAGGGTTCAGTTCAATTTTCTCTCTAAAATTAATGTTTGGGAGGTAATTTTGAACATTTACTTAAGAGTTTAATTAAATAATTAAATAAAATTTTTGTTTTGTTTTGTTATTGACTGTATGTATGTTATTCTTATTATTCTTTGTCAGTTCATTCTTACATTATTATCACTGTTAGCTTGTTGCTATGTGAACTTTTATTACTGTTGGCCCTTAAATAAGCTCCAAATTTCATGGATTAGTTTTAAGCCTGAATAAGTGTGAAGAAAGATATGACCAGTCCCAGTACGCAAAAAAAAAAACATTTAAATTCGATAATCTCAGAAATGATTAAGGTAATCATTTACAAAAAAGTTTAAAAGAATTATAACTTTTATACGTTGTATTTCGGAAACTACCAACTTTTGAAATAAGGCAAATTGGTCTAAATCTTCATATTTTATCTTCAGAAGTTTGCGCTAGCGTTTTGTACAGACATTTTAGAGACATCCTATATATCAGGGTATAAAAGTTTTTAACATTCTCCTGAGAATTTTTTCAGCATACAAGACCTATACACATCTAAATACTTTAGGAAACTGTTGATGGAATTTTTAATTCGAAGAAAGTACTATTCACTGCAAGAATATTTTAAAGCATACAATTCTATATATTACAATCGTTTACGTATAACTTCCCTTAACTTCGTCGTACGACATTTTGATCATACAGCCATGATATGAAAATTAAGCTATTTTAAAAACCTCCCTTCCAAACTGTTATAGTTTTTATTACAAAATTTAACAAGCCACTAGAGTCACTTTTGCTTTTACGTCGACAAATTATAACGTCTACTTCTACGACTTTTTGCCCCTGAATCTTTTTGCTCACAAACACCTAAATAAAATACGTTCATTAGTAAATTGCAATATATTATGAAACTATTAAGGAGTTTAGTATTCTTGACATTTTGTAATATAAACTATATGACACTTCAAATATAGTTTGATACTTATGTAAATTATAAAATTTCATTATGCCGTTCCACGTTCCCCGACGAGTCGTTTCGTGTTTGTATATTTTTTTCAGTTTGTACCATTTTATTTTTCCTACCTGGCAAATAACACATTTTTCATAATTCATAATAAAGTCTGTTCATCACTGATATGCCCGGTTTCTTCCTGGGATTCGATGTCTTCTACCCCTTCGTCTTCGGCGCGTTCGGCTTCGGGCATTAATTCGAGAGCTCTTTCTAAAGTTTTTCTAGCGCTATTGGAACGTTCCAAAAAGTAACCATTAGAACTTTCATTGCTCTGAGCTGGAGGTGACCATGTGTTATAACTGTATTGAGAATTTGCTGGGTATTTACGCTCTAATTCGTCTTGGAGCCAACCTACCGCTGACGCCCAGGATCTATAAAATAAAAAGAATAATATAATATTAACTTTGTTTTATGAATAAGCCGCTGGAAAAGGAATTCCAAAAGTACACATAGAAAAAACTCTTGTAAAACCAATATAACATCTTTGCCATTTAGAAATCTCAAACTTAATAACAATAAATAACAACAAATTAGTGTCGAACTATTGGTTGACGTCAGGAGAAATGTTCCGTGAAACCGAAGGCTTCCTACCGACTATTCAGGATTAGGTCATCCGAATAAAAAAAACTCTCTGAAACACGTAATCAGAGACCCCTCGATCCAAAACGGCCAATCGAGAAAATGCCAAGCAATTGACACACGGAATACGAGGAAAGACACGAGTCAGTCACCAAGATAATCCATCAAGAGTTGGCAGAGAAACTCAAACTGCTGGAGGTAGATAAAGTTAGTATATCTACTATGAATACAGCCCGGAACCTATACTGGAGATCCCTATAATTCTATCGACAATCGGCATAGTGCCGAAGAGCGTTCTGCTTAATATCAAGGGATTGGGCCTTAGCGGATAAGGCTATGCAAAAGACAGTGCTACTTAGGGCCTCACCAACTGGGTAATGGAACAAACATTAATTATGATTAATTTTACTAAATATTGTTTGTTGTAAAGTACATTCCACTAACATGAGGAATTAAATGATCACTCTGTAGATGGATTTTAACCATGGGTTAGTGAGAAAGTGTATAATTTATATTACCACCCTAAGTCCGTTACCAAAAAGGAAAAACAAAACAATTATCAAACTTAAGTTTTATTACTATTGGGTGGTTTAAATATTTTCTTAAAAATATATAAACCCAAATAATTTATGGCGACATACAACTAAAAAGGTCGTATCCCCTTTAATAGTTTTAAATAAATGTATCGAAAAATCCTATCCTGGTTATGTAATTAAAACTGAAGGGATGATAAGTGCCAAGTTTTAACATGTGGTATCGGCAAATATCGATGGATATTTTTAAAACAAACAATTTTTCCATTATTAGGAAATAAAAGAACAATGAAATAAAATCACTATAATCCAATATACTTGTTTGATTACATGTACCAAAAATTCGTATAATGGCTGTTTTTTCCTATTCACAAGAAAGAACGAGTTAGATACCTCGAAAACAACTAAAAAGGGGAATAGGTTTTTTTCAGTAAACAATGTTTTTAATTACAGAAAGACTAGCATAGTTTTATTAATCCATTTGTATAAAAAAACATTAGTATTTTAGATGTTCAGGTCAAATTGCGAATTAAATATCCAATATCAAATGACTAGTGCCCTCTACGAATGAAAGATCAAAACATTCGAAAATGGAATCAGGGTGAGATAGGTACTAAAGGGAGCCTCCGCGGAGAATCCGGGGAGGAAAGTGCGTGGGTGCTTTTTAAGAAGTAATAATCTTCAGTTACAATTTGAAACTCGTTAGAGGTGGTAACGGGACTTTATTATTGTTTTGTTTGAACAATTTAAATAGCTATTTTTCATGCTTTTATTCTTTTCTTGATTAATATTTTAGAAAGGTATTATTACACTGGTATTAAAATAACGGCCAACAAGAGGAATTATTTAAGTTATTTTGGGATTGTTTATCGAGTTAATTTTAAGTTTCTCATTGCAAATCATTTCGTTTTTATTTTTATTTTAAAATTTGTGTTTGTGGTATTGGTAAGGTATAATAACCTGTAGTTGTTTAGCAGAAAAACTTCAAGAGCCAAAAGGAATGACAAGACTACCAGAATGCCTTTGTCTCAGAGAGATTTATTTTAGGTTTATGGTATATCTACTAATATGGAACAGTAGCAAAGCGTGGGCGAAACGGCCATTCGCTACCAAAATAATCCGTTCGCAGGAGTTTATAATCAAATGCTGTCACAACTGTCCGGAAGTTTATGAGAAATAGAGACGACCATAACATCACCTAGGATTCGACAAAATGGAAACGGGACCCCACAGAACTTCATCCTTACGATATCCAAGTATATATTGGATAAATGTAGAAAGAGCGAGAGCCATTTGGTATGGGATGACGCTATCATAGATTTCACTAGAAAACCAAAAACAGGCCATTTATATTAAATTTGCTTCCCCAAATCCATTTTATAGGGAAATATGGGAGATTATAATGCCGTTCTATATTTAAAATATAATTAAAAATCACAACTTTAGGGGATTTTCATCGCCATACTGTTCCAAAACGAACTTTATAGCAAATTAACTTCTGAGCATTTTCAGACTACTTTTTATTATTTGATTCCACAGGAAAACAAATTTCTTCTAGTCCTTAATTTTTGTAGAAAAAGTATAAGATTTTACATCACCCTTCCTAACAAGCTGTGTAATTCTTTCAGATATAAAGGGATAAAATTTTAAAATATTGCTATTATCCACAAAAAATTAAAGGTATGTTATGAGTTCAACACAATTGGCATATTTTACAAGGTATACGGTGCAACTTAATATCTTAGCTTTATCATCTTCCATTACAAAATACCAACGTCTAGTTAAGCATTGTCCAACCAAAACTATGGACATGTCGTGTTTCCAGTATAAAAACTAGGGATCAATCACTTAAATTGTGAAATAGGTCATTTTGAGTGAATATCTCAAAAACTATTAAATTTTACCACACTGTGCGTGATACATTCGATATTTTAAGCAACCTTTAAAGCAACAAAACCAAATCAATGAAACCCAATAAGCGTAACCAAAGTCGATATTTAATGTCAAAATTGGCCATTTTTCAAGCTGTATGAGAGAAAGAAAAAGACATACATAAAATAAAATTCTTAAAAACTAAACTAACAGCAAAATACAAACCTGCGTAAATCGGCTTGTCCCAACAACATATTCTGAGCCACTCGGCATTTAGTAAACAGAGCTACCATGCACTTAATGCATTGATAGGCACGTTTTTGGTAATGGTTCTTGGCGCGTGCTATCGTTTCCAATAGACCCTCCCTTTCGTCAGGAACACCTTTAATGGCGTTGTGTATTCTATGAGATTGCCAAGAATCCTCGATTAGCAACACATGGAGAAGGATTTCTATGTGATGTCGAAGTTCCTGGCAATAGGCAAACGCTATTTGCCATAAAAGTTCTGATAATACTGACTTAGAAAATTGCGGATTTTCCCAAGAGCAGAACTGCAACAGTTTGATGGCGTCATCTGTTAAATTGGTGTCTTCAATGATTTTTTTCACATAACTAAAAGGACAAAACAACATTAAGGTGGTATATAATTTGTGGATAGAACATCACAAAAGCTCTACCGCAATGTGACATCATTATTTAAATCAATAACATATATATGCTTGGTATAAGTGTCTAGTAATTAAAAAAGGTTGAAACTGGAATGCACAAGTTAAAGAATTGTAACAACGATTATCTCCACTTGTATCATATAAGAAAAGCAAAAACATACAAATAAGGAAAAAATATAATTTATTAACGTTGTTTCAAAAAAAAATCCACAACAAAACTAAATATATATATATATATATATATATATATATATATATATATATATATATATATATGCAATCGAAGGCTTTTAGGCATCCCGTGCATGAGCTGAGTCTCTCTCAGGACTGTAAGCCTTCGATTACACATCACACCTGTAAGAATATCCAACATAACATATATACATATACACAAATATATATATATATATATATATATATATATATATATATATATATATATATATATATATATATACAGAGCGTCCCACTTTAAAAGCTTTTTAACAAAGCGCTTAATAAAAAAATTACTCCAATACTAATCGTTGGATTTTGAAGGGAATATCGAACGGTGAATTGAATTTGACCTTGAAAATGACCTTGTGGGGTATTTTAAGGATATAGAAAGTACGAAAAATTGCGCGTCCAACCATATTAATAACTTATAGGTTCTCATTGTATTTAAAGGTGATTTAAGGTCAAATGTGTTAAGCCTAATACTCTATTTAAGTAAGCAGAATTGAACAACCAAAATTACCCAGAAGACTGATTGATTATCGAGTGTATGACCTTGCCTATGGCCTTAGATTTTTTCATGGTCATTTTGGTATCCCGATTGTTTCATTAATAGAACCCCGAATTCCATAATAAAAATAACAAGAGGTTGTCTTCAAAAGAAGACTATAAATGCTGATGACTTTAACATTCACATTCAAAGTCATTTGAAGGTCACATAGTGTTTATCATATAAAAATCCCTATTATTAAATCCATAGATTCACTGTGCGTGAAATTCCACTTTTAGATATATATTTAGGTCGCTACTGAAAATTACCTCCCTATTTGCCGCTTTTTTATAAGAACCTTGCCTTCATTGATCGGATTATTTAAGGATACTTTGACCGGCTGTACCGAAATGGAACCTAAAAATCCATCTTGCTACGTTCATGCGTGGGACCTGGCCATAGTTTTATTATATCGGTGAATAGTTTTTTTTTTATACCTAAATGAATCCTGATACACATAATAAAACGATGATTTCGTACTATTTCAGTCATATACAAATAAATCCCTATGTAAGGAATGAATAATTTTACTAATCTGTGGAGATAACTTTTACTTATGACATAAATACATAATCTAAAAGTGGAATTTCCCAAACTGTGAGCGTATCAATTTAAATATAGGAGTTCTCAGGTAATTACCACCATAGGACCTTCAAATAACTTTGAAAATGGATGTCAAGGTCACCAGCTCTTTTTACATTACTTTGATGCCAAGCTCAGTTGTTCTTGCAATAAAATTCAGGAATTTTACTCATAAAAATCCGGACATTAAATGACCTTGAAAAACGAAGCCTATGATCAAGGTCACCTTGGGTCAGATAACCATCAACTTTCATTTAGAAATTTTGTTGTTGAAATCTGCATGCGTGAATAGAGACTAAGCTGTACAACGTTTGACCTCCAAATGACCTCTAAATGAAAAATAAAGTTATAAGTCATTTATATGATTGGATGCGTAATATCTCCTACTTTCTATTTTTGCAATAAAAATGGGATTTTCTTAAAAAAACCTTCCAGATCACTGTCAAGATCAAATTCAATTACACTATTACATGTTCTCTTTAAAATCCAACAACTTTTATTGGGGTCATTTTTTAAATAAAATGCTTCTTTAAAAAAATATTAAGGTGCAACTTTTCAAAAGGAACATCCTATGTAAGTTAAAAAAAAAAATAAAAACATTCTGGGTTTTTGATAAAACCATTTCAAAATATTAAAAGCAAAACACATAGTAATATTCCCTTCTATTGACAAGAGACTTTAAATTAAAATCTTAGTCTTGATTTGATCCACATCAAGTCCTTCATAGTAAAGCCTATATTTAACATATTTTAAAAATTTGAGCTGCAACTCAACCAGTGTTACCAACTCTTTTGAGTTTTCGGTAGATCTACCAATTTTCACTTCAATTACCCAGACTACCAAAATACAACTGAGTTATACCAAATTTTCAATTTTCAAATGGTGATGTGTGATTTTTGGGAAAAAAAAAACACAATTTTAAGATAGTCTTTTTTATAAAAATACACCAATTCTTCATGTATCGATGTAGAACCAAAATATTAAGTGAATATTAATTTAGAAGCTTACCCATTTCCAATATCAATCTTTTAAATGTTGCCTAACGGAACGATAATAGTCTTCTGCACTCTGTGAATACATCAATTATTTTTATTTACTTCAATATTGGGAAACTCTACAATACTTTCAAGTAAAACCACTTTGGCGAATGGCCGAAAAGAATGAACTTCTTTTTTACAATTTGGACATGAGAATTAACTAAATGATGTTTCAAAAAAAAATTCTTGTGTCATCCATAATATAAAATAAATCATTGGCTATAGTTATAATATACCATTTTAAAAATCTACCAAAAATTATTGAAATTTTAATTTTTACGAAACATCTACTGTATTTATTACATCCGAAGGTGGCAACACTGGACTCGAGTCAATTGGCATGTTTCTGATAATATGAGAACCAGACTATGGTAGAGATCTCCAATATCAAACGAATGAGAGTAGTATACGATATTTTTTAAAGTGCTTAGAGCTCCTCTTGATGAAGCCCAACTTTCTGTTTACCCTACCAATTATATTCTCAAAATGCCCTACATATGACAAATTTGGATTGAAATAAACTCACGAGATCTTTAACCACAACACTTCAGTAAGCATACTGTTATCAAGAGAGTATTGGGCTGAAATTTTGGTCTTTAGATGACTGAATCTCATAAAACAGCATTGGCTAATATTAAGTCATATAGTTTGCTCAACATCAGTTGACAGTGTCGAGATCACACCTGTTTAAACAGTGTTATGTCATCAGAGAACAGAATAAAACCAGAAGACATGAGGGAACCCAAGCAATTTATACACAACTTAAATAGTAACGGTTTGAGTTGAGATCCTTTGGGTACACTAGATGTTTGTGCAAAAAAATGACCGTCAATTTTCACTATATATTTTCAGTCTGACAAATAACATTCCAGCCAAAAGAATAGTCACTCTAAACAGGATATGTTTTTTAATCCCACTGGTTATATAAAAGATTGCACTTACTTAGCACGATTGAACAGAATTTCAGCAGCTTGCGGAGATATAGGTCCGATATAGTCTTGAATGGTTGGTTCTTTGTATGGATTAGGCATTACAGGATCGCCAGTACTCGATTGGCATTTTGAACTAACATCGCAACATCGAACTAAGCACGAAACCAATTGGTTTAACTTGCCAAGTTCGGTATACTGGTATTTAATCGCAGGTCCAGGACCTTCGTCTAAAGCTACTAACATGAAAGTAGCCGGTAGATTTAACCTCAACAACTGCGCTTTTTCTTGTATACCTAAAAATTACCGTTACAAGTTAATAAATAATGAATTGTGGAGGTTATTGTTTAAAGTTACTCACCTTGATTAGCATACATATGAAATACAGTACAATAATGAGGCAAATGCCGGCCATGTTCACTAACTTCCCTCTGCAATAATGCTAACAATGCCCAGATAATGTGATCGCTTAACGTCGCATTCGGATCAGTATTGCTAATACCTGGGGGACAGGGACACGGCGGATCTTTAATAGAGAAATGGGCTAACAAGACGATAATTTTAATGAAGGCTGAGCGCACTTCGTTACTAGGACAACTAAGTAAATATTCACAAAAACGACCCATATGGTTGAACAGCATATTGACACCGAACCAAGTTCGAATCGTAGGAGATGTTCGAAGGTGAAGACACAGAACATCACACCTAAAAAATAAATCCAAATATTTATCTTTTACGTTTTTGTAAGACATAAATGAAATATAGAAGGTAGAAACTTGAATCGGAATAAATTCGAAAATAAAAAGCTAAACATTTTAAAGAATAAAATTTTTGTAACAAAATTGAACCGATTTCTAAAAAAAAGAGCTAAAGAAAGAAAAAAACAAAATACAAATTTTTAAATGAAATGAAATCCTGACAAAATACGATTCACATAAAAAAACTAAAAAAGGCTTTCTTACTCCAACTTGTACGTATTTCGTGTTAGTATTTATTAGTTTCATTTAGTAATAATTTTCAATTTCTTGTAAAAATTATATTATTTTCAGCTTTTTGGTGCTTTTCTAGGAGTCGGTTTAATTTTTTTTTTTTTTTTTAAATTTGTTTTTCGATTTATATGTTTAAATTGTATCCAAAGTGGCAAAAAAGTACCCATTTTATCCAAAGTTGTAAATCACCCTAAAGTAAACCACTAAAAATTCTTTGATCCTGAGATTTATTCAAATTTTGAATTGAATTATATCAAATAAATATTTGGTCTGCTATGTAAATCCACGGTATTAAATTTTAAGAAATTAATTTTAGATTCGTAATCTAAGCCCCCAAAAATAATATTGAAAGAACTTGAGACATGTAAATTTTTAGTCTGAGATATTTTATCCTCTATATTGAGTTTAAAGAAATTAATTTAAGATCAGTGATATATGCCTCAAGAACCCTCTAATATCAATTTCTACAAAAATCGCTAAAATGTAAAATTTTTAGTCCCCATTTATATCAGTCATATTAAATTATAAAAATTAAGTTTAGATTCGTAACCTACGATTCCAAAAACCACTTAATACCAATTTTGAAAAAATATGAGTAATGTAAAATTTACAACCCGTCATATTGAATCCGTCAAATAGAATTTCAAAAAAAAAATAATTTTAAACTCTTAATATAATCTTAATCTACACCCTCGAAACCCCCCACCCCTCCTCAGTAACAATTTTGGATATAATCCGGAAATATAAAATTTTAAAATCGCCATACTGCATCTGCCATACCGATTTTTTTTAACAATTTTAAATTCGTTATTTACACTCTCAGAAACCCCCCAGTACTAATTTTAAACAAAATTGAGAAATGTTGAATTTTTAGTCCACCATATTGATGTTTTTAAAAATAATTTTAAATTCATAATCTACACCTTTAAAAACCCGTCTATTTTAATTTTGGACAAAATCAAGAGATGTAAAATTTTTTATCCGCCATATTGGATACACCATATTGATTTTTTTTAAAATAATTTTGGATCCGTTATGTACGAGTCCGAAAATTCCGCCACACCAATTTTGGAGAAAATCGGACAAAATTAATTTTTTATCCGCCATGTTGTCAGCGCCATCTTGAATTTTATTGAACCAATTTCGGCCAAAATAATATGGTGTCACCGCAACAACTTCCTAAATATAATGCAGAAAACTTCATTCTCATAACATGTTGGAGAAAATGAATTGAAAGATATGATAATGGCCAGCAGCATCACCAGATCTTGATCCATTAGACTTTTTTACATGAGGTCATCTAAGACGCAATTTTTTATAATAAAGCTGGCAATACTGACGGATTTAAGAAAGGTCTTCCCTTCTTGTTTTCAAGTTTATTCCAGTTAAAGTTTCCAACTTGTACAACAGAATAATATTTGTGCAAGTACATACAAAATCGATAAAAATGTATCAAATACTTCATTTTAGGGTTCATTAAAAAAAGAGAAAAAGAAAAAAGCTATTTGTTTTTTAATTATTGTTGCTGTCTAAAATTAAATCTTTCAAGCTATTGTTTTATTTAATTTTTGACCAGTGTAGGTATTGTTGATGATTTCTCTGTTTACTATTGTGTTACATATGTATGGTTTATTATTGTTTTGCTTTTTTTCGGCTTTGAAAACGAGGGCATCTGAGCTCTTTACACAATAGAGCATTTTTTTTTATTAAATCTGATTAGTTTTAAAAATTATTAGGTATCGGCGTCGGTTACAAAAACATAACGTTAAAATAACCAAGTCGATGTTATCAACAAAAACTGTACAAACCAGTCCATTGCAGGTCCTCGAAGGTTTTTCTTCGTATGCCATCCAGTATGAAATAAAAAGTTACTGACTAGCTGAACACTAAGCAGACACTGCTGCTCAAGTACATCGTTTGTTGGATTCTGGCTGTGCCTAATATTCGTTTGAGCACAGTTTGTCGCTAATTTTCTAATAAATGAGAAATATTCTACAGTAAATTGGCTACGGTGATGCAAGAATTTGATATTTTGCTTTCTTATACTATTTTCTATAGCTGTGGGCATTTTTAGATGAGTTTCCTTCTTCAAAGAAGCTTAAAAGAAAATTTAAATGTATCATCGATTAACAAACGTCAGTGGAAAAAGGCGTTGTGACAAAAACGGTATTTCAACAGAAACATTTGTGTTTAAAGAATGCATGCATTTACTTGCAATGTAGTGTGTCGCATGTTTCACCACTACTAGCGATGTCTAAAGTTACTTATCTATAATAAAACAAAATGGTGGTTCTAGATGTCTCATGCTTATTTGGTCAATTATTTGTTTTTCAATTTTTAATAATTGCTATCCTGATTCTTTAAAGAGAGCATACTAAAACAGTTGTTTAAAAATCCAACTTTGTAGTCATAGTGGCTAATAAAATGACTTTTAGAAACTAAAAAGAACACAACGATGTAGAAAAATAAATGTTAAGTAAATACCTAAATACTAAATTAAAACAAAATTATTTTCTTAAAACCTCCAAATACATACAAAACAAACATAAACGCCGAAATAAAAAAACTATTGTCATGTCATTTCTCATCCTGTAACAAGTATGTTCTTTATTCGATTGGTTTCATCGCATTCTAGTCAATGACATTTTACTAAAGGGGATAAATTCTGTTCATATTTTGACAATCGACAACAATGTATATTATACCGTGAGCATTCCAAAATACGGACGCCATAACCTTGCCAACCGACTGTTGCGTTTTTGGTTCTTTGGTTGGTTTTCATTCTTCGCTGTCCACTCAGCTGACTGCTGATTTGACTCCAGAGTGTAGTAGTGGATCCGTGTTTCATCCATTGTCACTCTTTAATTTGCTTAAACTGCTCTAAATCAACACATTGTTGTTTTTGCTCAACTATGAGCAAACGTGGTACACACTTTGAACAGAGACCTAAATACTCGTATAAAATATGATGTACTCGGTCTACTGATATATTTACAATGTTAGTTATTTCATTTTGGATTTATTTATGTTTTCCCATGTCACAGCCTCATTTGGGCGCTCATTTGTACCTGTACGACGGTTTGAATTCAGCAAATCACCGATAAAAGGTTGCTTTCGAGAGAGCAGATTCCTTACAATACTTTTCAAGCCAGTCCAGACTTTTAACGTTTTTCCCTTCAAATAAGAGTGTTTTATCAACATACGAAATTCGTTTTTTTTTTCGCTATTTTGATATTTATTTGTTACTAAAACTTCAATATTTTCAAGTCGCCATCTATGTGCCTGTCTCGAGACTTTTCAAACCACCTGTTATTCCCTCTGAAACTCCAAAACTTTAGAAATCAATAATAGTAGTGTGCTAAATTTAAAGTTGTGAAGGTGACCAAATCTATTTTAGTTTTGATTAATTACAATTTTAAATCAAATTTTTCACCACGCCTCAATCCACTTAGATCTATTATCTATATTACAAAAATCAATGAACTTACACAATGAAAGTCGATTAATAGATTTCACTAAAGATTCCTCCTCAACATCATGTCGCGTGTAAAAAAGCATGTACGCATTCCACCACCTTTTTTGCCGACGATAAGTCGTCCTTTTTAACATGGGATCGAAAACTTCTCCCATATAATCGCCCCCGAAGCACTGAATTTTCATTTCCTCGTCTTCGCCCATCCGGCATTCAGAGACATCGCCATCATCAAATTTGTACCATTTTACTTCCCCGGAGGGATCGCGATGTCTAATGTATGAGTAATAGTGCCCACCTAAAAATTTTAGACGTAAAAATTAGTAAATTTTATGAATACTTCCTATGTTTGTAGAAGCATTATTTATTGATTTGAGCATATTTAACTTATAATTGTTTAAAATGTGACAAGCATAGATTTTAATTTATCATAATCTATAGATGCAGCACATTTTTTTTATACATCTTCCTAAAAATGGCTAATTTTTACATACACATGGGCAAAATTATAAACTATTGTTTTTATTATTGCTTCAAAATAAGTTCAAATTCGTGCCGTAAATTTGTCCTGATGCATTCAATTATTTTTTTGTACAGTCGGTCAACAATATGATAGAGATATTCAAATATAAAAATAATATTCAATACTCAATAAGGAAAAATTGCAATCAAACAATTCTCTTAAAACCAATAATAGTACATGATGAACAAATTGCAGGACCGGACGAGATTCCTGGTAACCTTTTGGAAGTGGGCAAAGTCGATTACCGATCCCCTTATATTTCTGGTAAATTTATCCTTTGAAAAAGGGGCCAGGAAGCCCATAAAATATCAAGTCATATCAATCATATCAGTACGGGGCTGGAGAATTTTATGTAGTTCTGGCCCGTTCTTCCCTATTTGTGAAAACAAAACCCAATAGGGATGTTGACTATTCAAATTAAAAAAAATAATTTTGCCGCGAAAAGGTAGTTTCGATAATAAAAAATCCTAAAAAACACAATATTTTTCTGGATTTTTAAGGAATTCCCATTCCCAAGTCACGTGACAACGAACACCGATTAAAGGGCATGACATCACTTCCTGGTAAACATCATCGCTGTCAAAGGATACGTTGTTAGGTTAACATTATTTTATAGTGATTATCGTGCAATTTCTCCAAAATTTGTTTACTACTCCTTTGAAAACGATTCTAAGAAGTTTTCCTATGATGGGAAAGGGGATTTATTAACGGATATACTTCGAATTTGCCGAGAATTGATTGTTTTACGCTGGTCAATTTCTTCGCAACAAACAGTAACTTCTGCTCTGCTGAATTTAGAAATATGAAGACCTCCATGTAAGTAATATACCAAGAATGGTTATTTCTGCAACCGATAATGAATACATAATAGTAATCATATGTATCTACAAACTCAAAACTAAAATAAAACAAGTACAAAACATTATTACCTAACTTTGATTACTTTATTTCTAACCTCAAACTTCCAATTTTCATCTTCGAAAACTTGAAAAATAGTTACTTTTGATATAAGAACAATAAACAAATATCAAAACTTACATCAAAATGAACTTCACAAAAATAGATTCTAGATTGTGTAGACACAAATGCCGGATCCCTGCGGGCTAGCTGAAGTCACATTTTCCTATTATTGGAACGTGAATAAATAACTTTTCAGGTGTTTTAATTGTAGTACTTGTATACTGAGGCATCGCACAACACTTATAAAACTTAGAATTCATCTTTTATTACAAAAATAACGAAAATACTTTATATCTCCTTGTCAGTTTACCAGTCTTTGACAACATGTGACGTCACAGCGGTCAAATGACAAGTATTGGCTTTTTGGAGCGAAATTTGAATCGGAATTTAAAATCCACGATTTTTAACGTATCAGTTGTATTAAAAAAATAATATTAGTTTGGGCTACATTAGGTACTTATGCATGGTTTGAGACACTTTCCCAAAAATAGTCAACATCACCTATTATCTTGCATGAATGGTTTTGTATGTAGTACTGAGAATGATCTCATAGAGGTCGAAACGTCAACAGATATAGGAAATTGATCCTCCAAGTTATTTTATTGAACGGATCCAACCAAACCCCAGATTCTTAGCACAACAAATTTTAAATGACCTAATTGAGCAAAAATTTATATATATCCCATAATTTTGTCAACGAGTATAAAATTCATTGTAAAAGCTAAAAACTTACCCGATGCTTGTCCAGAATGCACTACAATACCAGAGAGGCGATATTTAGTACACACTTCGCTAGCACTAGTATCTAAATCACAGTCTATTATCTCTCCCTCAATTTTGGCCAAGCCAGAAACAGTATAAGGCTCCATATCTAATTCCCTAGGAAACTCAAAATAATCATTGAACTTAATGGCACAAACTCTTTCAAAATCATATTCAAATCGTTTTAATTGAATTCCTAATATTGGAGGCAGTTTTTTTACACAAAGACGTTTCACAGTGACCACTTTTTTTGCACATTTTTCACAATGGTAGGCGTCCGCACCTTCCAATAATTCTCCTAAAATACAAAAGGACTATTATTTTAAAATGTGATCTCGCCTGGTACGGATAAAAATAAATTTCAACAATAATTACTATTACCTTTAACATATTGTTCCATGGAATCTTGCAAACTACTATGATTTCTTATATCTACACTTATAACACTAAAAGGTTCTTCTTTGGAGTAACGATGTGGACAGCCCTTGCAGATCTTCTGATCGGAATAAGAACCGCCCAAAATCTTAGACATGATTTGCTCATAACCTAATGTTTTTAAAGCTTCGTCTAAGCTTTCAATCAATGACATGAAAAATTCAACTGCGTCTTGTTGCTCTCTTAAGTTTACAGGTTCACCTAAAAAAAAAAGAAAATATAAATAAAAAGTAAAATACGCACAAATTCTTCAATACTAACCTTGAAGTTTAAAGTGCCTCCAAAGACCTCGAGGGACATAATATTGGAGTCGAGAACAAGCCAAGTGTCCAAAAATAGCTTGAACCTACAAAAATATGACATGCTGATTTATAATAATTCTTAATGGGGTTATTTAAAATAGAATATTGGACTTTCTTAAATTTTTAAAATATTAAAAGATTATTAATACTCAAACCGTAGACTGGTGCGAATTCCCACCAACTCTAAATTTTCAAGTCAATGTCATTTTACACATTTGATTCCCGAGGTATACCCACACTATGACAAATATGAACTTTTAGTATTTAATGGCGTTGGGTATAGGTTTAAGTTGGTGCAAATTCGCACCTATGTATGGTTTGTGAGCGCTCAATTGTCGTCAACTCAAATTAATAAAATTTGGGATTTTTCTTGATGGAGATTTACATTTTAATTAAAAGTAAGTAAGTTCATGTATTTTTACACCATCGACAAATACAAGTACGTTTACTGAATAATAATGTTTTAATTCGTTTCAGATTGAGTGCTTAAAATGTAAGAGACAATGTACGAAGTGCGATGGCAATAGTTGCGGCTAGGTCATACGGATGACGCCCGATTTTCTTTATCTATCATGACAAATAAATGACTTTCTCATAGAAAATTTATTATTCAATCTATCCATTTGTTATTCCTAAATGTAGCGAGGTGTGTGATCAGGCGGCTCGTAGGGTGGCTCCCCTATCGCCAAAGAATATTCGGCAAAACGGTAATTGAAAGTATATTATGCTCAAAATACAATAAGTATTTATGTATTATTAGTTATAGATCTTTTTGCTGTCCAGGTCTTGTTCCAAAGATGCAGAGATGTCAACTGCGATATATATGCATGCTTTGTGGAATACCAGAAGGCATTCGATAGGGTAAAACACGACGAGTTTATATCAATACTTGAAGAGATCAGCATAGATGATAAAGATCTGAGAATAATCAAAAATATTTACTACAACCAAACTGCTAACATAAGAGTAGACAACCAGTTGACAGAAGCAATCTCAATAGAACGCGGAGTACGGCAAGGATGTATACTGTCCCCGATGCTATTTAATGTTTATTCTGAGCATATCTCAAACTAGCCTTGGAAGAATGTGATGAGGGAATACTAATCAACGGTGAACGTCTGAACAACATCAGATACGCAGACGACACAGTGGTATTCGCAGACAGTCTGGAGGGATTGCAGGTGTTGATGACAAGCATAACTGAAGTAAGTAAGCACTATGGGTTAGATTTAAATACAAAGAAGACAAAATATATGGTCATCAGCAAACGCCCAATCCTAAACACACAACTGACCATCAACCAACAAACAATTGAAAGGGTTGAAAGCTATACATACCTTGGCACCAATGTAAACAGTCAATGGGATCACTCATTGGAAATAAAACAACGTATAGCAAAAGCCAAAGCAGCGTTTACAAAAATGAGCACCGTCTTCAGGGGCCGTGATCTGCCGCTGAAAACCAAGGTCTTCATACTACAGTGCTATGTTTTTCCAGTTCTGCTCTACGGAACAGAGGCTTGGACGCTCTCTGAAGCGTCCATTAAAAAACTTGAAGCGTTCGAGATGTGGTGCTATAGGCGCATCTTAAGAATCTCCTGGGTCGACCGAGTCACAAATAATGAAGTCCTGCGCAGAATGGGAAAGGAGTGCGAAGTGATCAAAACAATTAAAAAACGCAAATTGGAATACTTAGGACATATTATGAGAAATGAACAGCGATATAACCTCCTCCAATTAATTCTGCAAGGGAAGGTGTACGGCAGGAGGGGGCCAGGACGAAGACGAATCTCTTGGCTCCAAAACTTAAGAAAATGGTTCAACATGAGCACGACTGGACTGTTCCGCGCAGCTGCCAACAAAGTAAGAATAGCCATGCTAGTCGCCAACATTCGGAACGAATAGGCACCGCAAGAAGAAGAAGTTATAGATCTGCGAGTAAAGAAATTTTCAAATACGTGACTTTCAAAAAGTTTTACTTTTGGGATATATGGGGTCTAATATGGTTACTTTTTAAAATAATTTTCATATTATACAGGGTGTCCCAAAAGTTCTGAAAGTACGAAAGTTGTATTTTTTTTAATGGAACTCCCTGTATATTATTATTGCATTTTTGGATTCTCCGATCAAAATAAGTGCCTATTTTAATAGGGTTTATAGTACCTAAATCTTAAGGGTTTTTTAAATAATTTGAATTTTGACAAAATATAACCTAATTTTCATGTTTCAAATACTTAGGAAGTATTTTAGTTATGTACTTGAAATTTACAGTGAAGTGTAACAATAAATCATATTTTATATCCCAATTATAATAAACTTGCTAAATTATACAGGGTGTTCAAAAATTAAACCTAATCAAATAAGAACTTTAAGTGGCTATAACTTGATTAATTTAAATAGAACGCTATACTTTTTAACTTACCAGAAAATGTACGTTTTAAATACCTATGGAATGGTATAAGGGTATTCTATAGCTGTCTTCGTGTTTTCACAGAATACGCCAATAATCGTTTTCTGCACCATTTTGTGTTTTTTAAATAGATGTTCTAATGTATCTAGTTGCCTATGGCAATTAGAAACGTCCGATAATTCATTTAATCTGTCAATTTAGTCTGAAAAGCCTGTTGCTATAATAGCGGCATTATTTTTTGTAAATGTGAAACTTCATTTATTGATTTGAATTATTTGAACATTGTCGTGTTATTGCTTTGTCAAAATGAAGATTTATCCAAAGGAAGAGCGTATTGATATGATTTTTATCCTTGCAGAATGTCATCAAAATTGTTTGTTGGCTTCTCGAGTCTATGCTCGAAGGTTTCCTCTAAGAAAGCATCGTAAACCAGCCGTTTTTCTGAGACTATTAAACCAGTTTCGGGAAAGTGGAAGTGTCAAGTATTAAAAAACCTGTTGTAAGAAAACCTGTCACTGAGGATGAAGAAAATGTTTTTACTGTACTTGGTTCAGTGATCGAAAATTCCAATATTAGTCAGAATCATATATCCGAAAATACTAACATTAGCCAGGCAAGTGTTTCAAGGATTCTTAACAAACACAGATTTCATTCTTATAAAATCCAGCTTTGTCAAGAGCTTCACGGAAATGATTTTGACAACCGAACTGAATTCTGCTTGTGGGTGTTAGGATAAAGTGGCAGAACTTTTTTGATAATGTGTTGTTTACTGATGAATGTACTTTTCATAACAATGGTTTCGTGAATAGACACAACTTCCATTACTATTCTGGTTCAATCCACATGAATACAGAGTTATGAGAAACCAAAATAGGTGGTCGGTTAATATGTGGGGGAATACACTGGGTCCATACTTAATTGGAGCCTACTTTTCACGATTTTCTTTTATACCAACTTCCAGCGTTATTAGAAAATGTCCCTTTAAATATTAAAACAACTATGTGGCTTCAACTGGATGGAGCTCAGCCTCATTATCATCGCGAGGTTCGGCAATTTTTAAATGTCAACTTTCGAAACAGGTGGATTGGGACAGACGGATTTCAGAATTGGCCCCCGAGATCTCCGAACTTAACTCCACCAGACTTCTTTTTATGGGGATACGTAAAAGGAATTGTCTACAATGCGCCCCCGACAACACCACAAGATATGAAAATACGCATAAGAAACGCTTTTACAAACTGTAACCCCGCAAATGTTGTCCAGAGTTAGCAGTGGTTTCGAAAAAAAAATATGTAAGTGTTTGGAAATAGCTGGTCGACATTTCGAACATCTATAAATATTTTGCTTCTGTTTTGTGCTACCGTCAATATGTTATTACCATTATTGCTGTTATAGCCTGTTAGACGACTATAAATCGCATCCAGAGTTTCTGAACATTTGTAAAGATATTCCTGATTATTATTCTTATAGTTATAAATTACCTGTCATTTCCAAATGCCGTAGGCAACTAGATACATTAGAACATCTATTCAAAAAACACAAAATCGGACAGTAAACCATTATTTGGCATATTTTGTGAAAACGCAAAGACAGCTATAGAACACCCTTATACCATTCCATAGATATTTAAAAGGTATATTTTCTGGTAACTTAAAAAATATAGCGTTCTATTTAAAGTAATCAAGTTATAGCTACTTAAAGTTTTTATTTGATTAGTTTTAATTTGTGGACACCCTGTATAATATAGCACGTTTATTATAACTGGGACATGTTGGGACTGTAAATTTCGAGTACATAACTGAAATACTTCTTAAGTATTTGAAACATGAAAATTAGGTTAGATTTAGTCAAAATTCAAATTATTTAAAAATTCTTAAGGTTTAGGTACTATAAACCTTAATAAAATAAGCATTTATTTTGATCGGAGAATCCAAAATTACAATAATATACCGGGGGTTCCATTTAAAAAAAACACAACTTTGGTACTTTCAGAGCTTTTGGAACACCCCGTATAATAAGAAAATAATTTTAAAAAGTAACTATATTAGACCCCCATATATCCTAAAAGTAAAACTTTTTGAAAGTCACGTATTTTGGCCGCAATATTCTGTGCCCCATAGGGTGAATAACCCTGTATACATGCTATGTTTGTATCATTCATTATTTTTACTGTTATATGGACTATACTTATACAATATTCAGTTTGTACCCTTTTGAGAATGAAGCACGGGAATTTATATTTGATTACTTCCAAATTCAGCACTTTCTAACTATAATCAAAATATCAATACCTGTTTTAAAATGCCTATATTGTAATCCTTCCTATTATCATCTATACAATTTCTATCATCCGTACAATCAATATCCAAATCAATCCGATCTTCCCCGGTAAAATCTTCGTTGGGATCAGTAGCGGCACCTTCAGCCGCTAATATACCCTCTTTAATATTTTCCACCATGTATAACTGCTGCAACACGGAATTCATATAACACGTCGCACCTGCATTTTTCAGTCCTACGAAGCCTTTAAATGGTCTTGGACCTACGGCCGGTAAGTAGTCCCATTCTGTTATAGCAGATTCCGGATCTACGAAAAAATTAACATAACTAACAATCTGTTTTGTCTGGAAACGAGTATGTATACATTAAATTAACCAAGACTACTTTAATAACTAAATAAAAAAAAATTATCCACTCACCTGAATAAAACATTTCAGTCAACATATTTACCAACTGCTTATAATTAGGCACGCAATTAATGCAAAGCGAAATAATTAAGTCGAACGCTGCCGCTTGAGTTTGAGGGGTGTCGCATACAGGAATAGCAGGATCTTCACCAAGTTGCTTTGTCTTGTTAAGTTGTAATTGCAACTTACTAGCTGGAAACAGAAAATCTTCTAAGAGTTCGCAAATAAGGCTACCCGATTCGGCGCTGCCCAGTTCGCATTTTTGTTCCGCCGTGATAAAGCTGAGAAGTTCTCTCGCTAAACCCAGGTGACCTTCTATAAGGACCTCGTTCTTATCGCGAGCTTTTCTCAGCCATGCCACCTACAAAAAACGTTATTTATTTCAGTATCAACAGCCGAAGCCAATTACAGACAATACTTAATTAATAAATACATTATCTAATAATTTACTATTTATAATTTTCTTAAACTTATTTAAGCTAATTAATTCTATACGAATTAAACAAGTTACACATATTACACACTGGACTGCTCCTGTACAAATTTGTCCTTGGGAAAATTCAAATAGAATGTCGATCTAGTTTGTTATATATGTAATTCTCCTTTCAGGCAGAGAATATGAAAAATATATATACAAACAGTTTATTTCCTGCAAATATCGCTCTGGTCCTCTCTCCATACGCGTTTCGATCACCTCATGATCTCGTCAATGGAGCTGTATCGGACCGAGAGCAACATTAGCAGGAAATAACTGATATATGAACCATAAATTTCAAGGTATGCCGTTTGACTGGCGATATTTTTCAGTCAGACATCGAAGTTGATAGATGGCAGGTGCAATATCCTGCCGACATACCTTGAAATTTATGGTTCATATATCAGTTATTTCCTGCTAATGTTGCTCTCGGTCAGATACAGCTCCACTGACGAGATCATGAGGTGATCGCGATATTTGCAGGAAATAAATTGTTGCATATATATTTTTCATATTCTCTGCCTGAACGGAGAATTACATATATAACTATTTAAATATGGCAGAAAGATTTCTTTACTTCTTATTGAAATTTTGATTTTTAACAATGTCGATCTGATGCGACTGCTTTGTCTCTGAATTGCAAAAGGCAATTGTGAAAGAATATCCGGGGCATCAATTGCGCCCTTGATAATCTTAAATAGAGTACAAAGACATATGCGAATTCGTCTTTTTTCAAAAGACATTCTTCTAAAAATATTCAGTAAGTATGCCTGGTCACAACGTCTTTCTGGGTAATATCCGTATTTTTTATAAAACATATATTTTAAAAATTTTCTATGAACTTTTTCAATCAGTTCTTTCCTGATATTGTAATATGGTGACCATATAATACTACCATATTCAAGTACAGGAGCAACCAGTGCATCAAACAGTCTAAAACTAACGTCAATATTAAAATATTTAAAGTTTCTGACGACAAAACCCATTGTTTTTTGTGCCTTCGGGACCATCGTAACAATATAATCAGAGAAAGAGTCGGATCAAAGATTACTCTTAAATCACGCTGGCCTCTAACTCGTTTAAGTTCATTATTCCCAATAATTATGCGTCTATTCAAGGTAAAAGACATACAGAAATACTTACTACCGTTTAATTTAAAACCATCAGTATTACACCAGTCTGTTATATCACAGAAGTCAGATTGCAATGTATCACAGTCGGTTTCAGAGTTAATCTCTAGAAACAATTTAAAATCGTCGGCAAATAACAAAGCTTCAGATTATTCAGAGATATTTGCAATAACATTTATTGCTATTATAAAAAGTAATGGCCCCAAATTGGAGCCCTACGGAATTCCTGACGTATTGGTGTAGGTTACAGTTTTATACCCTTTAATTTCAATGTATTGTTCACGGTTACACAAGTATGATTTCAAGACGTTGACATAAATTTGAGGCCCATCAATGTCAATGAATGCTTTTAAAATTTGATAGTGTCAAATGTTTTCTCCATATCAGTGTATATAACATCCACCTGTGATTTTCTTTTAAGTGAATCATGAACATGTTGACAAAAAGATGCCAAATTCGTGAAAGTTGATTTTTTTGGCAGAAATCCATGTTGTCGAACAGATAAACCTGATGCCAACAGTGTATAAATACTTTCAAAAAAAACTGTCTCAAATACCTTAGAAACTGCACACAAAATACTAATTGGCCTGTAATTTTTAATATTTGTCTTGGATGCATTCTTAAAAATAGGGACAACTTTATTAGTTTTCCACTTAACAGTATACTCTAAACTCTTTAGGCCAAGATTAAAAATTACATTTAACGGCTCCAAAATAAAATGTTTACATCCCTTCAAAATATATACAGGTATACCATCAGGGCCTACTGCCTTATGTCCATTAAGTTTCCAATAGCCATAGCTCCCTCTGAATTACCAACAATACACACACATACCATCACACAAAAACAGAACTAAAAAAAGAAGCGAAACCGTCAACAATATTCTGAGTACCCTTAAATTCCATGTAATATCTTCGAGTTATCAAAACTGATATAAATATTTATGTTTCGCTTGAAAAATAATGTATGCAAGAACTTATGTTGTACACTCTCGTAATACTGATAAATCAGCGACCGAATCTCATTGGCATATTCAAGACGCGAGTGGAACAAAGAACAGTTTAGTATCCTAAATGAATCAGCAGAAAGATCTTTACCATATCTGCTAACAATTTTTAAAGCCCTACTAAACAATTTTATTAATATGTTTTCTAAAAAAAAAAGGCTGAACATCAAATAATACACTCAAGTCACGAACCTCAGAGACTGACACTAGAATCGTACTGTTCAAAATATATCTATTTAATTATTCATTATTTATGCGACTAAAAGCAACAGAACACATTGAGATTCAAAGCGTCCCTCACTGACTACAAAAATAAGCCATCTAAATCACTTTGCAGAACCAAAATATGTGTTTCAAACTCTATACTCTTAAACAGCTCAAGATCATCTGCAAACATAAAAGTTGGAATGAACTATGACATTACCGATATCATTAATAAAAATATTAAAAATTGGAGGACCACAATGAGAACCTGGTGACACTCCCGAAAATACTGAAATTTCGTTCGATATAAAATTGTTTATATGTACATATTGGCTCCAACCAGACAAGAAACCAGATATCCATTTCATTTTCAAAGAACTAAAGCTGCAAGACCGCAACTTAAGCAAAAGTAATCCGTGATTTACTCTGTCAAACCCCTTCGAGAAATCAGTATTGATGCTGTCTATCCTTAACTTCCCCTCGAAGGCGCCAACAAATACTGCTCATAAGCAGGCAGGTTGGCCAACAAAACCATGCGGTTCTTCCATGATGACAATCGTACATTTCCAGGTAAACTGGTCAGAAATCGCTTTATCAAATAATTTCAGAATCAAAGATTGCACAGAAATATCTCTATAATTACAGAAGTCCTGTCTATTACCAGATTTAAAAATGGGGTTAAAAAACTTGTTATCCAGAAAATATAAAACGAACCCGATTTTAAGGAAAGTTGAAATATAGAGTTCAAAGGTCCGCTCAAAGAGTAAATATAGCTTTTCAAAAAAGCAGACGGAATACCATTTGCAATAAGACGTCTTCAGACCCCTAATGTCATCAAATTCATCACATAATGATACCCCTCACCATCCTATTAAGCTGATACTAGGGCTACTCAACTTGGTCAACACATGTATGTAGCTGAAAAATGTTCAACAAATAAATTATGTCTAAACAATCATTTGCTGACTTATTCCCAGAAAACATATACCCAGGATAAGTGCTGGAATTATGTGAAGAGTTGTTATGTTTTCAAAATAGATTTGGGTTATTACCAATATCTCCTCCAATTTGACTTAAATAATAAACATAAAAATTCGCCTGAAGAATTTTATACCTCTCTCACAGTACTGAGAATTCATTATAATCGCGTCTCAAATTATTTTCCTTGTATGGGCGTGAACAATTTTTTTATCCACAGCTAAGCTACGACGCTCGCCAGAAAACCAGATAGAAAAATTTCTGGGTTTAACCCATTTAATGGGAACAAATATATCTAAGGCATCATATAAAACATTATATAGAACTTGAAAAAATATTGGCATCATCACTGTGTGAGTGATTTTCGCCGAAAGTGACGTTTTGACGTCACCCTGGAAAATAAATATATTACATTGTTATACTGTTATAACATCCATAGAGTAAGTTCAAAATAATTTTTAAATTGTAGGAAATATTAAGAATAGTTAATAAATTTATATTTTGTGGTATTAGTATATTATTTGTCCGATAATTATAATTGAATTATATTTGGTGACTAAGCATTAATTGTTATCTATATATAATCCCTTTGTATAATAATTCGTGATTCACAGTCAGTAAAACAAATATTAGGTATTTATAATTATAACTCTATGTTTGATTAATAGGTCTTGTCTAGACGATTCTCACCACTTTAATTGTTCATGTAACTTAATCCTTTACCGGTGGCAACAGACAGTTTCTTTGTATTCCTTGTTAGAGTTTTTAAAATTCAAAAGTAAAAATAAAATTGACTGTTGAGAAGTTTTCACGCCTATTATTTTCTCCACGTCTTTGTATAAGATTCTGATACTAAAAAAACAAATATTTCAACTCCCTGTTGCTATTTATTTGCGAATAGAGGATGCTAGAATACTTTTGGTGGCGTTTTATCTTCATGACCTGTTAATAGTTCTTGAAAATGCCAGAATCAGTAATTGTTTGGACCTCTAAAAAAGGAGTATTTTTCTTGTCGCATCCAAGTTATGTGGTCTTCCAAGTGGAACTTTTTAATACCTCACCTCCATGAATAAAAATTTTAAAATATATTAATACTTAATCTCCCTTATATTATTATAGACTAGCGACCCGCCCCGGCTTCGCACGGGTGCAATGCTGATACTAAATACACTACAGAAAAACTGTGACTATTTATTTTATTTTTACAACAATTATTACATCGGCCTCCGACGCGCTATTTATAGGCACGCTGCCGCCGCCCCGGTCGGCCAGTACCGCCGCAAGCGCTACTTCCCGCAATTTTAAATCTGTTATATCTTCGAAAATATTCATTTAAATCTTGTGCTGTAAAGGACCATATAGATCTATATTAAATCAACAATGTATTTAAGCTATTTAATTGGATAAGGATTAATGCTGTATTGGTTAAAATCGCTTCAAAATTTGCCATTATTTGTCGTAAAAAGTAAATGACAAAAAAATGTTATTGTGGGATATCCATGAGAGATAGACATATACCATCGCGGAGTTTTCTGTAGACCTTTTCAATGTGTACAAATAATTAGTACATTATTTTGATAAATCTCGTAGGGTTCAGCCTGCGTTTGCAATGTAAGCGGAAAAAAATATGATAATTAACGACATTACATTAGAAACCTCAAAAATAACAGTATTTCTCCACTGTTTAATGGATGTTATTATACATATAAACCTTCCTCTTGAATCACTCTATTTATTGAAAAAAAACCGCATCAAAATCCGGTGCGTAGTTTTAAAGATTTAAGCATACAAAGGGACATAGGGACAGATAAAGCGACTTTGTTTTATACCATAGTATAAATCACTACATAAGTGATTATGCAAGTATGTATTTTTTCAGTGAACTCGACCATATCTGCGATTTTTTCAAAAATAATGGGAGTTGTCTTCACAGGAGACGGATGATACGGAGGCATAATATACAAGCAGATCATCTGCAGCCTAGAAATGAATCCCGAGGTATACGGTTGCTTAAAGAAGAGGACAGACAGACATATAAAATCTGGAGTTGGACATCACAAGCCTTCTCGTCACTGCGATTTCCAAGTTCTATTATGATTCATATGTTTAGAGTACTTTATATAGCCGAGTTTTATTAATAACCTCTAAAATTTTGACAAAGTTTCTTGGGCACCCTGGAAAAGGCCGAGTAGTGGTAAAGAATATGTCTGCCGTTTCCTCTTCCTTTCGACAGAACCTTGAAAACGCGATTCTGTAAGAAATTTAAATTAAATGTACCCTATGACTCCTAATTTGTGCAGTTGAGGAAGGAAGCTGTGTTTCCAGATGGTGTCATAAGCATTAAAGGAGTCTAGGGTAAATGCCGGATGTGTTGTTTTCTGTGGAAGGCATCCTGGGTGTCCATTTAGAGAGAAATCATATTGATAAGAAATAAACAAATTATTTTGCCACGTTCGTGTACTGGAATTGGGAGAAAACTTCCTTAGGCTTTAGGGAATTGTTTATGGATCCAGATGTAATAATATAATTCAAGAAGATTGTCGAACATCTCATGGGAAAGATAGATGACCTGGAAATGAACTACGAGAGGAGTTGTTCGCAAGGTTTTTTTTAACAATGGTATAATCGTAAAAGAATGAATGATTCGGAGGTAGCGAAGTTAGTAGGATGCGTCTTGCGAAAATGCAACCTATTTCAAATTATTAAAAATTTCAAATACCCTTAAATATTAATATCTCTTTATTTATTTTTACCTTTTCTTGGTATTATACCGCTCAGATCTGCTTCGATTTTGAGAAGTGCTAGCCGCTGAAGGCACAAGAGTACGACGAATCAGCTTAGCGACAGTAGTATTTCACGAGTTACTGTCGGGTTGAAGTTTAGACGTTGTAGAGCTCATATAGTGCAACACGCCGCACGAGCTGTGTTTCTCTCGTTCACGTGACTCGAGTAGTAATAGTAAATAATGATTGTTCTCGAAGAGTTGATAGTGTTAAAAGCCTTTCGGGAAATGTTCTCATTCATTAGCAAAGGCACCAAGATTTGGAGGTATCATTTAGTACGATTATTACTCAAAATACAGTTTTCCATCTTCCAGTTGGAAGCAGAAGATCCAATGTGATCATCACTCTATGGTCCTGATAGTACGATTGTTGTTTTTGAAGATGAGAAATGCGTGCTGGATTAACGAATTATACTTAATACTACCACTTGCTTTATTTTGGGGGCGAATTTGATTAGTATGTTATGCACTTTTTAAGATATGGCAGTCAGAAAAAGGGGGTGAGAATACTAAGAATGGGACGTATTAAAAATTTAATTGTAAAGTTAAGAAACAAGTTGCAAAGAGACTAAAATAAGAAACAAATACAGATTAAGGTGAAAAGAATTAGGAAAAAAAGGCTTATCCAAAACTACAGTAAAAATGTTGAATGAATGATAAAATGTTGCTTCAGATGTAAAGAAAAAATTGTCATTCCAAAATACCCATTTTTCCTAAAATTTGTGATTAAAATGTAAATCCAAGAATAATATTATATAATTAGTGTAGCGCTGATGTTAAACTACAAAATAAAATTTAAGAATTAATTTGTTTCTTCAATTTCACCGCGGTTCGTCAACTTTTGTAATCATAATCCAATCAGAAATCAATAAAAATGATTCCCCTTTTAAATTAATAACTCATAAATATCAAAATTATAACATTTTTAAATTACCTCATTGGCCAACAACGATACTGCATTATTTAACGGGCAACTAGTGACGTAGGCGACACTAACTAATCGGCACAGGAGTTGAAAAAATTCATGCGAATTATCAGCATTTTCCAACACCATCGAATCGAGCAATGAAAACAGCAACGGCATTATAAGTTGAAGAGCTAGACGACTGGCGGCACCACAGGTACAAATGACGATCAACTGTTCAGCTGCAGCTACACGAACTATAGAGTTGGTATTTATAAGGACTAGATCTGTAATGAAGTAAGGCCACCTGAAAAGAAAATACATTTTCAATCATTAAAAAAATCCGTAAACCTCTTTATGAATTTGAAAAGTAATTTTTTGATTCGTCTTACCAATTATCTTGATAAAGATGCTCCAAACTGCTGGGATTCAACACCACCGCAGTACTCAACAGCTCGAGAGCTTCCTGGCAAAGCAAGATGTCTTCACCATCTAAGTCGTTCCTTTTAATAACAGGATCCGAGAGAGAATGTAATATTTCAGGAGAAGCCTTTACGGCACCTAAATTGTTACTGCTGGCGGCCCATACTAAACGAACCAGGGCTAACGTCGTAGCGAGATCGGGCAATTCCCAATTTAGGGCTTGACTGAACAGAGCTTGCGCTTGTCCGGTATCGCTCGTTTCTGCTACCATCAATTGTGCCAGACCTTGAGATAATTTGACCGACACCTGACGTAACAACTAAAATAAGTAAGAAAAAATAGTATTAAAGTAAAGTTAAGCAAACAATAAAATAATTAAAAAAAAAATTAAGAGGACATTCACATGTGGCAGGTTCAGAATATCGATTTTTTACTACTGTTCAGAAATCTTTGTTATTTTATTTTTGGGCAAGTAAATTATTTAATTGCAAATCCAGGGACTTATGTGACATAATAATGTAGTTTAAAATTATGCCTCTTTTCTATTCATAAACACACAATATATTGTTTTTATTATTATGTTTTTTCTCAACCTATTTACTGCGCACAAGTCCCATGGTCAATCTAAGCGAGTTGATCAGTCACTAACACTCTAAGTAGGGTCGAGTACTGTATTGTTCTTCCGGTCGGTATCGTGGCAAGACAAGCAATTGATTTTAGAGACAATTTTTGCAAAAGTTAAGTGCGGAAAGTGAATTGAGTAGCCCTGCGAACATCAGCAAGATGGTACCCTCAGGATCAAGATTGGGCCCTATTGACCGTACGGAAAGGTAAGCGATTTGTGCATGTGTTTCATTTTCCATTTTTTCTACAATCAAAATACAGTCCACTATTTTTTCATATTTTCCGCTGCAACTATACATAACATGCAATTTTCAATTTGGGCGATTTTAAAAATCCAGTCACTATTGTCATAGATGATTTTTTTGTTTTCTTTCCAGATTGAGAGAGAAAGAATCAAATTTATGGAATTTTATTTTGAAAATCAACAGTCAAATGCTGTGATTCAGAGTTTAACGAAGACATTTTAAGGTGAGAAATACCACAAGGTCCAGCGACTGACTTGTCAAGTAACAATAGAATACGCTTTTCATTTTATAGCACAAAATATTCAGTGCATACGAGCAAGCATATGTGATAAGAGTTTAACCGTGAAACTCTGCAAACGGAAAATTTTTGGTAGCATCTGGCCGTTTCTCCCACGATTTACTGCTGTCCCACATTAGTTAATAGCTATTCTCTAAACCTATAGATAAAAGTTACTGTGACAAAGGCGCTCTGGAAGTCAGGTCAATTTACTTAGGCTCACAGTTTTAGTGTTAGACAATTATAGTTATTTGAGCTTACCAGTACCACAAACACAATTCGAAGATTCGGGAAAAATTGTTATTTAGTAGGTCAAGTCGGACCTCTTATATTTAAGCTTCCACATTAGTACGCCCGCGAAATAAATTCTGTGAAATTTTTTATTAAGTTAAACAAAACAAATTTCTTAAGACACTTAAATCTATTTAACAAAAATAAATATTATTTGCAATGAGAAACTTTAAAGTAACTAAAATAAATGCTTCTTTTGCCGACCGTTATTTTAATACCAATGTAATAAAACCCAATTTCGAAAATCTTACGTTTAAATAGATGTCTAATGATTAATCTAGAAAAAGAAATAAAAATAAAAACAGCTATTTAAATTGTTTAAACAAATTAGTACCAAAGTAACTCTTCTCCCTAGTGGATTAAAACTGAGAATAGGCTTAAGTTTGATTTTAGGATGGTCATATAAGATATACACTTTTATCCAGTTCCCTTGGTTAAAATCCATCTACAGAATAATTATTTAATTCTTCCTTTTTGGTAGAATATACTTTATGTCAAATAATATTTAGTAAGATTAATCATAATAATTAATATTTATTACATTACACATAGAATATGTCAGAACATCAACCAGATGTTGTTCTAATTAACTGTGACTGAGTCGAACAACTGTCCATATTTTGAGACATCTTGGCTTATTTCCATACAAAATTCAACTTGTCCAGCACTTATATCCTCAAGATTACCAACAGAGACGTTGTTTGTTTTCAACAACTTTATGGAAAAGAACCTAATTTCTTGAACTGTTTAATCATGAGAAACGAAGCTCATTTTCACTTGAATGTCTTCATAAATAAGAAAAATTGTAGGATTTGAGAAATGAAAAATCAAAGAATCGATCAAGAAAAATAGCTGCATTTCATAAAATGCACCTTTGATGAGAAGTGACAGTTCAGAGCATCCTCTTTTCCAAACCGTAGACGGAATAGTGAACGATATGCGTGTAATGGAAAAAATATTAATTATAATTGATCGAATTAAATATTGTTTGACCTAAAGCATATTTCACTAAAAGGAGGAACAAAATAATCATTCTCCAGATGAACTTTAACCATGAGAACTGAGAAAATGTATATTTTATATTATCACTCAAAGACCCATAAAGGAAAAATAAATCAACTATCAAACTTACCCATTTTAATTACTTTTAAAAAAATATGTTGAGGAAATTGTACTCTTGTCAAATATGAAAACCATTAAAAATTAAATCAATGATGGATCTAGCACCATATGACTTAAACCACCTAGAATGTTTTTAAATTGGAAAATTTTCCTATTATTAGGAAACAAAAGAATAATCAAATCAAATCGCTAGAATGCAATATATTCATTTGATTATATGTACAAAGAATTCGTATAATGATTGATGTTCCTCATTGCAAGAAAAAATGATTAACATACCACCAAAATAGATAAAAGGGTGATTGCTTTTTTTTCAGTTCATTATCAATTCTTTTCATTATTGAAAGACGTAGAATAATTTTATTAACCCTTTTGTAAAAAAGATTATTTCAAGAAGCTTAAACTAAGTGGGGAATTAAATATCGCACATAGGATGGCTATTGCTCTCTACAAACGAAAAATCGAAACATTCGGGGATGGAATCCCCCCTACATGTAACCTGGGGCCCTATCCTCGTACTGGGGAACGTGAAGTGAACGGTGAAAAGGTGGCGAACGCGTATTCTTGAAATGTTCATCGCTCATATCCTCGTTCGCCCGGTGAAAGGCAAGCGAACGGTGAAACATGCGCAAATGAAATGTCAGCCACTAAATGACATACTGAACGCACGAATTTCAAAAAATTAAATAGTATTAAAAATTTTTATTTTATTTTTGGTTCTTCAAAATAACTTGTCATTAAAAAAAATCATATGTTGACGAACCGTTTCTTAAGACGTTTTATTTTTTGAATAAACAGTTGAAACGTTAATTAGGTGGTACCCCGATATTTTTAATATTTTCAAACTTTTTAATAAAATATCCTTAGAAAGTTGAATATGTCTCGCAAATATTAAGTAAATTTGAGATTACAAACATATAAAATTATTACAGGAGATTCTGTTCATAACTCAATTGTATGAGTGTGCTATTTAAGAAATTTTTTTCTGGGGCCAGTTCTGCTTATGGATTTAACATAAATACTTGTGTCTATAACAGCTGAGTATCTTAGTTTTAAACAGTTAAATCTGACATAATTCTTTTCACGACGCGACTTATAACAAATTTGAGAAATCATAATTTGTAAGCTATCTGAAACTTTTATTTATATAAGAAACAAATTTTATATTTAAATTATGTTAACTACAGCACTTAACTTAATTAGACTGTGTTAAACAATATACGACACTACAATTAAATAAATATTATGATTATAATTTATCGAGACATATAAATATGAACCCTACAGACCAACGAATGTCCTTCAGCATAAAAACCTTATTTATGGTACATTTTATCTTCAAGCCTCTACAAATCTTTATAAAATAAAAAAATATATATATCCGCCAGTATCTCTAATGGATGTATTCTGTCATGCCTTTGGTTTCGGTCCCTGGTCATAAACAGTTTCACTATTTTCGTTGAAGTTTCAGGTTTTCTTTCAAATTTACTTGTTAGGACAGAACATCTTGCAGTAAGAGGCTGGACACTTTGTAAATTCATACAATAAATAACTGATTGGATAGTTTCCATGGTGCATAGGGATGATGGCTCTTAATCATACTACGTAGAGTGGTAATTTCCACCGTTTCAAGGTTTATCAGTGCTGACTTTCAGTATATTACTTTGTATATATGATTGCTGCTTTTTTTGATATCCCCTTTTCTTTATATATTAGAATCTTCAAGTACTTGGCTCTTTGTATGCATTTTTGTTTAACAGTTCTAAGAGTGTCAATTTAAGATAAATTTAATCCAGGCAAAGTACAAATATTGTAATGACAATCAATAACTTCACAAAAATAATAACAGCAGTATTTTTTTTTTACTTTTGACGATTAATTTAAAGTACCAAAACTACTTTTTGCCTAAAAAGGCAACAAAATATATTACGAACATTTTCGGTCTGACAGCTCAATTCAATCTGTTATCAATTTTATTTTTTGAAATTCCCGGGTTTTAGCACGTTCATATTTGGCAACATTGGCTTTTTAAGAATACGGCTTTTACTGTCAAAAAGTTCACATCGCCATTCCCATCGCCGTTCACCTCACCTTTCACATCACACTTACGAGGATAGGAGCCCTGGGGAGTCCGGAGGAGGAAGTTCGGTGGTGCTTTTAAAAAAGTTATAGCATCAGGTAAGGTTTGAAACTCGTTAGAGGTGGTAAGTTTTGAAATCTGCTAGAGAAAACTACATTTTACGCGAATAACCGGTTTGTTTCAGAAGATTTATATTTTGAGAAGGATGACTTTAGTACTATATTGTTTAAACAATTTAAATAGCTGTTTTCCGTGTTTTTGTTCTTTTTTTTTGATTAATCATTAGACAGCTATTTAACCGTAAGATTTTGAAAATTGGGTTTTATTTTATAATTATATATTTTGTTTATTTATTTTTGTTAAATACATGCCTTTTTCGCAGTGCGATTTATTTATAGGTTTATAGTATAGCTACTAACTAGTATGGGACAGCAGTAAATCATAGACGAATCGGTCAAACGCTACCAAAATATTCCATTTGCAGGAATCCACAATCGAATTCTGTCACAAGGTCATTTTGCAAAATTTTGTTGGTGTGGTCTTACAAAATTGATGGAGCCACGTCTCATACGACCAAGCTAAAAATGCAGTTTCTAACGTGATTGTTGGGTAAACGAATAATTTCAAGACAATACAAAATTTCATATCCAGTACATTCACCTGATTTGACACCTACTGACTTTTAAAAAGGAGAGTCTATATCAATAAACCTAGAACCCACGACCAGCCGAAGAAGAATATTCTCTTAAAAATTAGGCTTTTGCAGCAAGACATTTTAATTTATGTCACGGATCACACATTTGAGTCAGAATGTGTAAGGATAAAAAAGGAAGGTGTTTACGATATGTTGCTTTTCATCGTCTTCAAAATCCCAAGTTCATTTTTTTCCTAAATTTCAAGAAGTTTTATCACCTTTTATGATAAAACTCTTAAATAACTACCAATAAAACTTACAAAGAGTAAAATTAAATTTAAAAAGAAAATTTATATTTCAACTATACTTACATAATCTGAATGTCCGGGCACCGACCTTAGCGCCTGCCTCAAATACATTCCTGGAGTAGTTACATTTTCGTTAGAAGGCTCGTTTTCGGGCGGCGTATGATCTTCACTTAATCGAACTAACACGTGCGCTACGGAAGTAAGAATTAACTTACAAATTTTTAGAACTACTAAATAAGCAGAACGTCGGGTAATATTGTCAGCATTCGACATGAAATTGTTTTTCGTCAACATTTCTAAGAATACATGAGCTTTCCCTGAAGTAATAAAGGAGTACTGAAATTCGTAGGTTTTTTCGGAAAGGGTGTCCATCGCTGGCATTAGCATGGCATACAAAATTTCTAAATGGTATAACACCTAAAAAAAAATATCAAAATATTTAAAGTTGAAATTTCTCACGTAACAGTATAACTAAAATAACGTGTAAGGTATCTCCACAAAAATTCACTCAAAGTCGCTAGATTGTTTTTTAATATATCGACCGGACTTATATATTAAAGTGAGAGTAAATTATTGGGAATCGGTCTGTAATTAAAGAAAACTCAATTTTCAAAAAATCCCTCTATATTTCGATATTTGTTTATAGCTTCATCAGGAGGTAAATTGAAATAGAGTCAAAATTCACTAGCCATCTCGAGATGCATACTTAAAATTTTAATTACGCATCTCGAAATGGCTAGTGAATTTTGATTCTATTTCAATTTGCCTCTTGATATATATATATATATATATATATATATATATATATATATATATATATATATATATATATATTTATAAAACTGCATATGTTTTATTTGTTATGCATATCTATTGACGTTTCGGTCACACTTGATTTTTTATAACTTATATAAGTTTTTACCGAGCAACACAACATAGACTACATATTTTTAACACATGGTTCACTTTTTGACAAGATACTACAGAAACTTTGCTTTTTGTGTTGCATCTTTATTTAAACTTTAAAGCAGTTTAAATAAAGATGCGACACAAAAAGCAAGGTTTTTGTAGTATCTTGTCAAAAAGTGAACCATGTGTTAACAATATGTAGTCTATGTTGTGTTGCTCGGTAAAAACTTATACAAGTTATAAAAAATCATTCTGAAGAAGGTCAAGTGTGACCGAAACGTCAATAGATATGCATAACAAATAAAACATATGCAGTTTTATTAATAAAACGGATTTTACACCCAAGAAAATCAAAAACTTTAAAAAATATACAAATAGAAAAATCCAAGAAAAAAAAATAAGAAAAAACATATAATATATATATATATATATATATATATATATATACACCGACAAAATTTTCAGCCCATCATATTAGATCCGACATATGGGATTTCAAAAATAATAATTCTAATCTTAATTAACACCCTCAAAAACCCTCAATATGAGTTTTGGACTTTATTTGGAAATTTAAGACAGTCGTATTGCATCTACCATAATGTATTTTTTAAAATATTTCAAGTTTGAAATTTAAACCCTCCTATACCAATTTTGAATAAAATTGAAAGATATAAAATTTTTAGGACGCCATATTGGATTCGCTATATTGAATTTTTTAGCAATAATTTTCAATTCCAAATTTACACCCACAAAACCGATCATATTACATATGTATTTTCAACAAAATCAAGAAATGTAAAATTCTTAATCATTCATACTGAATTTTTTTAAAATAATTTTAGATTCGATATGTGCAATCCCGAAAACTATTCCATACCAATTTTGGTGAAAATCGGACAAAATTATTTTGTCATGTTATAAGCGCCACCTTGAATTTTACTCAACTAATTTTGGCCAAAATAATATGGGACCACCGCAGTAACTTCATTCAAATCGATACCGCCGTTCCGGAGTAACCGACGTACATACATTAGAAAAAAAATAGCGGTAGAATTTAGAACCTCCTTTTTTTAGAAGTTGGTTAAAAATGAGTTTTCGTAATAAATAGTATATATATACTAAGGCGCAAAAAAGTTGTTTATCTTAAAGTCTCATAAAATACTGTAGGTGGCGCCCCCTACGACTACTAACAAAATTATGAATATAATTGGATTTCTCGGTTCAAGCAACTCCAGATCACCCGATTTTGCTTTATTTGAAGTGTTCTAAAAGATATTAAAAAAACGTAAAAATAAAAGTTTAATTTTGACACCCTGTATCATGGTAACTAAAATATTTTAGACTAAGGTAAACTAAATTGCAATATTTTTATTTAAAAGATTTGCTGTTGCTCTTTTACTTATAGGGCACCCTGTATAATTACTAGTTTCTAAAGTTATTTGGTTATCAGCGATTATCAACCTGTGGAGTGCACCTCACGAAGGAAAATTTTGAACTTGAATTTAGAGTTCCAAAAGACCATTAAAAGGGGGAGCGATTAAAACTGGTGTTTAAAAAAATCGTTGAGAAACGCTGCCTTAGATTTAAAAACAATAACATACAAATCAACGCAGTAGAGTTACCCTTCTGATTATTTTAGTCACACTGTGATATTAGTACAAACGGTATTATTGTATTAAAATACACAAACTAAATTTTCCATCATTAATAAAAATACAACTTACTTCTGCAGGAGATGCCCTAAAAAACATCGTTTCCATCGTAACAGTCTGTTCTTCGGGACTCGCAAAGAGCACTCTTAATTTTTCCATAGTGAAGACATCACAGGGTATTAATTTCAAAAGAGCAAGTCCGCTATTTCTTAACGCGGGAAATTCTAATTGACTACCTAATTCCATTAACTGACAAAAAAACTGGGCGTAACTAGCATTTTGAGATATCAAAACTCCCGGTAAAAGATTTTCAGCTTCAGTATTGGGTCCATCATACAAATGCTGAGGAGAGGAGGTAGAACTGTCAGAACTGCTGTCTTGAGACGAAGCTATGTTTGAATTGATTTGAATCACTTTTGCTGAAATAATCTAAAAAATATTTTGATATATATATATATATATATATATATATATATATATATATATATATATATATATATATATATATATATATATATATATATATGTATGTTATGTCGAATATTTTTACGAGTGTGATGTGTAATCGAGATACCCGAAAATCTTTGATTACATATATATATTTGGAGAGAGACAGTACCATAAGTGGCTGAAGATAGTCAATTTTACGAGAAATTAGTAATAGTAATGAATATATATTCTAAAGGTAAAAAAAATACTATATCAAGTATTTCTTAGTTAAATGTTATTTATTAATGGGATACCAGATGTTTTATAATCTCCTTGAAATAACATTATTTATCCACCAAGTACTTACCATTTTATCCTTAACAGGAAGCTGGGACAGCAATTTTCTATCATCTGTCGGTTCCAGCGGTTCACCGTTAACAAATAATTCCAACTTACAGTGAACCCCTGGCTTGAGTCGCCTTAAAATAGCCTTCCTTAAAGAAGACAAGGTATCATTCGAATGAGTATGCAGTTCTATGTCCTCTACCTGTCTATTCATACTAGAAAACCTAATTATTAAAGCTAAATATTTTCCATAACAAGCCCTAGAAATAAAAAAAATTGTTGTAATAAATTATTTCTTGATAAATTCCAAGTTTTAGTTGCGATTTTATTAATGCTGTGATATGATTTAAAACATGACGGGCTATAATTTTTATTAATTTTTATGGTAGCTTTCTTAGAATGTCAAAAGGACTCAGTTTGTTTTCTATAGTATAGTTCTAAAGAGTACCAAAAGAAAGGGACGTCGTAATTGCTCTTTAAAGGAGACAACTTAGTACATAAACAAGAAAAGTTGATTTTCAAATGATTCACGCCAAAAGTTACTATTTAACTTGATTGACTCGACCATTACCTGGTGTAACGGTCCATTTCGTTCGACCACTTTAGCTAAACGATTTTCTTCCTCTTTGCATGTATAACTGAGTGACCCAGGACTCATATAAGTCTAATTATGTAGCCGTTCTTAACAGGACTCTAAGAACATCCTTGCACTCAAACATGAGCAGTGAAGCTACGACATTAGACCTCAATTCTACAGCTCTACTGTCTAGGCATACATTTATTGTCTTGTTCCAGTTTATGTGACATAACAAAAACAAACGGTCACATTACAGAATGGCATAGAATTCTACTTGAAAGGCCGTATTATGTTGTCCGAGAGACTAAAACTCTCTAGCATCTATGTTCTTATCGAACACTACAGCTTCAATTTTATCATCCTGTTGAGATCCGCCTATAAACTACCAGAATCAAATTTTCGGCAAAGTTTGCTCCCCCTAATAATCCTCTCTATTTGAAAAAATACCTCAAGAAAGTGGTTAGGTTTTAAAACCGGGGTCATGTACTCTGAATAAGGCGTGATGGGCATCTCTTTATCAATCTCTCCCAGCCATACAAGTAAATGACATATGCCACAATAATCAAATCGTCGGCATAGGCGTATATGAATGAGCCAGCTTCTTTTAATTCATTTAACAGACTGTCTGTTACCAGGCTCCTAAGCAAGGGTGATAAGACCCCTACTTGCAGATAGTCTGCTTAAAATTGCTTAAACAGTTTTATTGTTAAGCTCAGAACATTATTAGTCTCTAATTTAACATTGCTTGGATCCAACCAACTTTTATGAGTTCAGACCTTCATCATTCTAGAGCATTGATATCAGATCGTGAAATAAATTGCCAAAAGTCCCCACGATGTCGATAAAAGTACTATTCGACAATGCCTTTGCAACTCTCGTTGCAGCTCATGTCGGTGGATTTTATAGAACTATAAAAGATGCACTATTACTCCTTCTTTAATGTATCAGTTTATTGGCTTTCCCAATGTCCTTGTGATGCCCAGGAATTAATATTTTTTAAAGTATTAATTAATAAATTAAAAATATTTTTATTTATAAAAGGTAAAATCAAGTAAAAATTGATTTTTAAATAAATTAATAAATAAATTGATAGCTTTCAAAAAGAGTACAAGTATTTGCTTTAAAATTCAATAACTCTATTTGAATAAAATATAAAATCTGAATTTAAACCATACAATATATGTTGGTTCTGTAATGCTGAAAAATAAGTAGGCCAGGAAAAGAATGTCAAGTTGCTTACGTAAAAACACGATCACGCGCTTTTTGATGAAAACAAGACTTGACAAATTCTATCACGTAGACCCCCAAGTTAAATTGGAAAATTCCGAAATAAGGATAGTTAAGAAGTAGTTCAAAGAGTATATTCAGAGTGTTTAGTAGTATTTAGTAATTTTAACTGTATTTCGTAGTATGGTAAATATTTAAATTAGAGTTTTAAAATGGTGTAAACAAAACTTTTTGCTCGCCCTGCGTAGCCGCCATGTATGTGTAAGAGAAATGTGGACTATAAACTACAATAACTAGTAGTAAAGTGAGCGTTTTGTAAAATTTAATTTTGTCAAAGATAAAACAGAAGAATAATTAAAGTTGTTCCCTAATTTAGTTAAATTATCGATTATTATTTTTTGTAACCTAGTTCCGTTCTATATATATTTAATAAAATTTCAATCAAAAGCCAGTAGCAAGAAAACTGTAAAGAAGTTCCAGGCAGTATAAAGTACTCTAGGGCCTCGTCCTACTCTCCTTTTAAATCTGCAGCTGCTCTAGCCCTAAGAAAGTTTTAAAAAGAACAAAAAAAAAAAAGAGATAATTGGGGGAGATAGACTCTACAGTCCTTAATAAGAAACTAGTCAAGCTTAAATATACCCAGGTTTTCAAAAATTAGGGCCTCACATATGGTTAATTTACAAACGTACACTAAAAATTCCTAAATGTATTAACGCAAAACTCAGTCGACAAATAAGAATGTTTTCTTACCTATGTAACGGTAAATTTTTTCTTTCTCCTATAAAAGCATTATCACATTCACTTATGTATTCGTGTAGAACCTTCATGACTCTGCACATTTTCACAGCCTCGGCTTTTATACGATTTGGTATCTGAAAGGAATCGACTTCTTTATCAGCCACCGATTTTTGTAATATGGTAACGGTATCGTAATGCGCGCGCAGTCTATCGTAACACTCCCCTATGTATTGCTCGTGAAACTCCACCTGCGACTGCAGTAATTTCGGTCCTAAGTTAGTGCTAACTTCCTGCAGCAGTTCTATGGCTCTAGCAGCAATGTCGTCAGAGCAAAGTGTTACAACCTATAATATAATAATTAAAAAATGAATTGTTTATTTAAAAAAAAATGTTTTACCTTACAAACTATTAACTAGTTCATTTAAAATTTGTAGAGGATTTTACATTTTACAACAAGACTGAAAATACCTATAATCAGTGTGGGGTTAGTAGCTTCCAAGTTATTCAATAAAAACTATAGTGTTAAAAAAGTAATATAAAAAAAAATTCTTATTACCTTCCACAAATAATCGATACCAATCAGATCAGTGTCTTCTGTTAAAACAGACCTTCGCTTCATTTTAAGCTTGCCTTCTTTAATATTAACGGCTTTAAAAAATCTCTCGTAACAACGTATACCGCTCTCAGTCAGTAACACTGGATCAATCTGTAAAATATTATGCTCAAAAAAATCTTTATTGATTCCAGGGTCCAGATCCGGTTCTTCGCCCATAAGTTTCGAAAACCACCGAAAACACGCTTCTCTGTCAGATTGAAAAACAGCATTTTCGGCTAAGCATTGCCATATTTGTTTTGCTTGATCAGCGCACAGCCAAAGTTGTCCGTCTTTTAAAAGAAACCTGCGACAAGAGATAAACTTAGTATAACGGAAAATCGAATTTTAGCTTAATAAGGGAAATTTCCGCGAATGGGGTGCCATTTACACCAGGAAATAAAAATAATAAATAATAAACGTCTTTATTAACAATGCATACATATTACAAAGTAATACAATGCACACATGGGATGCGGCTGGCGAAGTTTAACCAATGGCCATTCTTCCACTTAACCAACCAGACCTCCCAATGCGCCAACAAGAAGTAATTAACAACAATACAAATACTTATTATTAATCTCCAAGTAGAAAACTTTTGTATTCTGATTTAAGTCTTTTGATATTATAGTGCCTAAACTGTGGTGAAATTGTATTATATTGCTTAACAAAACTATAAGAAAAACCCTTCTGAAACAAAGAAGTTCTATGTCTTGGTATCGTAAACAGACTTTGATTTCTTATATTAATATTATGTACATCAGTCCTAAGTTCCAATTTTTTATACAAGTACATAGGTTGTTTAGTATCTAATAATTTTCGAAAAAATATCAGAGAATACAGTCTGTATATATTTTCACATCTTAACCAGCCAATCTGCCTGATATTATTTGATATAGAATCAAACTCTCTTAAGTTAAAAATAAACCTACAGCATGTATTTTGGACATACTGTATTCTCTTCTTTGTAACTACATCCAAAAAGGGATAGTAAACAATATAGCAGTAGTTATAGATTGGCATAATAAGAGTTTCACATAATTTTTTCCTCATTTTAAAGTTCAATATATATCTATTTGAATATAAAACCTTCATTTTAACATAACTTCTTTGTAACAGGCTTTGGACATGTTTATGAAATCTTAAATTAACATCCAAATGTAATCCCAGGTTTCTGGCACAATTTGAAAAAAGTAAAACATCATCTCCAATAGATATTTTGAGGCGATTTGTAAGCATGTTGCGCTGTTTTTCGGAACAAAACAAGAGAATCTCAGTCTTGTTGGGATTAATTTTTAAATTATGCTCCTTAGAATACTGTAGAATGGTTGCCAAATCATGATTTAACATAAGTGCAGCTCTTTCTGGATCAGAGGGGTCAAAAAGATGTAATATCTGAGTATCATCAGCATATGCTTGTAAATGTGAGTTTGAAACTATGGAAAAAATATCAGACGTATATATTACAAACAACAAAGGACCAAGAATGGATCCCTGGGGTACCCCAGACACCACAGCTTCAGGTTGTGAAACCACATCCCTGATTCTTACAATCTGCGATCTATCAGACAGGTAGGATCCAAAAAATAGTGTTGAAATATCATCAAACCCATAGAATGACAGTTTAGCACAAATTAATTCATGGTCAATTACATCAAACGCCTTAGAATAATCAAGCAGCACCAAAATGGCAGCTAATTTTTTATCAAGTGCTCCTACAATATTATCAGTTATATTCAGAAGTGCTGAAACTGTACTACGACCCTCTGTAAAACCAGACTGATAATGTGGAATCAAATTATTACTCCTGAGATAGTCCGAGACTTGTACATGGACCACTCTTTCCAACACTTTAGACAAGATCGGAAGCAAGCTTACAGGCCTCAAGTCACTCTCATTTATAGGATTTTTTGTTTTTGGGACCGGAAAAACTACTGATCTCTTCCAACATTGTGGAAAATGTTCCCTTTCCAGACAGCAATTTATTATATGGGTGATATGATTAATAATCGTGGGCAAACATAACCTAATCATGAAAAGCGTCAAATCATCACTTCCCGCTGCGTTGGACTTAATACTATTAATAAATTTACTTATATCATCTGGGCTTACTAACCTAAAAACGAACTTAATGTTGCTATTATACTGATTATTCTTATAATACAATATTCTATTATCACAGTTGCTTGTTTTCTGAAAAACACTGCAAAAATATTTATTAAGTGAGTCTGCATCAACAGAAGATGGGAGAATATACACTCTTTTGTTAGAATATACATTTAAATCTTGAAGTGTTTTCCACAGTTTTCGTGTATTTTTTTCTTTTTCAACATAAGCCAGATATGCAGCTTTTTCACGTCGTATAGACATTTTTGTAAAATTTCTAAGACTTTTATAACGTTCTCGATTTTCTGCAGTGTTCCTCAACCTAGCCTTAACTCTTGCGTTTTCTCTCTCTTTCATTAACCGCTTTATAGTTATTGTTAACCATGGAGCATGGGGTTTGCTAACTCTTATAGTCCTAACTGGAGCATGCACAGCGAACAGACCTTCCAAATGCCCTGTCATAAAACCAATCTTATCCTCTATATCATAAAGTTAGAACAAATCATCCCAACGAACACTATTTAAATCCATCAGAAATAATTGTTCATTAAAATGCTTAAAGTCTCTAAATGTAATATGCTTTACAGTTTTGGTATACCCTGGTATCCTCATAACACAGAATGTCAACCTGTGATCACTTATTTCACTTGCGTCAAGAGTACCACTTTTTATTACTACTTCTCGGCTGTGTACAAAAATAGGGTCCAACAAGGTAGCAGAATGAGCAGTAATTCTGGTTGGCTCATCTATGACCTGAAAAAAGCCATAGCTATCGAACAATTGACTCATAGGATTGACAACAAAAAGGCATAACCCGGTATTGCCAGAGCATCGGACGATCTGTTTTCATTTAGCCAGGTTTCAGTAACACCGATTAAGTCAAAATTATTTGTTAACGCTAAATTTTTAAATTCGAGGAATCCAGTAAAAATTGACCTTAGATTTAAGTGGGCCAATTACATGTTTGCTGTTAAAACATTCACACATTTAGATTCTTTAAAGTTGCTATGATTAGAAAATTTCATAAATCATAACAAAATTTCCATACTATAAAAAACAACTCAAAAATTTCACTTCTTTGAGTGTTTGAAACAAAATTAAGATAAACACCAATTTATTAAAACTTAACAGAATAGTAAACCATAAATTGAAAAATATTTATTTTTTGCACACATAAACTCTTATTTCTTTCTTCTATTTTAGCTTATGGAACTCAAATTTTATTTCACTCATTTGCGAAAACAAGATGAAAGGAATGGAAATATTTATTTTCCTTGACATTTATCCAAAATAAGGACAGAATACAATCAGAAACTAGTCAGCGTAAATCAAATTGTCCAAAAACAGTTGGCAAACTGTCACCGGACTGGTTTGCGATTTCTTTACCAACAGGTCTATTATATCTAAATTTCCACTTCTGAGAATATATTTGAGAATATTATGTTGGTTTTTAATGGAAAATATTTATTTTTTATTTTATTTACTGCGCTTTATTGAGAACACATTACAATAGATATGCCCTCAATGGGCCATCGACCAAAGTCCTTCAGTCTGTGAATATTTACATTTTAATTTGAATTGTGAGAAGACTGGTCTGGTGTCGTTCCGAAAGAATCGTCAGTGTTCAGAGTCCGTCTATGTGCACTTGCAGGGAAGGACGATTCCGGTGGCTGAGAGTGTTGGATTTCTGAGTGTTACCTTGGATGCTACCCTTAGTTGGGAGCAGCATGTTGCGACTCTACAGCCGAGACTTAATAGGTTTTGTGCTCTGGTACGTCGATTGAGGCGATCACTGGCTTTGCAATCGCTGTGACAGTTTTATTTTGCAGAGGTGCAGTCATTGATATCTTATAATGTGATGTTTTGGGGATCATCTTCGACTGCTCAACAAATTTTTATTACACAAAAAAGAATTATCCGAGTTATGCTGGGGTTGCACCCTGGAAAATCATGTAAACCTCATTTTAAGTCTCTGAATATCATGACTGCACCATATCATATTTTCTGTCCCTGGTGATGTTTGTCAAAAAGCATCATGACCTCTTTGCTGTTAACAGTGATCACTATAGCACTGAAATGTCAACTGTTACAAGAGGCAGAGGGGATCTAAGGGTGCCAGCCCATAGTTCAGCATATTTTGAAAAAGGGCCTTATTACATGGCTGTCAGGGCCTATGGCCTATTACCACAAAAAATAAGGTCTATTGAAAATAGTTTAGGATTCAAGCAAGCCACACAACTCAGTTCTTACAGAATAAATGTTTTTATGATTTTAAATTTAGATTTTAGGAAACCTATTTACTATTTTAGTAACTGTTGAATATTTATATATATATATATATATATATATATATATATATATATATATATATATATATATATATATATATATATATATTTTAGCATAGATTTGTTTCGCTTTTGTGACGTTGCTTTGTCAAATTTGATTTGATTTAGTTGGCAATAAAGGAATTTATTATTATTATTATTATTATTAATAATAATCATTTACTTCTACTGTCCAAACAAGTAGGACATTCACAAAGGAAAAGAAACAAAAAAAATCCAACATTATTGTAACAACATAGTAAGGCCCTCCAATAGCGTGCGGCTTGGAAATCTAGCTCTTCTCCGGTTTGGCTCTATCCTCACATACATGTTCTGAATAAATATTGTGAGTGGTTCTTGTGCAAATTTTGTGGAAACTATATTGAGTCGTTCAGATATTGATTGTACTTACTTTAGTTATTTCTAAGAGCATATTGTTTCAGGGGTATGTAAATGGTTATCAGGGTTTTTCATTTTCGTGATCACTCGAAGTGCAGTGGTTTCGGCCACTTCTAAATTTTTCATAGCTGATGGTCTGCAGTTGATATAACGGTATTCCAGAAGTGGGCGGCATACAGCCTTGTAAATATGCGCTGCCGTTGACGTGGATATTCCATTATTATTGTAGGCAAGACTTTGAAAGTGTTTAGCTCTTTGGATGCATTTTTATTTTACCACTTTTGTGTGCGCGTCTAGATTTAATTTGTGGTCGATAATAACGCCAAGGTATTTTACTGATGGTTTGGCTTCTATAATTTGATTGTTAAGTGATATAGTTGTGTTTATATTTTGGCAATTAGCGTTAAATATGATTAACTGGCATTTATTTGGATTGGCCTTTAGTCTCCATAATTTAAACAATTCATTTGTTCTGTTTGTTATTTCTTGTAAGGAGGTTTGTGTTAATTGTAGTGTTTTTCCATGAGCAATCAGGGCGGTGGCGTCTGCATATTTCAATATATATCCCTCAAACATTGGTTCCTGTAAATCGTATTGGTATATATCATGGCAATATAGATTATATAAAAGAGGTGACAATGTCGAACCTTGTGGTTCCTTTACTATCAAAAAAGTTATTTTGGGCAATTAATTTTAAACAGATTGAATAACAAACCCTTGTGCCACACACTATCAAAGGCCTTATTGATATCTAACATTAGAGCAGAGGTTCTATAGCCTCTTAGTTTGGCGGCTTGCACGTTGGAAACAAATATCGTAAGTGGGTGTAATGGAGAAGTGTTTTCCTTAAATCCAAACTGGTGTTGAGAAATATGTCCTCCCACTGACTCTTGTAGCCGCTTTTTGATGATTTTTTCGAAGTTTTTTCCCAAGACTGGTAGCAGTATGATTGGTCTGTATCCTGTTGGTTTGCTCAGATCTGAATTGGGCTTCGCTATAGTGATAATTAATCTGTGTCCACATTTTGGAAAAGCAATGATGATGATAACAGAAGTTGTACATTTTTATAATATATTGATGGATATTGTTATCTAGCTTTAAAATATCGTAATCTGGACAGTGGCAAATTAAGAAGAACGAAATATATTTAAAAGCTAAATAACAAAGTTACAAGCCAAGTTGCCAAGAGAAAATAATAAGAAACATAAATACAGAATGAGTTTGAAAAGACCAAGTTGGTTTTTAATGGAAAATATTATTAAATTATATCTATAGTCATATCTGTCACTTTCGAGAACTTCACCTCCGTGAAGTCAATTATTCACAATGTCAGTGCACATATATTTGTATTTAATTTTTGAATTTTGCAAGCATATTTTATACTTTTTAAGACAGTGAAAAATAATGAAAGGAATATATTTAAAAACAAGCTCAACTGCAAAGTCAAAGAACAAATGGCAAGGAAAAAAATAAGAAACAAATACAGAATGAGATTAAAAAGGTTTAAGAAGTTGACTTCAATGGAAATTTCATGTAGATTTGCCACTTCCAAGGACTTCACCTCCATAAAGGCAGGTTAGTTCAGGTTGGACATAAGAACAGAAAATATTTTTATCCACTTCAAACTGATTTTATGAGAATAACATTAAGAATTAAAAGATACAATTTATCCAGTAAACTTCTAATGCTTCTAAAAGTTCAACATTCCACAATTAAATCAATCTAACATACATTTTGCTAAATAAACTAATATCAAGAACCATTATATACAGGGTATAAAAAAATAATGCAACAAAGTTTTAAGGCAAATTAAAATCTTCTGAAATTAAGGTAAAATTTTGTTATATTACCTGAGAAAATTCAGTCTTTCTTGAACTTGTAAAGTGTGACAATATCTTCCGTCCGGCATATATGTTTCGGCAGTAAGTTCAGGTCTTTCCTTGTTCAGTTCCCTTAAATGGCTCATGTAAGTAGTAAGGCTATTGGTTACTAAAATAACAAGAGAATGCTGATTTTGCAACCTTTCAATTATTTCCTGTCGGTAATAAATATGATGAGTCCGTTGAGGGTGCCCTCCATTCGTATTCTGCTCGTAAAGCGTACAAATCTCGCGAATTTGTTTGAGCGCTGGTAAAACCCATGAATCGCCGTTTTTAAGTTCTTCGACGCACTTATCGAGCCAAACCTAAGTAAAAAGATATTATTATTAAAATACTCGACACGATTTAAAAAAGGAGCATATACAAATAACTATTACAAAATATACAAATTTCAATTTAGCCTCTAGATGCATAAATAAATAAATAAATAAATGAATAAATATATATATATATATATATATATATATATATATATATATATATATATAATTAATTATGCTTTTAAACATAGAGCAGCTAATAAGAAATAATGAAAGGTTTTTTAATACAGAAAAAAACCTTAGTATATAATGTTACGAACGATTAGAAGAAAACTTATCGATACGCCCTAGTATTCCGATGTGATTCATTATCTCATCCATATGTGTTAAAATAATTAATATACATGTATGAATCATCTTTATTATAATGTGCCGAAAAAATTGTATATCGATGAGTCATATTTCTAGATAGATCTCAACTTTTATGTTCTAGATTTATATAGGAGATTCCATAGGTATATAAATAGGGATAGGATAAGCATAGTATAGTGTGTCGTATAGTTGTATAGTGGTATTTGAATAGTGAAGATTAAGAACTAATAATAAGATTGTGTTCTAGCTATGCTAATAAGTAGTTAATATAATTATTGGAAGTATTAGTGCAAGGTGTGTGTTTTATTCCGCGAACCCAGTGAACAATTTTAAAAAGACAAAATTTTAAAAATAATATTAGCCGAAATAAAAATGTTAAATTTAATTAAAAAAGGTTACATACTGTTTTTTGGGCATCTCTTTCCTGGGAACAGCTGTAATCAAGAATTTTAATATGGGCTGCCAGCGCCTGGTCCATTATTTCAGTGGTCACGTCTTCGGCATGCGCTAAATTCCAAAATAATGTTAAGACTTTGTGTGCCATCACCCCGTCTTTGTCATCCTCGGCCAGCCTCCTAATAACAGGGTACAATATGTTTTTAATGTTGCATTGAAGCTTTATCTACAGAGAACAATATGAAATATGAATACATTTTTCCAAAACATATGGTGCCAATCTCGGTTTAAAATTGTAATGTGATAAAATTTTAGTATAAAAAATTTATACTGAAAGGTATGAATTAAAAACTTTAGTATTAAATGTACTGTTGAAAAAGCCCACACAAGACGAAACATATATCGAGTTTAGCTCTATTAAACTACTGAAACATTAAAAAACAGTATTTTTTTTTAAATTATTTGAAAAAAAAACTAGGAAATCAAGATTATGCCTTAAATGACGCATGTACATGAGAAAGGCATATGTAGTAATATACATTAATAGTACAAACCTAATTAGCTCTAGAAGTCTTTCGCGCTGTCTTTTCGAGGCTGAGGTCCAACTGTTTTGAAAACACTCAAAAAGATGATCCAACTGTTCGGCACTAAAATCCCACGCCAATTTAGCCAAAAGATCGTGAACATTTTTCACTATTGCTTCGTGCTTTCCTACTTGGGCGGCCCAAACTGCGTCAAGATCACCTAAACTTAGGGCTTGCTCTTTTATTACAAATCGCAGAATTTTTTCTAGCTTTTCTACATACTGAGGTTGATGAAGAGAATCACGAAGAACGATCTCAAGAACTTTGTTATCATTGATCCATTTCTAGAAAATATTTAAAAAAAAATTATTAACAGCTATATTCACTAAAAAGGTTTAGCCTTAATTGGAAAGTGGATATGAAAAAAAAAAGGAAGCGGTGGGAGAACACTATTGTATCAACATAATATCTAATATCTATGATAAAATAAACAGATCATTTTATGCTGTTAATCAGGTTTTTGAAATTTTCATTTAATGCGTTTTCAACAAATAAAATTTACTTTAAACTTAATGTTAGTGAGGTTTTTTTGATTAAAATAAGAGCAAAATTCGCAATAAGTATTTCCCTCAAGAGCTTTAATTACAGCCTGCATCCTTCACAGCATACTACTAAATGGAGTTTAAATGTATTATTGAAGAACTGCATCCCATTCATATTCTACTGCTAACTGAAACTCTTCCATTGAATTTGAAATTGGGTTTCTTCATTGAAAGCAGCATTTCAACTGTTCCTGCATGTATTCTAGTGTATTCAAGTCTGGGCTATACAGTGGCCAGTCTAATTTTTGAATCTGGACCATATCAAATCCAGCTTTTATCATGTTTTAATATGAATATTTTGTATGCAATATGGCAAAACATGATCTTGCACGATGTCTCGAATATAAAAGTTACCACTCGTTCATCCCGTCACTTCAACGAATTCAGTGTGTCGCTCCCAACTAATCCTGACCTAAAGCATTATACCATCAATTAAACAAGGTTTTGTCCATCTAGTTTCAATAATTAAATTTTAGTCTTAGTGAACAGAATATCTTTTCTCAATATCTCATTGAACATGTGTTCTGGCCAATTCTAATCGAGTTTTCCGATTTTGGAAAGATGTCGCACTTTGACTTTTAAACTTTCTCCTATTAACCCATTTCCTTAACAGTTTCCTCATTTTTCAGATGCGTGTACGTCAACGTGTAGAATTAGGTATCAAAAATGTCACCAATAGCTTTTCTACACTTTTGCTCCCTCGACCAGG